>CM021723.1:1958185-2025912 GCA_011074415.1 Stictonetta naevosa | reverse complement strand
GGCCAAAAGGTGATGGCTCATCCATCGCTTGAGTTCTCCAAGCTGTCTCCATCACATCTCCTTTTCCCACAGCATTTTGCGGACTCTTACCCGGCCGCAGCTTCAGCTCTATTCTCTGGGGTCTCATCTGGGTGGTGGTGGAGCCCCCTGAGCCCTTGTCGCTGAGCGGTCGGTCCTCCAGGACGGTGACGCTGCTGGTGGGGAACTCGATTAAGTCCTGCCTGCAGCCGTTCTGCAGGAGGTTGGTGCGCAGGTCGCAGCGTGGGGATGACTGTGCCATGGTCTATGGGACAGGGGCAGAGTCAGGAGTGATGATGGATGGCTTGCCCAAGCCCAAACCCCTCCCAACATCTGGGAGCTGGAGTCCCAGGTTTGTTTTTTGGCACAGCTAGAAGGGAAGCCCCTCTACATGGGTGGCTGCGTGCCAGAAGAGAGTGAAGCAGGACACAAGCTTGGCAGGCTGTGAGCAACGGGCAGAGTATGAGATTTTTTGTTTGTTTTCCTAAGCTTTGGCAATAGAGCCACTTTTTCCCCGGTTTTCTTGACATACACCCTCAGAAATCCCTCCAGGAGCAGCGGACGAGCCCAGTGCACGGCTCCTCTCCGAGAGCCGCTCGAGCTTATCTGCAGCTCCCAGCATCCTGCCAGCTGGAGCCCAGCTGGGGAAGGGGAACCAAAAAAGGAAAAGAAGGAGCAAAAAGGCGACCGGGCTGCGGGAGAGGCCATCGAGAATCCATCAGAAGCAGGAAGCCAGAAGTGTGAAGTCATGCTGGGGGCTCTGGCCCCCTCCCTGATTTCCTAGAAAGTTCACGGCTGCCTGCCCTTATCTCGGCGTGTTCAGAGGGGCTCCCGGCACTCCCGGAGGGGGGAAGTTTCCTATCGGGACAAATATGGGAAGAATTCATCTCCTGGCCCAACGCTGCTGGGATCTGCCTCTGTATGTTCCCAGCAGGGCAGCCGCTGCCCCCCCTCTATGGGGTTCCTCCCTCCTGCTCGCCCCCCAGCCCAAATCTTTCTCCATTCAAATCCCCGGGAGGGTAGAAGAGAGATCCTTGCCCTCCCCACACCACCGATGATCCTGCCCAGGCTATCAGCTCCCCCAGGTCCAGGCAGGTTGAACCCAGGAGCTAATTTGTGTGTTTTAAGCACACAAGTGGAAAAGTGCAAACAGCGTTAGGAGGCCCCCTCCGGCAGCAGTGGCCTTTATCTGCCTTTTTCTCCTCCCTCAGACCGAGCAATAGCCAGAAAATACATCAGCAGGCGTGTTCCTCCCTGGTGGCCTCCCACTCCTGCCCGGGCAGCACGCTGCTGGTGAAGAGGACACGTTTTACGTCTACACGAGCTCCGTGCACCCACCCAGCCTGCCACCTCGTCCCATGGGTTCCCCACTGCACATCATCAAGCTGTCGAGGCCACTGAACCTCCCCCTGCAGCCCCCTGGAGCTGGGCGAGGTGCCTGGATCATTGCCGAGCCCATCGGTAATTACACACCCGTTCCTGTCCCCGGCAGGGAAAGCACTGGAAGGGTGAGGGTGAGAGGCAGGGCTGGGCAGAAAGGTTTTCAACCATGACACTGGGCTCTTGGGCGATACCCCGAGGTGCTGGTGGGCTCCCAAAGGACACGCAGCTCCTTGCACAATCAGCAGCATCATTTCTACAGAGAGATTCCCACGGATAAGCTATTTCACCTCTGGGCCACATCCTTCCCCTTTCCTTGAAAGCCTCAACATGATTGACTCGGGACTTGTAAAACCGACTCGGAGGCAGCCCAGGCTCGCTGCCGGGGGCACGTGGTGCCACCTCCTCCACCACGAGCCCTCCTGCAGCCCTGGAAGATGCTCCCCAGCCCCACCTCCCCTCCTGGCAGCCCACACCAGGGGGTCCTGCCTGTGCAGGGGCTGGCCCAGCTGGCCTCCAGAGGTGCCTTCCAACCTCTCAAATTCTCTCATTTTCTGCAGTTCTGTGAGCCTGCTACAAGAGGCATCTGCTCAAGGCCTTTGGGACAGGGGTAAGGACCTGGCAGGGTGCTGTCAGAGCCAGCTCCATCCCACATCTCCATCACTGCTGTGGCTGGGAGGCTGCGGGATCCGCAGGGCATCTCCATTTTCATCTCACAGGCAACACACAGCAACAACTTCTCTGCAGGAGAGCTCGTGGGAGGACCCAAGGCACCGATGGGTTCCCAAGGCTTCTCTAAACCAAACCCTGGTCCAGCCTTGCCTCTATTTTCCTCTCTGGGAAGTGGAGCAGGTGACATCTGGGGTGGGTGAGACCCTGGAGAAGTCTGCCATGATGCTCTCCAAGGTGATTTTAGAGCCATGTCTCAGCTGGCTTCTCCCAAAAGGAAAAACAAGTGGACAGGCACATCTATTAGCTGGTAACAGTGGTCAGAGTTTCTGAAAAATAAAGATAACTCAAGTCTCCTCTGCTTCAGTGCTCAGTGGAGTCAGTGGTCACAAGAAAGAGCAATGACATTTCTTTCTTGCTCAGAGCCAGGAAGGAGCAGCAGCAACTGATAACCCCAGGCTCCTCCGGGAGCCAGCACGGGTGGGAAAGGAGCACAGATAAGGGCTGCCCTGTCCCTTTAACGAAGGAAGGGGGTAGGATCAGAAACCTCCCCTGCCCCAGGGATATTAAACAAACCCACAGAAAAAAACCCTCATTTGCTAAATTAAGACAATGTGGTCCAGATGTTGGAGGCAGAGTTGCTGAGTAGCTTGCGCAGCGCGGCTCTCCAGCGGCTGGCTGCTGGCAGGGGGACGGCTCCCTTGCTGCTTGTCACGTCTGTCCATGAGCACAGCCCTGAGCAGTGCTGGATATATTTCCTTTTTTGGAAACTTTTGCTGATCTGGGGGAAAAAAAAACACCCAACCTCACAGCCCCTGCCGCGTCAAGGCACCAGCCTGGGCGGATGGTCGAGTCCTTATCGTGCTGCAAAGTTTGGCTGCTTCTTGCAGGAGATAAGCTGAGGCTCATGCACACAAGATCTTTACTCATCCTGTGTGGGATGATGCTGCGAGATGCCCTGGGAGCTGATGGGACCTGCAGGTGGCCGGGGTATGCAGTGGGTGCCCGGCATCGAGCACTGTCCGACAGCGCTCCCAGCCCGGATCAATATTCCTAGGTCTTTTCTCCATCCCTGTGGGCACTGCCACCACTCGTGAAACAGGATTTCACAGTAGCAGAAGGCAAGAAAAGCCTTCTCTTAGTGCTTTCTGGGGAAGAGGAACTCCTTGCAAGCCACAGAAGCGCATTGTTAAGGCAATGGCTCACCCAAGCCCTGGAGTTTTTAATCACCTCTCCCACCTCTCCCTGCCCCGTCTCTGCCCTGGGGCTGCAGCTCACCAGATCCCATCAGTGTTGGGAACTTCCCCCCTTACATCCCCGATGGGCCAACCCTAAGGGAAGCATTTTTGGAGGGTATGGTGGCAGACCTTCCAGCGTCTCACCCATCCGGATAGGGGGATTTCAGAGCCACAGCTCAGCACTGACATCCTCTTTAGCTCTGTAACCATACCCAGTCACCTCACCTTCCCACACCCACTCACCCTCTTCCAATGAATAAAACCCCAAACCCTAACTTCCAATCAGTATTTGCTTCCTATCTCCAGACCCCCTCCCCTTCCCAGCGCTTCCAGGAATTAGATTCTTTTTAAAATTTGAGCTTCACAATAGGTTTTTGAGAAGCAAATCAAAAGGAAACCAGGTTTTCAAAGTATAGATTTGGAGAGACAAAGGGAATTTTCAGGGAAAACTTCAGCACTTCCAAGCCCACTCCCCGTGTTTCCCACTGATGCACCCAGATAAGGGGCAGATTTTGAGGGCAAGGCAGGAATCCGGACCAAAGGCTGTGATGCACATGGCTGCAGTCACTGCCAGAGCTGTGGTCACTGCCAGATGCCAAAAGGAATGTGTTCAGATGTGGTGGGACCAGAGACACAGCACCCATCCCACAGCCCAAAGCCCCCCCCCAGCCCTGCTCAGCCCCCAGCACTCACCTTTGCGGAGCACCAGGCGCAGAGGGGGCTCACGGCCAGGCACTGCTTGCAGGAGTTCACCCCTCGAGTGGTGCAGATGTTACCCCCTGGAACAGCAAACAGAAAGCTGTCACCACCTGTGGGGCCACCGAACAGCCCACCCGGGTGCTCAGCCAGCAGCCTCACCAGCAGGCAGAGCCTCCATCCTCCCAGGTCTCCATCCTAACCCTTTCTGCAGCCCCAAAATCCAGCTGCTGCCTCCCTGCCTCTTTTATAGCTGCCTCCCTGAGCCTGGCACCAGCTGGGCTCCATCCTGCCCATTTCCCACCTGCCAGCCTGATGCCAGCTCCTTAAAGTGTCCCCTGTCCCTGCAGCCCCAGGGGACATCGCCCCTCATGCCTCTCTGTGGGCATTTTGGGGCAGTGGGGAGGGGAAGGGGTGAGCCCCCCGGGCTCAGCACCTCTTCCCACCCCCAGGCCAGGCGGTTGGTGCCTTTTTTTGCAGATGCTGAACTCAGCCGCTGGTCTCAGCTTGGGTTAAAACATGGGGAAAGGAGGGGAGGGAAGTGGCACGTGTCCCAGAACATGCTGGCAGCCAACTGTGATGATGCCCTGGGGGGAAACTGGAGATCCACCAGAGTAAGTGGCAGTGAGGATTTCGGGAGGTGCACGCCTTGGTTAGAGGCCAGCCTGTCCCGTCAAGGGGCCCAAAAAAACCCTCAGGGGCATTGAGGCAGGAGCAATGTCTGCTGGGGCAGGAAGGGCAGAGGTAGGCACCGTGAAGCTCTGCGGTTCCAACGGCTGCTGCGGCGAGCGGCTGGGACAGGGCTGCGGTGGCATTGCTCTGGGCTGTTCCTCCCCTCCTGCAGCACCTTGTCAGAGCTTCAGCATCTGCGGGCAAACCAGTCCCTGGCGTCCCCATTGTGTCCCCAGCTACAGCCCTGCGAACTGGGGGTGCCAGCACGGAGCAATTGGGGGTTCCTCTGTCCCCACCTTCCCTGCCCAGGGTCCCCTCTTGCAGGCACAGGAGGAAGAAACGAGGTGTTTTCTGCAGCAGCGGGAGGAAATGCAACACAGAACAGAAAGAGGAAACAGCAAAACGACAGCATCTGGTCCTTGGGCAGAGCCACGGCTGCAGCTCGGTGTGGCTGTGCCTGCTGGCACGCAGCGTGCCGGGGCTCGTGGAGGTGGGTGCTGGTACGGGGTGCTGGCACCGGCAGAGCTGGGCATGGGACTGATGCTGGGACACTGCAAATGCCCCAAGGCTCAGGCACGTGGGCATGCAGCATTTCATGCTTCTTTAGCTGTGGGGTCGCGTCCACTCCCAGAGCTCTCTCCCTGCACCAAAATACCTGGCTGCAGCTTAAAAGGATGGGGGACTTTAAATTTGGCATTGCCCTGCAGAGCGACAGGTTGATCTCTGGTGCAGGAGGCTCAGCCCCGTGCCGATGGCTTGGCAGACACCAGCCTGGCAGCTCCAGGCACTTGGGATTAAACTCTCAGGGCCACGTGCCCAAAGACGGGAACAGCTTCCACAACTGCAGGCCCCAGGGGAGCCCCGATGAGCCAATTTTCTGGCTGAGTTTGGCACTTAGGACCATGAATGGGGCTGTCCTGCCCCACTGCCACATGACCAAGACACATGTCTGGGGATGTGGGACCTTTGGGACCTTTCCCCGTCCCGTAGCACCATGCAGAGCTATTCTTGGCTGTGCTCAGCTCACGGCTGGATGGGGCAGGGCTCTCCATTCCATGGGAAGGAGCTGAAATCCCCCAGGCGCCAGCGGTGATCAAGGCAGGGCTGTTATCGCCATGCAAACACGCAGCTGGTGGTGACCAGCCTCACCCCCTCATCCTGCAAATGCCTCTTTTTTGGCATTTCCAGCACTGTTTGCACGGCTGGTTGCAGGTGAGGTGCTGGGGGTTTGCTGGAGGCAGGTGGGGAGGGGGACACTGTGGTGATGGGGGCACAAAACCACAGGACGAGGATTGCAGAGGATGCTGAAGCTCAGATGCTCTGGTTCTGGCCCTGGGTACGCAGGATGCTGCCTGGCTGCGAGCTGGTAAACAGGATTCCAGCACAGACTAAACTAACAAACTCCATGTATTTTATCTGTGTATTTTTTTTCCAGCCATAAAAACTAATAAACCAAAGTACAAAAGCTGCATTTGTTTTTTTTCTACAAAACCAGCTGGTCTCATACAACAACCTGATCCTAATGACTGAGGCTTTGAAATAAGAAATCCCAGCACGTCAAGTACCAGGAGCTAATCTGGGCAGCACGGGGAGCCCCGTTTGGGGTGGCAGTGCTGCAGCCAGGCACTGGAGGTGAGGAACATCGCATGCTGAACCCAAAATGCCCCAGACGGCTGTGGCTGAGCATCATCCTTCCCTGGCTGGGGAAAATTACTCAGTGCTCAGCCTGCACTCCAAGTCACCTCCACGCAGTGCGTGAGCCAGCCACATGCCTTGGTGGGTCCTGTCTTTGTTTTTCCTGCTAATACACGCACGCAGAAAACTTTATAAGGAGACTTTAACAAACTTGATAAAGATACAAACCATTCTTACATCTTCTCTGAGCTTTCAGCTTCTCTAAGCAATACGGATTTGGGGTTATTTTTGGCTGATGTCCTGCCCACGCCATCCTGGGGCTGCGTCTTTTCTCTGAACCCCTCCCTATCTACCAGCATCTTCCTGGGGAGGGGATGCCCCGAGCTGATTACCAGAGAAATCATCTACTCAGCCCCAAAGAGCAACCTTACAAACCCAAAACTCTTTCAGGGGTTACTCTGCATTCCTGCTCAGGCTGTTCGTGGGAACACACAGAAATCTGGCATTCTTTAGCCAGAACAATGTTGCCCCAAACCCCCTCGGGTCAGGCCTCCAAAACAATGGGACCGATTTATAAATCAGAAGCTGAAAAACACCGCACCATTTTGTGGCTGCAGGGTTCGTTTTCTGCTAGTTTTGAGCCCTGGAAACCACACCTGGGGAGGAGTCCCCACACTGGGCTGCCCTTCCACAGGGCGCTGAAAAGTTTTTTAAAAAGTGAGCCGCTTTTGTCCTGAACTCACCTGATGCCAGAAATTGGGGCTTTTAAAGAAAAGCACCAAAATAACAGGAGAAGAAAATGACACAAGGTACTAATGCTGACTTAAACGCACCCCATGCCCTTAAAATGAGATGGGTATGGCGATGCCTGCCCCATAAACTCCCCTTGCTGCCTGTTTACAGAGGACAGAGTCCAAGTCCCACCCCAGTGCTCCCATTACAAACCAGTACCGCAGCCCAACGGTGGGTAGGTGGCAGAGATAAAGTTGCTGGGGTGAGAATAAGGCACGGAGCTGCAGCGCCTTGACCCCGTGGCATCTCGGAGAAACCCTCTTGGCCCCGACCCAGCCCCGACCCAGCTGGCCCGAGCGATGCTTTGTGTTTGGGAACCGAGGCAGTGCTCTCCCAGCTTCCCCTTCCAGCAATATTTCCGAGACTGTGTGAAAGCAGAAAGGCCAGGGATTTAGGGGAAATAGCAGGCAACCTAAGCGCTAAGTGCAATATTCGGGCAAACACGGCTTTAGGAGCCGTACAAACCTACCCCAGCTGCCGGCAGCGCAGAGCACGAGGATGCCGAGGGCGATGCGGAGCTTCCCCATCTTCTCCTCCGAGCCCCGGGGTGCCGGGGGGTGTCGGGACCAGCCCCGCCGTGAGCGATGGAGAGCGGCTCTGGGGCAAAACCTCCGGGTTTTGAGCCGTCCAGAAGATGAATCATGAGCCTGGGTGTGTGACACACATGCGGAGCGGGGCCGGCCGGAGGAAACTGCGCTGGCTCGTCACTCAAATTTGAGTCAGGGAGTGCCCCCCCCCATCCTGCCCGGAGCTCCTCACCCTTTTCCCCTTTCACGGCTCGCACAAGGACCCAATGAACCCGGGAAGAAAGTACAGGGCACCGGGGACCCACGCCAACAGGCTCTTTCCCATAGGCTCTTTTGCCGGGGTTTAATTCCTCGCAAAATCCTGCTCACACCCTCGTTTTATTAACTCTTGCATGAGGGGCAGCCTGGCTTTTAAACCTGCCGAGGCTGAGCTGCTTCAGAGCTGAAGGATTTAAGGGGAAATACAGCCACTGCACAGTGAAATGAAAGTGGGGGGGGGGGGAGGTCTCAGGGACCCTCCCCAGGGCACTGCAGGCAGGGACATCCCTGCTGGAAGAGGGGGGGAGACCCACAAGGAGCAAAGACTTGGACCTGGCAGGACCAGCAGCAGGTTGGGTACAAACCCAGACATCACAAAGGGAGGGAAATTCAGATTTGGGTTGGATGATTTGGACCCGATTTTCTTCTCTCCTGTGCTGTTTTTCTCACCCACAGCCTCATAAATTGCTCCCGTACCAAGCAAGCACAAGGAGTCAGATCTGCGCAGGAACCTTCCCCGCTGAAATACCCAAAGAAATGCCACCCAAAGGGGTTTTAAAACCTCTCATCCCCCAAGGTCCTACTCGGAGATGGGGAAACTGAGGCACGCAACTACAGGCTGGGGTGCCAGAGGGAGGGAAGGGCTGCTCCCCCTGCCGGGGCTGGGGCCAGCGGTGGCAAAACCTGGGGTGGGGATAATCCCGGGGGCAGAAACGCCAGGCAGGGGAAAAGGAGCTTGTGAGGAGTACGGGGTGCTGTGCCGGGAGAAACGGGGAGCGCTGCATCTGCCCGGACCCTCAGAGACGAGGTGAGATGGGGCTGGGGGCTCTGCTTCGGGAGCCGGGGATTTTTCTCGGCTGTAGAAGAAGTTTCGGTGCGTTTTTGCTTCCTCCACTCGCTGCCGCCTTCCCCGCGGGTGCTGCTGCCCTCCTGCGGCTGCCTGGGCTCTGTCGGGGGGGGGTCATTTTCCTCCCGGATTCTCCTCACTGACTTTTTAACGTGGATTTGGTATAGAGAAGCCCATCGACCCTCACGCAGTGTTGAAGAAGTGCTGCTTCTTGGCTGGAAAATAAATAAAAAACACCCCAAAGCTGCCTTCTGAGGGCTCTCGATCTCGCCCTGCTCCAGCTCCCGCAGCCATCTCAGCCTGCTGACCCCATAAGCCAGCTTTGGGGCACCCCGATTCCTACTTTCCCTGCATGTGTCCTCCTGTCCCTGCCTGGAAATGCCACTGGGGTGTCTTTTCCCCCTTGTGCGTGGCTTTCCAGCCACCCTGTCCCCATGCTCTGTGCCGGACCACCCCATGAACGGGTTTGAAGATTCATGGATGGGTTTTTCTCAAAGATTTGACCGACTGACTTGTCAGTGCCACAAGTCCTCTTCACTGGGGCCCCATCCTGTCAAGCAGCTGGTCGCCTGAACCCGCAAGTGCTGCCAGCTCTGGAGGGACACGGCCCCACGTGTCCCCTCCCTGAGCCAGCAGAGCTGGGACGCTCACAGCAGGGGCGATAATTCAGCCCTGGCTGCCAGCATGACGCAAAAAAAGACTTCGAAAAAGAAGGAAAAAGTCACGAAATGAAACGTTTGACTTCCTGTGCCCTCCTGGGCTCTCCCCCTGCCCGAGGATGAGGATGGACCTGGTTTCCTGGCTGACTGCCAGAGGGTGCTGCTTGTCCTGCAAGCACCACCGTGACGGTGACGTGGGCTGCACACAGGGCAGGGCGCACCGAGCAGATCTTGGGCTCTCATCGCTGCTCTCTGGGGCTGGATACGGCCTGGAGAGCTGCACAAAAACTGGCCCTGAGGGAATAAATCATGGGAGGCTCTGTGTCATGAAGCCCCTGGTTGGATTAAGGCAAGGAGCAGCCCAGGGAGTGCCCAAGAGCTGAGCAGCTCCATGTCCCCAGCTTCTCTGGCACCGCAGCTGGTGGCTGTGACCCCGGTGCCATGGCTGCAGCGGCCAGATCCGGCACAGAGAGGTTGGAGCTGGAGCTGGAGCCAGCAGAGGGAGCAGAAACTCCTCTGGTCTGGAGTCAGTGGGGAGAGAAGCTGCCACCAAGATGCTCTGGTCTCCCCTGGGGATTTTTCCTGGGCCTGGGGTTAAGCGCGATTGGTCCCTGTCCCGCTTGGTCCCTGTCCCGCTGGGTCCCTGTCCCCCTGGGTCCCTGTCCCGCTTGGTCCCTGTCCCCCTGGGTCCCTGTCCCGCTGGGTCCCTGTCCCCCTGGGTCCCTGTCCCCCTGGGTCCCTATCCCCCTGGGTCCCTGTCCCGCTGGGCTTTTTGCTTCCCCCAGTGCTGCAGACTGCCCTGCTGGGACAGCAATGCCATGGGTGAAACGAGGAGGAAAAAGCAACAAGTAAAACCCAAACCTAGCTGCTTTTGGGCTCTTAAATGTCACAAAAGCAAAAGAGGCATTCAGCTCCCGGCTGTGTAAAAGAAAAATCAGTTGACACGCTTCCCACCGAGCCACCCTTCACCCGCAGCCAGCCGGCCTCCCGCTCCTGCCTTTAGCTGCAATCTATCAATTCTCATTTGGGTTTATTAAAATCCCCTCTGGGGGCTGCACAAGGAAAGCGAACCAAGACGTACACAGATAAATCAGAACAAGGTCCCCACATCACGGCAAGCTCCTGTTCCATGCCGCCCAGATGCATCTGGACCCATGCACGGTGCGGGCTGGCCCGTGGGTGTAGGAGCCCGAGCTGGGGACAGGGATCGGGGTGCAGCACCCCAGGGCTCCCCTTTGAAGGGGATGAAGGAGCAAGAGGAGAAGGAGACAAATGTGCCCTGGGGGCAACCCCCCCGGCCAGAGGATGCTGAGAGAGGGACGGATCCAGCCCCGCCATAGGACAGGCAGTGCTGAGCAGAGCTGGGGGTGGACCGGGCAGGGTTGGGGCAGCGCTGCTCCTAAGGAAGGAGTGGGTGGCACAGAGCAGCAAGCGGGGAGCGGAGAGAGCAGCAGGGATCCGAGGCTGCGGGGAGGGTGCTGGGGGGGGACAAGGGACCTGCCACCCACCTGGGGCTGGCACCTGCTGGGATTGGGGAGCAGGTGGAGGGGCTGGGGGCGAGGATGCGTTCGGGGCAGGACCCTAGGGGCCAGCCCATACCCAGGGGTGGGTGCGGGCACCCATAGTGGGCCGAGGGGCTGCACCTGCGTGGGGAAGGGGTGGGCAGTCTGGGTGAGCGTGGAGGGGGGGGGAAGGCGGTCCTGGGGGGAGGCTGCAAGGGGGTGGAGTTGCTGGTTTGTCTTTGAACACGGGGAAGACTTTGAGCTGGGAACTTGCATCCGTGGAGCTCCCAGCCAGCAGCCGTCGGCCCCCTGCTCCTGCCGGGAGGTCCCCAGTGCCTGCGCCTTGGGGTGGCAGCGAGGGCAGGGGGCATGTGGCCACCTTTGGCTGCCTTCCTCTCCCCCGCGTGCCCTTTGCCTTTCTTCTGCCTCTTTCCCTGCTTGCTCGGGGACTTGTGCTGAGCTGCTTGTGCCAGGAGGGAGCCGGCGGCGAGCTGCACAAATTGGCTTTGTGTCCACCCCAGGCGTTGGGAGGAGGAAGGCAGGAGGGGGCACGGAGCCCGCCGGGATGTGAGGGTGGGCAGGGGGAAGGCGCGCTTCCCTCCTGCCTCCCTCAGAGATTTGGGACTGCGCACAGACCATGAATGGATCCTTCCTCAACCAGACTCTCCTCGAGCAAGGAGCTTACCCCAACAGGACCCAGGGCTTGGGGATGCTCCTGGCCTGCTGCAATGGGACCGGCTCAGTGCTGGCGACCGACGGCGGCTCCTTGGTCCTCGCGCCGGACGAGAGGAGCCTGTACATCACGCGGGTGGTGCAGATCGCCGTCCTCTGCGTCCTCTCCTTGACTGTGGTGTTTGGCATCTTCTTTTTGGGCTGCAACTTGCTCATCAAGTCGGAGAGCATGATTAACTTTCTGGTGAAGGACCGGAGACCTTCCAAGGACGTGGGAGCTGCGATCATGGGGCTTTACTGAAGCCACGGGGCACCTCTAGGCAAGTGAACTGGCTGGACCCGGTGCTGAGATGCAGATTCCCGTGTGTTTGGGGCAGCTGGGGGGAGCGGGAAGGGGGGATGATGGCTTTTAACGTGTCTGCGTCCATGGGGAAGCAAATCTGCACTTCCCAGTGAAGGAACTGTCGTGGTGAACGGGGCGATCTCTCCGGCACTGTATCAAGCACAATAATCGACCAGCCTCGCTTTGCATGCAGAAATGGCTTAAGTTTTGCATGAAACTTGCAGAAACAGTGATAATGTGCAGATTTGGACTCTTTTTCTGCTGTTACCTTGGATACCGCTACTTGGGATTTAGGGCTAAAAAAAAAAAAAGTGTAAAAAGCGAACTACTCACTACAAAAAGAAAAACAAAGTAATGGGAAAGCGAAATTTGTGTTACAGACCACGTCGTTGGCCATGGGGCAGGGGCAGGGCAGGGTTGGGTGGGTCGTACAACAAAGTCTGCATGCTACAAAACGTGTTGGTCTGTTTGTGTTTCGGACATCGAGCATGCACTGTTTGGCAGTTTTGTAACGAGGAGAGCATGTTCTTCCTTATTTTTCTGAACTGTCCTGTTAAATAAACTGGTACTGTCTTTTTTCACAACACTGGAAGAAGAAAAGAAACCCAGATAAATACGAAAACAAAACCACCCCAAACCCAAAACAAAAGCATGCTTGTTTTTGTACATAACGTTTTATTTTTATTTTTATTTTTTTTTCCCCAAGTGCTATATTGTTACAGTCCTTCAAGTTTTTGTAGTTTTTTTGAAAACTGGTGAACATTCAGGAAAAAAAGAAGAAAAAAAAAAAGAACCTGTTTCAAAACAATTTGGTGTTGTCTTCATTTTCATTTCCTGTGCGTGCAGAGCTCAGGTATTTCAATCCCAGTCCCAGAGTTTAAATATAGTTATCTCACCTTCCAGTTGAACTCTCATTAAAGACCGTTATTTAAAGCAGAAACTACCGTATATTGTTTTCACAGGCAAGTATCAGCTTCCACTAGCAAATACATTTGTCAGGAACTGCGTATTTTGGGCTGGTGTTAAATACCTGCACAGTACCAAAACACAGAGGTTCACAAAGATGCACCGAACACGTCTTGCAAAGGAAGATTTCAGACCCTGTGTTGAAATCTCCATCTCCTCTGATCCTGATGAGCTGTCAAAACTAAATAATGTGAGAGGAGGAGGACTCCTGACCTTTGTTCTGTGATGGAATTGCAGCTCTGTCTGTGGGTGTGAGATGGAAATGATTTGAGTTTTGTTGCCCCAACAATATTCCTGCTGGGTCCGCTTCTGTGGTGGGAAAGCGATCCTGGATCCCGGAGGAGCTGCTGGTCTGATGTATGGGGATGCAAATCCTGAGCAGCTCTCTGCCATTCCCAGTTGCAGGAGTGGGATTAGAGCATGGCTTGTAATTAATCAGTGCTTGCTGAGTACCTTCGTCAGGGATCCCATGGGATATCGGTGGGCTAGCCCTGATGCAGAGTGAGATTCGTGTCGTCCTGTCACTGACTGCTCCCGTTAACCTTAGGAGCACAAAGACAACGCAGCAGCAGGACCATGACTGGGGAGCCAGAGCTCTGGATTGTCCCACTGGTGCAAACACCCTCCTCTGCGACTCTTCAGCATGTACTCGCTTGTAAAACCTAAACTTGTCCCTGTGTCCAGGTGGCCGTGCTGTCGGGACAGCCCAGATGTGGTCACCAGACTCCCAGCCACCTTCTGCTTGATGCTGCCAGTCGGAACCACTTCACAACCTGTCCACCAGCCTCAGCCGCAGGGATGATGGAAGAAACCTTGCAGCATTAGCAATGCAGGCAAGGCACAGGGAAATCCAAAGAAAACATCAAAATCCCCTTAACTCTGACCTGGGGCTGGCCGGGGCTGTGAGAGCTGGTGTTGGGGTGAGGAGGGACTCGTAGGGTGGTCACCGTTGTCTTCCTCTGCAGGCAGGGGAGGAAGAGAGGGCTTGGCAGGAGCTTGATGAACCCTCTGAAGAAGCCTCTTTCTTCCATGGATCAGCCACCCGAGCTGGTTAGCCCTGCTGGAACCTCCCCCAACCTCTGAATCTGACCCTGAGGGGGTCATGTCGGGCCTGGAGCCCACACAAAGCAGATGAACACCTCCAGCAACCTCCGTGCTGCGTGGGGGTCTCGCTGCCCTGTGGGGAAGGGTGGCTCCGTGATGGGACATGCCACCAGGTCATCCTAAGGGTCCTTAGAGGCCACCCCCGGGAGGGGGATGTGGAGGCCTTCATCCCTTTTGTGCTCTGGAGTCTTCTAAAGGAAAGGAGAAAAGCCAACTGTAGGGTCACGTACACAAGAGGTAGGGGGAGCAACGCAATGCCCCAGAAAGCTGAGCTGAGCACCCACTGAGACCCGTGGAGCTTGTTCAGGAGTCTCTCAGAGGAGTGGAGACCTTACACGCAGCCTTGTGTGGTAAGAGCCCAACTTTATTCATCCTCCAGTCCTGCTACATCCCTTCCTTGGCCATAAAGGCTGCGTCTGCACTGCCAGGCAGTGAGGACCAGCAGAGGAGGGTCTGCAGGGTGGGCACCATCCCCGTTTGCCACACCACACGGCGTGTGTCCTCACGGGGTGACTGGGGTTCTGTCTTGCTCGCAGTGAGTTTAAAGCACCTGGGCACAAATCCCATTAGAGTCCCAATGAAAAGATGATTGCCCCACTGAGAGGAGGAAATATTTGGGGAAAAGGAGACCTCGGGAGGACCGATGTCAGCATGGTGACAGCAAGGTGAGACCAGAAGGAAGGATGGGAGGGAGGATGCTGAGGGCACCACCATGCTCCCCAGACCTCAGGCTGCCACCCCAGGCCCTGGGGACCCGGCTGCTCTGCCAAGGGGCACGAGTCCTGCACCGGAGGATGAGCTGCTTGCTCCAGGGCTGGTGTAGGGAAAGCATCCCATAATAATGGCTCCTTCTGCTGCCCTTCCCCCACAGATATCCATGCTTTCTCATCTCATCTTCCACCCACTCATTTAGCTCAAGCTTGCAAGTGGGTACTGGTTCCCAAGAAAATTTAAGCAGTTTTTTCTTTTTTTTTTTTTTTTTTTAAAGAAGAACAGTTTAAGGTTATTTTGATTATATATATATATATATATATTTAATTGCTGCCTGTAGTTCATTAGCTCCCAGAACGTCACTGGGGGTGCCAGGAGCTGCACAAGTATGGCTGAGAGACTGCACTGGCTGTAAAATATAGCAGAGAGGAGGGATGTGCTTGGGGGGAGCCGCACATCAGTGGCAGAGTGAGGACCAGACCTCGAGTCTCGTTTAAAGCTCATCTAGTGGTGGAAAGCAAGGAACCAACACAATCCACAACCACACTGACCTGCGGGACTGGCCACACTGGTCTCAGCCACGGGTCTGCCTAATTTGCGCCTTTTCTCTGAAAACTGCCATGATTTTAGGTGGCACATGGGCCGACAAGCAATCCTGCTAGCGGGGAACTGCTTCTTGGCCCCACCATGAGAAACCTGCCCTGGACCTTCGTGGTCCTCCTCCAGGAGCCGTCCCCATCTCCGGGCTGGTCCCTGCTCTGCTCCAGCTGGAATTTCTGATTTCTAGACAAGCAGCAGGGAAGCAGCAGAGGCAGGCAGATGTGAGAGCATTTCCCCCCACTGAGCTTGCAGACAGCCAGCCTCTGCCTGGTTTTACAACTGGAGAAATGAAGAGCTGCCCTGACCCGCCTGGGAAAACCCAGCAACCCTGGCCATGCCGTCCTGCCCGCAGCAGGGAGAAACCCAAAGTGGGTCCCAGAGCTTGCCCAGCTCCTCCTCCCTGCCCCGGCAGCCTTGGTTGAGGGCAGAGAAAGAGTTAAACAAGATGAGACAGACAAACAGATTAAGGGGGAGGGAGGATCCCAACCTGAGCCTGGCACCAGATGTACTGGAGCGCGTGCACCAAACATACACAGTATTTAATAATTCCTGAGAATTGCCATGGTAATGAAGTGCAGAGTCAGGTTGTTATGGAAACAGCCTTTTTTTTTTAGGCAGGGAGGCATTACCCAGGTTGTAACCTCAATCCAGCCTGAAAACATTTCAGAGAGCCCCCAGAAAAATAAAAAAAAGAAGTAAAATAAAATCAAATTAGATAAGTAGCAGTTTCCTGTCTCTTGTCTGGCAGTTCTGGGCTTGTTCTGTAGGCAGGTGGAGGGAGGCAGGTTGTTGCAGAAGCACATCGCCCAGAGCAGCCTGGGGAATGGCTGGGAGCGTCCCCACAGGTCCTGACCCCAGTGCTGCTGGGGGTGCTGGGGCTGGACCCCTACCCTGGGTGGTCCTGGGATACTCCAGCACCGTCTGGTCTCACTGCTAGACCCCTGGCCTGGCTTCAGGGCTGTCCCCACGGGGGACATGGCAAGTTCATACCCATCTCTCTTGAGTTTATTTGCACAAGGCAGTGGCCACGCAGAAACCCTTGTCCCAGCCAAGCCCACGGAAGGACGCTGGGATCCCACCTACCTATGGGCACCTGCACCCCAAGCATCGAAGGTCCCAAAGCTAGCATGCACAACAAAACAGGCAGTTTGGGGGCTGGAAAAGAATTAACAGACCACGTTCCTGAAGCCGAAAGGCTCACCTAAGAAGAAAGCACAGGTTCCCTGAGCTCTGGCTCCAGTGCTCCCTGATGGGGCACCCATCAAGCCAGAGTGGAAATCCCGTGTCCCCGTTCTGCCTCCCAGCAATGGGAAAATGCAAGCTGCTCCCATCTCCTCTCTAAGCAGCCATTCCACCAAGTGTGGCAGGTCCAGCCGCTGCTCATATTGAATTTTAATTTAGTGCTGGATAAATTGGCAGCTCTGTGAACCTGTTTCCTATTCAGGAGGCTGAGGCAGAGCATTTAGGGTTCGCTTAGCAGAGAGATGGCCTGAAATACAGCATGCAATTACTCAGGAACATTGCTCCATAAATCCCTGCTGCCGCTCAGCGTGGTTCTCCCGCGCCGGCTGTGTGAGAGCCATCAGCCTCCAGAGAAAGCCTCTGTAGTCCATCAGCTCTGACAGAGAGGGACAAGTCAGTGTCACGAGAGCCTGGTACCCAAGGGAGAGCTGAGGCCAAATTATGACAAAATTTAAGAGCATTGCAGCTGAGAAGGCGTTGAAAGGGGTTTCTCCCTCTTGCTCTCTGCTGAATCGGAGCTAGCATGGGATTGCAGGAGCATTTAGAGTCCTCGGTGCAAAACATGGGCCTTACAATCTGTCTGTACTGGTAAAGAGGAACAACAAGATCATTCCTGGCCACTGGGGCTTGGATGATGGATGATACTGCTGACTTGTGCGAACGGTTCTCGGTATGGCTCAGACCTGTGACAACAGCTCTGACCTGAACAGTCCCCGGGCAGTGGCAAAACGACAGCTAGAAGACCACAGTGCACTCCAGGATATTGCTTCGGACAGTGCTGTCTGTGCAGGGTGAGCATCTCATTAGGTTTGATGGGTTTGCAGAGGCTGCGTGCCAATGTAGATATCTTTAAAGCAGTTTTTTGGGCTTTCTGAATCCAACTTGGCTTCCTCAAGTATGAATGAGGGATTGGAAACCCCAGGGTTTAGTCCTGGAGAATACATCTTTGGACAAACAGCGAGCCCAGTGAAGCACAAAACATCCTCAGTATCCTTGACAACTGCCTCTTTGGTGGTGTTGGACAAATCTTTGAGTTCCCACCAGTTCCCCCATTAAGATGGCTTAGCCAAGCGAATCCCTAGCACCGTGGTCAAGTTTGCGCTCCTCTGATTTTACAGACAGGCAATTTCTTGGACTTGTTTGTTCCATGAGGACGTGGTTATAGAAAATTTAGCTCAGAGAAAATCAGTGTTGCCAACGATCAGTATGGTTTGGCACTTCCCTGAAGATATCACCGTCAAAGTGCTGGAAAGCAGCGGGGCCACTGGCAACGCTCAAAGACATGAGCAACTATTTGAGTGGCTGTCTCTGATGTGAAAAACGCTGCTCATCTACATGTATCTCAGGCTGTGAGCATAGCAGAAGTCTAGCTTCAGAGACACCTTTGCAGTGCTCATCCTTCCCAGAAGTTCATTAGCTTGGGAGACGTTTTCACATCATTAAGGCGGGTTAATCAACAACAAAGCAAAAATGTCTTTTTAATGATAAAGATGGCACAGTAGCGTGAGAAGCTGAGAGGTGGGTCTGCATAGCAATTTGGCTGCCGGTCCAAGATCCCTTTAAGGTGAAGGCAATGGTTTTGGCACTCTCCATCAACTCACAGTGCTCAGGAACACGAGCCCTGGCCATGGTAAAGTGCTCTCTGTTGGGCTACAGACAGGGAGCAGCTATTAAACCAAACAAGTTTCCTCTTTTTGAGCTAACGAGACCCCTCCAAACATTGCTGCTCTGATGAATGGGGGCCTCTTGTCCCCACGGACAAGCTTTTTGAAGGCACTACATCTGCAGGTGCATTTGCTCTCCTAGCAGGGAGCTGTGAGAGTAGACGACAGCAGCAGAATCCCTCGTTACATCCGTCCTTTCCGTGTGGGCTCACTGTTTGTGTTTTGTGGAGCACCAGCTGTGCCTTGCAGATACGTGCCTTTGAACATCACCACTTTAGGCTTTGGTCTGGGTGACTCCAAGGGAAAGGAGACAAGACTCATCCTTCCTGTGATGCTCCTGTTCCCCCACAATGGTTCAGCACTGCAAGGAGATGAGTTATCATCTCATCCTCACTGCGGATGTGGCACTAGAAGAGGAGATGATCAAGACAATAACCAACAGAAGGCAGCAGAAACATCTACCCTAGAGCAGCAGGCAGCTGGAGTGGCCTTTCTAGCAAAGGGGCTGGAGCTGCAGAGCTACACAGCCCTGCTTCTTCGTCACAGAGGCAGTTTTGTCACCTGTTGGTGTTGTCTGAGCCTGGTACACAACTGTGGGTGTGAGGAGGGATGCAGGTGCTTGTTGTGCACTGCACCTTTCAGGAAAACAGGGTGCACATGAAAGCCAGCTCAGAGCTCTCTTCCCTTTCCATGACAGCTGCCTGGCTGGTGCTGGGTGCTGGCTTTCTGCCCTGGCATGGCTCAAGCTTTCCATGCCTGTGGGGTTAAATCCTGAGCCATCCTTGTTGGCGGGCCCCACAAGTGTTCACATCTTACAGGTTTCTGTGCAGCTGTGAGCAGTCCCCTCTTGCCTCTCTGAGTCCCAAAATGCAGGTTTAATGGGACAAGACAGCTGAAGAAGCAGGCAAAATGTAATTAGGCTTTAATTAGCTAAGTTCATTCTTTCAGATAATTGAAAATCGGACTAATTGGTTGCAATGAATTCCCAGTACAGCCAGCCAGCCAGCTTGGCGTGTGCTCTGCCAGCTGCCATGTACTCCTGTCCCCACACCAGCACCAGCCTGGCAGCTGAACGTGGCTACAGCTACCCGCTGGCTGCCTGCAACTCCCCAGGGCCTCGTTCCTCATCCCCAGAGATGTTAAAACCTCTGAACTCCCTAGGCTGCAGTGAGGATCATTTAGCGACCTGTGTACACAGCAAGGTTTGTGGTTCTTCATCTCCCACTTCACAAATCAAGGAGCTGGTGGGCCACCAAGCCTAACACCCCCAGGCAGGATCACGCCAAAAATCCTAATGAGAAGGGCCCTTATCCATCTACAGCATCCCAGGGAGTTACAGCCGGCAACGACAGGAGGCTGCATCTCTACTTGCCTCCCTCGTGGCAATGCAGGCATTTGGCTGGCCTGTGCGTGGTCAGTGGCTACAGCCAACCGTGCTGGTTCCCCTGCCTCTGCTGCTCAGTCTGCCTCAGCTGGGTTTTCACAAGCTCTTTTCCATGACCAGGGCTTCCTGGGCTGATGGAAGCCTCTAGGGCACCAGTTGGAGCTGGCAGTGACACTGCTAGAGCTGCCTTGCCAAAGCTTTCCGGTAGGAAACCAAAGATTTAGGAGGTGAGCATCTTCACAATGAATGTGACCAGGCAAAGGGAAGCAATCATTCCAGCCAAGGAGCCTCAGGAAACAGGTTGCTCTGCCCAGGTACACATATTTTTTTCTAACAAGTCCCTTGTGAGGCTCCCCATCACTGTGGCATGGAGAAAAGACTTGGTCTTTGGTGCAGCCAGCATCTTCTCAGTGGCCAGGAATGGTTCAGAGAGGCTTGACAGGTAGGAACAAAGGCAGCACTGCTCCCTTCATCACAGTGCTTGACAGATCATGCCGAGAAATATGCTGGACTTATTCTGCAGCCTTGGCTCAAGTTCCCCTTCTCTCCCTCTGCGAGCAGCTTGCTGTGTGCCAGGTGGCTGCATTTCATTATGGAGTTTACAAAGCGCCTTGGGAAACAAGGCATGGGGGGATGAGAAATTACGCACACATTTCACTCAGTGCTGACTGTTTGTCATCTCGTTGTACAGAAATGTAATAATCACTGGGGCGGGTAGGGACTGTGGAAAGGAGGGACTAATCGCGTTTGCACCATTCCTATAGTTCATGGCTTTTTTCATGCTTCCATCTGCCTGGGCTGTAGCACTGGGAATATTTCTTTTGTTTGGTTAGAAGCGTCTTCAGCTGTATGTGCTGTCAAGTCAAGGCCTGACATCTCATTTTTCCCTTGGGTTACAAAGCAGTCCTAAAATATTCCTTTGCACCACCAGTGTGGTCAGTGCAGGAGCCTCTGCTCACTGAGTACAAAGCCTTTTGTGCTAGCGGTGAGGTCTCCAGCTCTCCATGACCAACCCAGCTCCTTCTCCTTGGTTCTTGGAAGACCAGCAAAGGCTGACGGGAGGGAGAAGTTGGGAGGAACCCGGGCTGCTTAGGAATTTGCCCCATGCGCAGTTACTTTATATGGCTCAGACCTGCTGCCTGCAGGTGTCTTATTTGAGGGCTTTCAGATGACTAATAGCTCCATTATTCCCTGCGGGGCATGTACCAGGTGACCCTTTAACAGACAGGAGGGAACAACACTTGGCAACAAGGCACAAAGGAACGCAGCTGGCCTCTCGGATGCACTGGGCCAAAGCCCCTTTTTATAGCTCCCTCCTCATCTGCAGGGGGTGGTGGGTTGAAGAAATCGAAGAACAGCAACGCCGAGGCTCAGCACCAGCACTTCTCCCTTTATTACAGTGAAGCATCGCTGTGCTTTCATGTTGCAAAGCTTATGGCTGCTGCAGTGTAGAGCATCCCCAGCCCCTCATACCCTTGCTGCCTCTTCATGCTTCCCCACTTCACACAGAGAGGAGTCATAAACAGATCAGGTAATCTGGATAAATAATAGTAAGTTAACCATAAATATAAATTTACATGTTGGTCAGGTCATTCCTGGGTTCACCAAACCAACCCTGCTGGCACAATGTGTCAGCTGTGTCCTGCTGTGGGGAAAAGGAAGAAAAGTATGTTGAATTGTGAAAGACGTTTCTTTTTTGGGTGTTTTCCTACCCCCAAAAGAAGCTTTAGATGAGTGCTGGCAGGCTGGCCTCCTGCCTTGCTGGCAGCAAGGCAGCCCTGGGTTAAGGTCGGGAATGTTTTCATGTACACCGGTGCCTCCTGGCCTTGGTCCCATTTGCATCTGGCAGCAATCAGTGTGGACATGAAGCTCCCAGGATCCCAACATCTCCCATTTCCCTACAGAAGCTGCTCCGTCAGTCTGACTCCTGTAGCCTTAGACCCAGCAATGTTTACTTACTTGTTTTCTGGGTTGAAGGGTTCTCTGTTATTGTCTTCCTGCTCAGCACTTTGCTGGCTTAACCTTCTCCAAAATTACACAGCACTAGGCATTGGCAGCTAATCCTGTTGCCTTTCCAACCTTTAACTGAGCCAGACAACTGCTGCCCATGTTCCTGGGTCTGCCACGGAGCAGTGTGCTGTGTGGGTGGTAGCATGGCCAGCCCCATCAGCGTTCCACCATTCGAGCACCGTTCCACAGCAGAAGGACCCCAAGACACAGGGACACCACTTACTGAATGAAACCTCCCTTGCTGCAATTTACAGGTCACAACTTCTCCTCCTGGGCTCAGCGTGGGCATGGAGAGGGATGCTTTCTCCTTCTGTCTCCCTTTTCCACATTTAGACCGTCTGCATGCTTCCCCTTCTTCATCCACCCTCCCTGAAACTTTGTTCCCCCAAAACTGAGCTCAGCCCAATGCCTAAACAAACAAAGACCATCATTACATGTCTTTCCGACAGTGACCTTTCCTGACGATGGAGCCTCTTAGGATGCGCTTTTGTCTCCTACTAGCTGTTCATACAGGTGCTCCCTCACCTTTGGATCCACTACAACCCCAGGAGCATTTCTTCATAGCTGCCTAGCTCATTGGCACCCATTCTGTCTGTGCAATGATCTTTGATGATCTTTGCAAGTTTACAGAATCTTGCATTTGTTCCTAGTGAACCCCATCACAGGGGCTCTTTCTGCTCCATTTCTCTGCTTTATGGATCTCCGTTTGAACTCTCCTTTCCTTGCATTACTCACACCTCTCCTCCCAGAGAGGGGTGGCTACACACATCCTAATCTCCTTGTCCAACCCATCAAGCAGTCCTTGTGCAGAAAACCTTTGTTTTCTGGTATTTTCTCCCTTTCTTTCTGTTTTCCAGCTGCTATGAACAAACGTGTCTATAGCACACCACTGAGTCTCCCATGTGCAACAGAAAGAAATGCATTGCCCAAAGCAACCTACAAGGGTTGTCTTGCTCCCTTACTCAACTTCAAGCACTCAGTGCAGATCAGTTCACTGCAGTGGAGTTGGGAAGTTTTATTCCCGCTCTGAGTTTGGATCCCACTGCAGAGCTGATGGGGTGTGTGGCACTGGTTTCCATCTGATAGGCGATTTTGAAGCTTGGGAAATAAGCAGAAAGATACAAAACATTAAAATCCCATGATAAAACTTGGCTTGCTTTGCCATAGTCCGGCTGCCACATGTTATTTCCATTTCTCAGTTTTTAGTTTTTAGTTTTTGTTCTTTTAGTCTCCATTTACTGCAACATGACATCAAAAGAGCTGCTTATTACAGAACAGGCACTTGTCACTTTGTGGCAAAACGCCCACCTCCTCTTCTCGTCCTTCACCCATTCTGTTCTTTTTTCCCTTTTCCTTTGTATGTGCTCCCTTTGCCCAGTTGGGATGGTCTCCCTGTGAATCCAGGCTACTCCAAGGAAATGCTTCCACTTAAATATAATCCGCAGGGCAACCAATTCCAAGCTGTTTTTTTTTATATTTTATTTTTTATTTTTTTATTTTTGTATTTTTTTGTGTGTGTGTGTGTGTCTCCTGCAAGTTATTTCCTCCTGAAATCTCAAGCTGAATGAGAGAGAATCACCTGTCTTTTTAATCAGGAAATAATTCCATCTGGGTAATAAATTGCCTGAGAAATGAAGATGGAAGGAACCAAAGCCCTCCAGCACAACAGCCTCCAGTTTTGTGCTATTATTGCTCCTTATGAAATGTGTCAAATCTCCGCCAGCCTTCGCTGGGTCTGCTCTGGGGACTGCTTCGTGACCAGGGAAATGTGAAGGTAGCGGGGGAAGTGAGGGAAGCATCTCCTAAAGGACAGACGGCTCTGGCATGGCTGCTACACCCAAGCCAAATGCAGGGAGCCCGTATGTCACCTGTGCTGGGGTTGAAACTAGCCACAAGGCCTTCAGTGCTTTGCCTGCAAGCAACCAGAAGCCAAATGAGATGCTGAGAGCAGGCTCTGGGCACGCACAGCCCCTCGTGTGGAGCCCTAAATCAGGTCCTGCACTGGGCAGTTTTGCTGGAGACACCTAACACAGAGCAGCCAAGGTGCTGGTGAAAGCCCCTGCAGCTCCTGTAGCCCACCATAGTGCACAGGGTGTGATGTCCTGTCCCAGTGGTGGAGCCAGTGGTCCCGATGCTGAGCATCCTCCTCCTGCTGGCTCTGTGGGACGCATCATCCCCTTCGCTGGCTGCTGGATGCTGGAGAACCAAAATAACTCCCTGTTTTTTCCCAGCCAGCGCTGAGCTGGGATCTGTTTGGGAAGGCAACTGCGACACCGCAACAGATGGCCGGGAAAGCAAACGCTGTTTTTTGTCTCACCTCCGTGTTTCCTCCTCTGCTGTCTCCTGCGCTGGAGGCGGTGTTTGGAACCAGGGGGGGTGCTGCGAGCGCGTGGCTGGTGCCAGCGCCAAGGGGGCGGCTTTGTGACCTCCATCAAGGCTTTCTCCTGCAGGGATCTGCGCCAAAGACGGGCTTTGGAAGAGGCCGGGTGCTCGAGGTGGGGTGTTTGCTTTTGCAGAGCTGCTGAGCAGGTCCCCACCACCTGCCTGCTGGCCCAGTTTGTTTGCTTTTGCCCTGAAGAGCCAGGAAACGGGGCCAGGGTCTCCTCCTGCCAGCTGGTGTTTTCTTCTGGCTTTTCTTCGTATGGGCCTGTCAATAACTGCATGTAGAGGACGCCAGGCTAGCCAAGGCTTTGAAAAAAAGCCACTTTCTGAAGTTCCTTGATCTGCCTCTGCCTTTCCTGCCTTTCACTTCACATCTCCAGGCACGGGGCCACCGATCTCCCTTCCTGGGGCTCAAACGTGGCAGCATCCAAGGAGGAACGGGCTGGTGAGAGATGGAGCCCCAGGTGAGCACACCTGAGTGAGAGAAAGGAGCACAGAGAGGCTGGTGACATACGTGGTGGTCGCTGTACCCTGGAAAGGCCTGACACAGGGACACAGGGACATATTACCCTGTCCCATGTGGGCAGCCCCACGCCCCCATCTCTGTTCCCATGGCAGGAGGCTGCCAGGACGCCAGCTCCTTTCACAGCCTGCCTGGCGCAGGAGGAGCGACTGACATCCCCGCTTGGCACAGCACCCATCTGCCTCCTGCTCCTGCCTTGTTGCACTTGGCAGTTCTCCCCCTCCTCCCTCTGTTTTTCCACTGGGAGATCTCACAATCCTCTGCCTTGGCAGCAGGGAGACAGACAAGGAGGGGCGGACGGGTACACGGACCCAAAACAGCTCAGCCACGGCTCTCCTGCCTGGGACGGAGGAAGGGCCCTCCTGAAATCAAGAGCCTGGGAGGGGGAATTCAAGCACCAGCTCAAGATGGTTCAGGAGAATAAAGCCAGAGACGGCAGTGGGCAGACACGGGGTGGGGAAGTGGGGCAGGTACAATGCCAAGCAAAGTCTGCAGCAAAGAAGCAGAAGGTAGGGAGAGGCAGAGAGGAGCTGGAGTGGTCTGCACCCACACACCCAGGCCCAGGAACACTGACGTGGAAACAACTTGCTATTTGCAGCGCCAGCTCCCTTCCTGCTCCTTCCCTGCACCAGGATAGGGCCCTCCATGCCCACCCCCAGCTGCACCTGTACCACCCAGGTGTGCATCAGGGACCCTGCTGTGGAAATGCAGCTTGGAGTAGATCTGGTAAAGGCAAAGAATGAGAAACAGCAAGGACCTGGACAGCTCCAAGCTCTGCAAGGCTCCTCCCCAATCTCACTGCCTACCACAGCCCAGGACAGCCCTCCTTGACTCCCCTCTGTGTCTTTACAGACCCTTTTCCAGCTGTGGGACAGTCACCCTTGGTGGAGCACAGAGAGAAACGAAGCCCTGGGTGCTGGTCCTGAAGCTGCGCCCCTAAAGAGCCCATCAGCTGCTCTCTGGACAAGCAGAGCCAGCCCATCGCTTTTTGCCCCGTGGCTCACACCCTTCAGGAAGCAGTGCTTAACCACGGGGCCAAGCCTCGCTCCTCGTGGTGCAACCCTTGCTGAGTCCTCATCCCCTGCTGCTGCTCTGCCCCACAGCTGGGACGGACAGACAACCTCCGCGCGTGCCTGTCTTGGCAGAGTGTTATTTTGGGACAAGGCTTCCATGAATAACTCCCTCATCTGCCAAACCCAAATTAAAATTTGCTGCCAACAGTCATGAGTCCTCCTCCCCCCAATCTTTTTTTTTTTTTTTTTTTTTAAAAAAAAAAGAAAATTTCCTGCATTAAGATAAACTAGTGATAAAACCAGACTGTGCATTAAACACCGGCCTACGCGGTCTGGGAAACAAAGAGCACGAAGGAACGCTGCGATTCAAACTGTTGCTAGCTGCTACACATTTGGGCACGTCAGCTTGTAAAGGATTTTCTCAGAACAATCCTTTCAGATTTTCTGAGTCTGCAACATGAGATTGTGTGAAAAAGCACTACAGCTTGTGAGTCCCAGACCTGGAGATATCCCAGAATGGTTGAGGTTGGAAGGGACCTCTGGAAGTCACCTGGTCCAACCACATCCTGGAGGACACGGAGCTGATGCCTTTCCACATGCAGGGCAGAATTCTGTTAAAAACTGGGAAATCAGTGCACCATGAAATGTGCCAGCAGCCAGGTTCAGTGTGGCTCTGGCAACTCCTTCACTCGCTGAAGCACCTGTGGTAGCTTTGTGTATGAACACAAACATCTGCAAATGAAAGGAGTAATGGAGAGGGAGTGCATGTGGGGGAAGAAACCAGACCCAGGCACCTGTGTGCATGATGCACCCCGAACCCCTGGCAGCTCAGCCAGGCGAGTACAGCCAGCACATCCCCGTGGCATTCATTCCCCATCACCTCCACCTGGTCTATTCTAGGAAAGGCTGCCTAGAGCTCACCCACCCGAGGCGTCACACTTCACAGCTCGCAGCCCTTCCCACGCAGAGCTCAGCCAGCAGCTTGCTTCCTTGCTCCGAATAAACACCGCTTCCCTGCCTGCCCTCCCAGAGGCAGCCCTGCCCCAAGGGATCGGCACAGATTACCCCGTGCCCCAGGGAGGATGAGGAAGGATGAGCCCCTGTACAGCACTGTATTTGCTTGGTTGTGTATCAGGATGAAAACAACAGCATCTGGGATCAGGACGACCTGAGCATCGGTGTTACACTGGCTTGGGGCAGCGTCCTGCTCCCCACTGAGGATAGGAAAAAAGGAGTAGGGATAAAAGCTACACCAGGGTCTTTACCCTTTGGTTTCCATTTCCAGACAGGACAGATACCACCAAAGGTAGCACCAAATGGTTCAGTGCCTGAACTGGTGGTCTAGTCCCAGACAGATCCCAACCCACCTCTGAGAATCACTCTGGTGTTGAACCATGGCCAACGAGTGGTTTTGAGAACCAGAGGTGGTTTGTGGCTCCTTGAAGAGGAGCCCCAGCTCCTTTCTGGCTCCTCAATGCAAAGAGAGCTGGTGGTGCCCAAATGCCCTCGGTAGCTGTGGGTGCCTACCCAATCTTTCCTACAGCAAAACCAACTAATTCCCCCAAAGGCTCCCTGCCAGCAGAGCATCACTGCACAAAGGCGCAGGACTGAGTGAACCTCTGTTCTCCTGAGAACCACAGCCATAAACAAGTTCAAAATTTCACCTGCTTTCGGGACCCAGGCCAGCGCTCATTAAGGAAGGAAACGTGACGATCCAGAACACAGAACACTGTCCTGCTCTGAAAGGACATATTCAGGCAAACAAAGACCTGGTGTCAGCTTGGTTGGGGAATGTGCAGAACAAGCTTTTCAGGAAATGGATCAAGGGCTGCTTCTGGGGGGGACTGATAATGTGATAACACGAGATGTGGAGATCCAGAGGAAAGGAAAGAGAGAACTGTCCGCCTGGGGAATGGACACTTCACAGTGGCCACAGTCAGATACCTGCCCAGCCAGAACAACACTTTCTTTTGATAGTCTCCCATTTCCCAGATCAGAATCAGATTTTCAGATTTCTGTAGTTCCACTGCGTGATTCTGTGTATTTCCTTTTGACAAATGCCTTGACTTTCACAACTAAGACTTCCACAGGTCAACTTCTCTCATATGTAAAGTGTCCCAAAACACAAGTCCTCCTGCTGCCTCTCAGCACTGGCTCCTAAGCACACTCTGCCACTGTTGCAATGCTAACAAAGCGCACCATACAGTGGTAGATGGTCTGGCCTGGGGTTTTTGGCAGGTGCTCCTTGAGGCAGCTGTAATCACTCATTTAAATCTCATTTATTTTTATTTTAGAAAGCTCCCTAACAACACAAAAGATTTCTTTCCCGCATCTCATTGGAATTGTGTGCATATTGCCATAGCAACCATGCCAGAGACTTTTGTGGTCCCAGACCCATTTTATTGGTTATTAGGTATCTGTGCAATAAAAATATATATATAGCTCTGTTCTCCCATCTGTCTGCTCCATCTGCTTATTTCAAAGTGAAATACAACCAGTTGGCTCAGCCACTGCTCTCTCCCCTTCCTTGTCAGAGTGGCTGAAGGAAACAGTGATGGATCTGCTGGTGGTCATGGAAGTGGTGATGGGAAGGAGGACATCACTATGGACAGACACCTGACCATCACACAACATCTGTGAGGTTAAACCAACCTTTAATTGCTGTCCGAGCCCCTGCTCACGGTAACCAGATGCCCATTACCAGTCATCTCCCAGGTGTGAAGGGGAGAAGAAGCTCTGGGGGCTGTGCCCAACACAAACCTTACTTGCTGCTGGTGGAACTGCCGTGGTGCAGCTCAGCCCCAGGCAGCTGCTTCCCTGCTGTGGGGTCACTGGGGAAGTAAAGTCAAACATTAGGGCATCAGGCAGCACAGGAAACTCATCACAGCTTCAGGACACAGCCAAGCTGCGTCCACCAAATCCTTTTTCCCTTCTCTAAAGTGAGGGAAAAAAAGTCACCTCATCCCAATACACTCTGTTCCAGGGAATGAGGCAACACCAGTAACAAGACCTCAGTGCCAAACTGACCGTGTTCCTCCCTGCAGTCATCTGCCTCGGGCTGGAGCCCACACCGAAAGCTGCTTGACGTGTCCCCACTAACTCCTGGTAATGTCTGCCTTGCATGTCCACCCCCGCAGCCTCCGCTGGGAGAGAGGATGCGTTTCCAGCCTCCCAGCTCCCTTCCATTATTTAAGCTGTCGGGTGTTAATTATAGTGCTGTGTTTCGACTTGATGCCTCCCAGGGGTCCAAACCACACTAACAGGCTAAAAGCGGTTCCCAAGTGAATACTCCGGGAGCCTCTGCTAGAACCATGCCTGTCTCCATCAGCCAGGGCAGATGCTCCCCGCTGCTCCTGGGAGGCTGGAGCAGCACCTTCTGCTGGAAAACCCATGTCTGAGCTCTTAGCCTGCAGAACAGACCTTCCTGCTCATCAGCTGGGACCACATCATTCATGAAAGGATTGGCAAAACAGCCTCAGTGTCACCACCTCCTCCCCTGCCTCCCCACAAGCTCCTAATTTCTCCATGAGGAAGGAAGGGGAAGAGAGGACACAGCCTTGTCCAGCTGGGGATGCCTCAGAGCAGAGGGTGACCCTTGCTGTGTCCTCTCCCACAGCTGCATCCTGCTCCAGCTGACCTGAAGAGCAAGCCTGGAGTGACTCTGTCCCACCGGTCAAGCTCCCTGTTTGTCACGGGCTGGAAAAACTCTGCTGTTCTTCTGCTAAGGCAAACCCACTGTCACAGCCACCCCACTGTGCCCACCAAGCCTGGAGGACCCAACATACCCCTCTTGGTGCAGGAAGGGCTGCTAAGCAAGTGGCCAGGCCAAGGGGCAAAAAGCAAATCAACTGGTGTAATGGTGGTGCTGCTGAGCTTGTAGCAACATCCCGCAGCCAGGTTGCCCCCAGGACAAGCAGCGATGGTCTGCCACCCCTCTGCTTCGTGTGGCTGCTGAAACATCTCCAAACACAGGATCAGTTTCACCTTGTTCAGGGCAAGAGCATGGGAAAAAAAAAATAGGGGTAGACCATAGCAGAGGGAAAGGCTTGAGGATCTCAGATACTGACACTACAGCGTCCATTTCCTTCAGCTGTCAGAAGGGAGATGCTGTGTTGTGAAACTTTGTCTCCAGGGGAATCAGATCTAATGGCTCAGATGTGCCAGAGGAAACTCAAAAGGTGGCTGGGGAGTGCTTTGGGAAAAGCCTGCTGCTGGCACCATCCTCCAGCCGTACCCACCTGAGCCCATGCCCTGCTGGCCGGGCACCACAGAGAGTGAGTGGGCCAGCAACTACAGCCAAGGGAGGTCCAGATACGTGCCCTCTGCCATCCTTGGTTGGTTGGAAGCATCTCCCTCAACTCCTACAGAGCAAGTACTGTAAGAGGGTTCACGGAATGCTTGCGAGGATACAACTCTTTCAAAAAAAAAAAAAGAAAACCATAAAAAAACAAAACAAAGAGGCAGTAAACGAGACAGGGAAAATAAAGATGAACCTTACACCGCACTGAGCCTAAGTATGAGTCTGGTGGTTAAGAGCAGCCTTTAGACCAGGCGATTGGTGCTGCTGTTCAGCTCCTATGTGCTTTGCCAAATTTGCATAATAAACCCACAGTAATTATAATTTCATCTTGAATAGGTTTTATTTTAATTGTGACTGCCTTTCCTGCCCAGCACTCATCAGAGAAGTCACAAAAGAACATCAAAGAGAGAAGGCTGCTGCTGGCTGTGGCCTCTCCTCCCTGCAGCCTGCTCACATGCCCCACCAGACCCCCTTCTCGCTGAGGCTTTGTGCAACGCAAAGCAAACCACATAATGCCAAAATAAAAGGTCCTTAAGTGGCCATGCAAAGAAACCAAGCTTCTCCCTGCCTGGGACAACTGTAGCCCTCAGAAGAGCTGTCCCAAGACACATTCCCAACCACTTGACTCTGGGATGGGCACCACAGATTTGGGTAGGGTCCAAGTAGGGTCATCACTGATGTACCAGGGCCCTCTCCCAGAGCTGCACGGACCTGTGCTGGGCTCTGCTTTGCCCCCCAAAATCCCTTCTGCCCCCTTCCAATAGAGGGTCTGGGTGTGACAAATGGCTGTTTATTTTCTAGTGAAGGCAACCGCACCGCTTTCAGTAACTTAATTCTTGTTGTTTGATAGCCTAATATCCAGCCTGCAGCCTTTGGGCTGAAAATTATGCTGATTTGCTTGCTTGCTTCTCACTGGATGTGGACAGCCATAGCTCACCACCACTTCGAGGACTGGTAGCCTGCTCCTGCCCTTCTCTGGCACTTCCCTCCATACACTCGAACTCTGTTCTTGTAGAGGTGTTCGGGCCTTCCAGATGTCTCTGCATGCTGTCAGCTGCCCTCTAATTTGTCATCTTCTAAGCCATGATGCTCGAAAGTGGACATTCTCCAGCTGAAAGCTGATCAGCAGTGAGCAAAGTGCACTAATTATTTCCCACATCTTGGATATTTCATCTCTTTGGAGGAGAAGGAGCAGACTAAGTTGACAGTGGTCTTTTTTGGGGGCTTGAAAGAAATGCTACATAAAATTACACAGGAACAGTTTTAATTAATTGCCTTGCACTGACAGCAGCTGGCAAGCCATCCCTTTGCCCATCAGCGTTCAGACAATTAGTTAGCTTTGTACTCCACCTGAGATGGTGGAGTGGCTCTATATTTATTCAGCATTTGGATAAGCTCAAAGTGAATCACTACCATGACTGATCATCTACAGAGAAAAGGCTCTACATTTCCTGTATTTAAAGATTACAGTGCCCAGGGACCAAACACTGTCAGGGAGACTCCATCCCCTGGGGAGGGCTTGCTGTGGCTCCTCACCTCCTTGGTACATTTAGGCTGGAGTTGCCTGAGACAGGGAACCTGGGGCTCCCAAACTCTTCCTCTGCAACAACCTTCTCCCCCTCTACTCTGCCCTGGTCAGGCCTCACCTGGAGTGCTGTGTCCAGTGCTGGGCACCCTGGTACAAAAAAGACAGGGATCTTGTGGAAAGAGTCCAGCGGAGGGCCACAAAGATTTTGCAGGGCCTGTAGCATCTCCCCTATGAGGAAAGAGACCTGGGTCTGTTCAACCTTGAGAAAAGAAGACTGAGAAGGGATCTTATCAATGTTTATAAATACCTGAAGTGTGGGAGACAGAGGAATTTGGCCAACCTCTTTTCAGTGGTTTGTGGGGGTAGGACAAGGGGCAATGGCCACAAATAAACCCAGGGCACAGGATGGGAAGTGCAGGACAGTCCCCATGGCCGAGGGGCAGCCTCTCTCTCTGGCAAGCCAAATGGCCCGGGGGTGCCAGCTCCAGAAAAGGGGCCCTCAGCCCCCCCAACCTCCTCCTCGTCCACGTGAGGGCATCTTCCAGGCCAGTCCCAACACAGACGCCTTTGGCCATGTGTCGGTCACTCCACCGCAGAGGCTTGCTGAGGTCACAGTGGTCACCAGTGCCCCGCCTTTGCTGCGGGCCCTACAAAACAGGCCCCTGCAGCTGGCCACCACTCGCTGAGCATCTCGGCCCTCTGACTGCCAGCTCGTGCGGCAGGAAGAAGACTAGAAGAGCAAGGCGAGCAGCAGGCCTCCTTGCTGTGCGAGGACAGCCATGCAGTCTGGTGAAGCACCAAGAAGGAATGCACCCGAGCAGAAGGAGATGCGTCGTGGGCGGAGGGATAGAGCCGGTGGCACGAGAGACACCAGTGCCCAAGGCACCTCCGGCGCCCAGCCCACAGACAGGTACAGGCGGTACCATTGCCACCGCAACGATGCGGGGAACAGGCCGGCCCCTCAAACACCCAGCGACAGGGGGCCTGGGCCTTACCATGGGAGCAACGGTGACGTGGGGAGAAGGCGGGAGCATCAGAGAGACAGCCACGGGGAGCAGAGGGGTGCCCGTAGTCCGGAGCACAGCGCGGAACCCAGTAATGGCCGTAAACCAGACGGCACGGTCAGACCTGCGCATGAAAATCAAGCCGACAGTGGCATGGGATCAAAGCGGGGGACTGGGCGACCCGCTGGTTCAGCACCCTGGCCTGAGAACATTCCGGACGAAAGGCATCCCGTTTGGGCAGTCCTGGGCAAGGACTGGCTTAGCCTTCTGCCCAACACCGTGGAGCCCATGGAGCTGGATCCACCAGATGTGGAGGAACAGACTGAAGTGGATCCACCTCTGCCAGAACAGACCCGGGACTGCCGCGGCATGTCTTTGTGCTCTGCCATCCGAGAGCACCAACAGCATCGCAGGAGTGCCCGGCAAGCCCCCTACTTGTTGCTCTGGCTCCATCGCAAGCATTAGCTTGGAGCCACCAAACACCAAGGACATCCCGCAGGCTTGCCTGCAAGACGTCTTGGCAATAAACAACTCTTGCCAATTCTCAGGGGTTGTGTGGTTGTGTGAGTGCTTCTTTTTTTTTTGGGGGGGGGGGGGAGGGGGTGGGGGGCAGTGGGCTAGAGTTGTGCCAGGGGAGGTTTAGGTTGGATATTAGGAAGAACTTCTTTACTGAAAGGGTTGTTGGTCACTGGAATAGGCTGCCCAGGGAAGTGGTGGAGTCACCATCCCTGGAGGTCTTTAAAAAACGTTTAGAAGTAGAGCTCAGTGATATGGTTTAGTGGAGGACTTGCGTTAGGTCAGAGGTTGGACTAGGTGATCTTGGAGGTCTCTTCCAACCTAAATGATTCTGTGAAAATGGATCACAGGAAGTTCCACACCAACATGTGAAATAACTTCTTCATGGTGAGGGTGACGGAGCACCGGAACAGGCTGCCCAGGGAGGTTGTGGAGTCTCCTCTGGAGGTATTCAAGGCCCATCTGGACGCCTACTTGGGCAACCTGCTCTAGTGAACCTGCTCTGGCAGAGGGGTCAGACCTGATGATCTCTTGAGGTCCCTTCCAACCCCTACAATTCTGTCATTCTGTGTAATTCTCTGCCCATACCTCCCTGTAGGTACTGGGCAAGATGCAGTGGTCCAAGCACATTGGGTTTTCACACATTGGTGTGGGCCATGGGGCACGAGGCATGGGGAAGCACTCTCCTAGCCTTGGTCCCAGGTGAGTTGTGATGAAGCCCCTTTTGCACCATATCAACAGAAAAACCAACTCAATTATCCCACTAGATCCCTGCCTGCAGGCTGTATGTCACATGTGCAGTGGATCCAAGATACTCCTGGAGCTGCAAACAACTAACACCAGGCTGTCTCTGAGGCATTTATTCCTCCATCGGGTCAGGCAGTTTAACAAAAAACAATCCCAGCTGCTCCAAGCAGGGCTTGCTTAAGGCTGAGGCCACACCAGCAGAACCAGAACTGCAAGATGTAAACTGAACTCAAGATAGGAAGTAAGCCATAATCTGTCACAAAAAGCAACAGTTATTTGCTCATCATTTTGTTTTTCACAAAAACCTCTAGTGCAATCATGCATCAAGCACTTAGGGATAAGTTTTGGGATTCATTTTATTCAGCAGTCCCAGATGAAGTTATGGAAATGCAAGTCCAGGATATGGCAATGTAATGGTCAAGTAAATCCGTATAGCTTATTTTACAGCATGCCAATAGTGAAATAAACAGTTCAGGGCCTCTTAACAGTCTTGTTTAATTCAGGAATGTGCTGTCATCTTAAGAGTGTGGGCAGACATAAAACAAATACACAAGGAGAGAATAAAACAGGAAAAATAGCTTTAAACACAGGGACCAGCTATGTGCTAGCAGTACTTAAGCAGTTAAAAGCTTGAAGAGTTGTGGTTTAAGAACTTGTGTTTGAAAACTGGAAAGAAGGATGATGAATAGTCTTAACATTGAATTGAGGTAGGCAACTTTGGAAGCCAAAAGTTAACCGTGATGCATGGCTGGAAGTGATGTGTGTTAATTACAGAAAACTGGGCCTGCAGTATCAGAGTTTGGTATTTTTAATAACTGATGATTTAATTTAAAACAAGTGAGTGGTTATAAAAAAAATAAAGAGCCAATAGATCTCAGGTATAAATGAGATCACAAAGTTAAACCACAGCAGCATTATTTCAACTTTAATTTCTTAAGTCTTTCTTTTTTTTTAATGTTTATGTCTGAAATGTTTTTTAATGTCTGAAATGAAGGAACAGGCAAGAGCACCTAGGTCTTGAGTAGCCAGGGGGAGAAGAGACAGGAGATAGGAGCAAGGAGAAAAAAAGAGGCGGTAGAAGAAGATAAGGAACAGTAGGGTGAGGAGAGGAGACCTGGATGAAGGATTAAGCACAGGGAGGAGGTGTGCCAGCACCTGGACAGACCAACATGGCCATGTTCATCTGGTGTACCACACTGCTGGGGGGGCTGCACTTTGGGGGCATCAGGAGCTAAGCAACAGCAAAGACTGTGGAAGAGAAGGAGAGAAAATGAGCACGAAAGTGGCAGAGCTCCTCCTTCAAGGAAATTCCTTCTCTTGCTTCCACCCCCACCAGAGCCATCTTGGCATGCTAAGGCAGATGGGTGCCTGCAGCATAAAAACCTCTCTGGAGAGGAGGAAAATCCCATAGCACAACCCTGCCACCCCAGGAGCCTGGAGTAGCTCCCATCTCCTCTAGAGGTGTCTGGAGGAGGACGGGTGGAGTACGACCCACTGGAGACCTGTTTCAGGACCTTGCTCAGCTTGCAGGTGGCCTCATTGAGTTTTGAAGGCACAGGAGGGTACCTCTGGAGGCTGCTGTCCTGGATCGCTGCCCCATGCCAAGAAGGAGGCTGTCCTCCAGCACTGGGCAGCAGCAGGAGCACCTGTGGGTGGAGGTGACCCATTCAGAAGTGTTGGTGCCCCAGCCTTGGCGTATCTCAGCCAATTGCTGCCAGCAACACTGGGCATAGATGCAGATGGTGGGAGCATCCCAATACTGCAATCTCCTCCATCCCAGTAGCAAGGACAGCAAAAATCCCTTCCTCTTGGGTGCACATCACCACTGGCTGCAGACACCAAAGCCTGACTGCCCTTCCTTCCTCCCACCCACCTTTGCTTCTCTAAGCAGCACCCACGCCAGCCAAAAGCCAGACCTCAGTTTTTCTGCCTTCAAACACATCCCATCCCAGGGGAGGGGGGCTGTGAGCCAGCTGGGAGGGCTCTAACGCTGCTCAGCCCCACTGGCATGAGTGGCTGCTTCAAAGGGCTGTGATTTGCCTCATTACTGGAGCTGATGCGCAGTACCCCCAGGATGCATCCTGTGCCTGGCAGAGCTGCCTAATGAGCCATCGCACTGGTGGTCCTGCTGGCACTGACTGGGGAAGGGAGACGGGCTTCAAAGGATGCCACTTGCTCCCTTTGTGCAGAGGAAATTACCCCATGTCATTAAAACCAACCCGCCTGTGAACCTGCAGGGCTGGGTGCTGGGGAACAAGAGAGCCAGCATGGGGGGGCAGCCTTCCCCGGGGGGTTTCGTGGTGGGGCTGATGCTGCTCAGAACCAGGGATGCTCCCGCTACACTGCGGGGCCGTGCTGTGCTTGCAGGGCAGCTACGGAGATTTTCACTTTGCACCCATGGCTTCACTATGGGCACCTTGCTCCCTTGGCCCCCAGCAAGGGGCTGCATCCTGGCAAGAAGTGCTCTGGTACAGGGGAGCTTCAGCAATCACTGCGAGCAAGGAGGAATGAGAGGTTGTCATGGATACTGACATGCAGCTGAGGGCCCGATCCTGCACTGCTCTGCTCCCCCTGGCTCCCCTTGCCCAGTTGTGTGGGATCAGAGGAAGTAAAAACTGAAAAAAAACGTAAAACCTGCTATGAACACTGCTTTGGGTTTCAATCCTATTGACCCAGCTTTACTTCCAAGTGCCCATTTTGCTGGTTTGAGCCTGGATTCCTGCAGGTCTGCACGTCTGCACAAGGGCAAAAGGGGGGGGGGGGGGGCACACAAGGAGGATGAGGGAAGATAGATGTGCAAGCAAGGGTGCTTGGCAGCTCAGGGAGAGCACTAATTCTGAATTTCCTGGGGAGATTCAACCACTCCCGGGCTGGATTCTGCCCCCCAGAACCAGGCAGCAGCTTTGCTCAGGATTTCCCCCAGACTGGATAGGGCAGATTGTGACCACCAGAAGTTTTTACAAACACAGGCAGGTTTCACCAGGTTCTTATTTTCAGAGAAAAACACCTCCCCAGATGTAAAACAGGCCTGGTTATTTCATGCTGAGATGTTTTGGATTTCCCATTTGAAGTTGGTCTTTCCATTTATCCTATAGTATTTTTTGTTTGTTTTTTTAAGCTTTCATTCTGGCCAAAAATCCCATAGAGTTGATCAGCATTCTTGAATTTTGAGACTTTTTGCCAGAAAATACATTCTGGACCAGATTTATTTATTTAAATTTGGGAAACACCGAAGGACCTTTGGAAGATGAAATTTCAGTTCCCAACATACTTCTGAAAAGCTTCTCATACACACACAGAATTGCCCTGATTTAACACAAGACCTTTTTGGATCCAGCAAAAAGGAGATCTAACACAAATAGGAATATTTTCAAGATATTGCTTGCAAACATAAGCATCAATTAGTTATCTCAGTCTGGTTAAATAGCAGTGTGGGCAGATGATTACAAATGACTGCACTGCTGCCACTTACTGCCTTCCCACCCCACGCCAACAATCCCTTTGGTTTTCCAGAAACTAAGACCTTGGTCTTAGATCCCAGTCCACGGAAGCACCTGAACGTGTGCGGACACAAACATCCCCAGATGCTGAAAACACCATGGGTGCCAACAGACTTCTGTCCTACACCCAGAGCAGGAGCAGCCTGTTTTCTATGCTCCTCTGAAGAAGCAGCAGGAAGGCAGTGGGACATTAAACCCTGATATGTTGCAGGAATTCACAAAAGGCAATGAACTGAAGGGACTTTTGACCAGCTCCAGGAAAGAGCATCCCCTCCATAGGGGATTCATTGAGCCCCGCTGGAGGAGCCTGACATGGGGAATTTTGCTCCAATGCTTCCTGCTCTTGATTGCAGGATCAGCCGATACTGAGCCAGCTCCCCACTCTCCTCCACTCACAGCACAGCCCAGGACAGGGCACAACCATGACTCCCAGCCCCACTAATTACACTCCTCTCAAGATTAGTCAGGGGGAATTTATTCGCTCCAAGCTAGGCTGCAGAGCTAAGTTGGGCAGCAGCTGCTGCTGCCTCCTCATCCCAAACCTTGCCAAGTCAGCAACCTCTTTACACGTTGCTGGATCTATCTGTGGGTGGGCATTAGTTTTACCTCGTTAGCTTGATTGTGGTTTGGACTGCAGCCCTGTGGGTTCATTCAAAGGGGGAGGGGGCTGAAAATTCTTTTAGATTTTTGCAGAGGGGAGAAGCAGAGAAAGGCTGTAGTGGTTGAACACATCCAGGCTCTGCAGCAGAGGAGAGCTCCAGTGGTCCCTATTCCCCAAGCCTCAGGAGGCCTTACACAACCTGCCCCCAACACCTCCAGCTGGTGGAGCAGCTCAAAGGTGATGGTCCCAGAACCTGCCTGTTCCCACCATCTCCTCTAGCTTTACTCCAGGTTATCACTCTCCCTGTTTTAGAGCCTAAAACCCAGCACTCTCATCACTGGCTTTTCCCTACCTTCAGCTTGCTGATGGCAAAGCTGCATTCAGTCACCTGCTGCAGTCCCATAGAAGATCCCTGATGCTAGGAAAGGGCTGGGGGAGCACCATGGAGCTTTATACCCAGCCAGAGGCATCTCCTGCCTGCACCTCCCACCTGAACACTGCCAGCCTCCGCCCCTCAGGCATCACATACACCTGTGCCCTACTCTGCCTCTCCACGGTGTTTTTCTCCCTGTTCTCAGCTCTAAGGCAGTTTCTGGCACCCCCACCCATGTGCTGGCCACCGCTGGGCAAGCTGGGCTGCTGGCAACGGGCCTCAGCAAACAGTTTCCAGCCCACGCTGTCTGCAAAAGAAGTTTTTTGGGACAGCCTAGTGCCCCTGAAACTGCTGTACTAAACACGAGACCTGGAGCTGAACCCATGCCCTGCTCTGAGCTTGCTTCTTCTACTCCAGGCAGCAGAGCCAGCCCATTCACTTACTTGGATTTTGGACCCAGAGCTCGTTTGTGCTAAAAAATCACCTCCTGCCCGCCCAGGCTGCTCCGTGCTGCCTCGGTGCCTCTCGCACTGCATTGCTGCCCTCTCCTGGAGCCTCCAATAGCCGCCGAGCTTAGAAAAGTTTCAGCTATGGGTGATAATCTCTTCTTTGAAGCCGCAAAGTTGGGAATCCTCCCGGAAACCTTATGTCGCTTTCATGGCAAGGTTGGTTTTGAAAATGAAGAGGTAAGAGGCTGAGCTTTCTCCTGCCCTGTCCTATATAACCTTGATCCCAGCAAATGGTCTGGCTTTTTCAAGGGTATAAAAAGCTAAAGAAGGGAAACTGAGTCAAAAAGCTAAAGAAGGGAAACTGAGTCAGTCCTTAGTACAAGACTGACTCCCTGCCTGGGAACTATGTTTTCCATGAGTAAAGACAAGCAATCAATCAATTTGTATGATAGGTTCCCCCTCCACCCCCCCCAACCCCCCTCATAACCTCTGTGTCTGGTGTATCCAGTGTTGCAGAGAGATGCTAACAGAAGCTGAACTTTATAGCAAAATAAATAGTTGTAGCCAGAGCTATTTGGGAAGACAAATTCAGAGAGGGGTAATGTGTCCCTCTTCTCCACTGCTGGATGCTCCGGCCCGTGTGGGGTGGCTGGGGACACACACAAAATGGACAGTGGTGTCTGTAGGAACGCTCTCCCTCGATGCTGTTGGCTTGTGCATGTGGAGGGAATCTCAGGGAGTGTCCCTCCTGTCCTCCAGTTCCAGCACAGCAGGGCCCTTGTCGGTCAGAGCAGCAAAGTTTGGGGTCCCGGGAGGGGAGGGTGTTCCATGCGTGTGCTCCTCGACACTGCCCTGAGACGTGCTGGTGTCCAGGTGGCTGGTGTCCAGAAGGCTGGTGTCATTGTCCTCTGCAGCAGGAGAGCCAGACTTGGGGCCCTCCCTGGGGATCCTAAAGAACTCGGTCACCATCTCTGTCACCCTGGAGATTCCTGCCTTCTCGGAAGCCTTTGGGGATGACATCCAGTACTCTTGTTGGAACCAGTAGCAAGAGCTGCTACAAAAAGACAGAAAAAAAGTGAAAAATAGCGAAAAGTGGGAACTATTTTCCCATAGTGAAAAGTGGGAACTCAGTGCCAGGAAGCAGCACCAGAACCCTGCAGCCACCCAGTGCCAGCCCTCAGGGCCAGGATTCCCCAGGGCCATATCCAGCAGCTCCCTATAGGGTTGTGTAAACTGTTGCCAAGATTTATCCCCGATATTGGGGTCCTGCACCCCTATTCTGGCATGCTGCCTCCTGCTGGCGTGACAGTGATGAGCCCAGGGTCTTCATCTCTTGTTCCATGGAGGAATGTAGAGCTGGGGGAGCCAACACCTGCAGAGTGACCCCAAAATGTCCCATGTCGAGATAAAGAGCTCAGACTTACAGGATGAAGAGCAAGTTGATGGCTAGTAGTGATGGCAGGATGATAAGGAGCAGGAGGGGGATCCTGTGTATGATGGAGACAGCTGAGGAGAGAGAAACAGGTGGTATTGCCTCAAAGGGACAAGTCCCACTGCTCCAGGCCCTGGAGAAAATCCTGTACGTTATTCCTAGCAGTGAAGCTGCCAGAGCTCAAGTCAAGCTGGGGACACCAAGGTGGAGAGGGAGCAATCAGATTGCTCAGTGGCTGGTGAGTGGAGCAGTGGGGGAGCTTTGATCTCTCCAGGGAGGATAATGATGGAAGAGACAAGAGCCATCTGTCTCCAAAGGGACCCCTGAGGTGTGTGGAAGTGTGCCAGCATACGTGGGGCAGCTGCTCCAGGGCCCACTGCAGTGCCTGTGCCCTGTTAGGAGCCACCCAGTCCCCTCCCTGCCCTGCTCCAGTGGCAAGTGATGCTGTACCTTGCTTGGTCCTTTCGGTGACACACTCTGTCATGGAGCTGGCACCCGGCACCTGGGTGATCATGTCGTCCTTGCAGGGAGTGCAAAACGTCACCCCGTAGGTCATGCTGTAGGTCCCAATGGGGCACAGGGAACACTGCAGGCTCTTCGGAGGGCTGAACGTCCCTGGTGGGCACACGACTGAGGGGAGGACATGCAGAAAGGCCTTTCTGAGCAGCAGCACCAGCTGCTCGGTAAAACTGTATTCAGCCAAGGGTCAGGAAAACCAAGCCCTGAGGCTTACGGGCTCAGAATGACCCCATCCACCGTGTTCCCTGAGCCCAGTGTGCAGGGGGAGAGCAGCAAGGACCCAGAGACACACAGCCTTGCATGGGAAGGGGAAGAGGCAAGCAGAAGTGGAAAGTGGAGGGGGAACAGAAGGGTGGTGGATGCTTGGCTCACTGCAACAGTCGAGACATCTCTGCAGCTGCTTTGTCTGCCCGTAGCCCATGTTGCACTGCTTGATCTCCAGGAAGCTGATAAACTCGTTGGTGAAGATGATGCCGGAGATACCAGCCCCGGTGACGTGGAAGGACTTGTGCTCCTTAAAAAACCTGGTGAGGGCGAGCCGGACCTGGGGAGGGCAATGCCAGGGCCCGAGAGGGGAGCTGAGCCCTAGTTGTAGGGAAAATGTCCCCTGAGAGCTCAGTTATGTTGGCCCAGGGCTCACCTGTTCAAGGTTGTGCTGGATTGTTTTGTGGTAGCAGTCTGTGACCATCTCCATGAGCTGGGATTTGCAGTTCTCGTCCCAGTTGGGCCCGAAGAAGGACACTAGAGTATGGAGAGCCACCAGCACAGCTCAGGCGGCTGCAGTTCCAGCAGGAGACTGAAAAAATCTAACTGTTAGCCACCACTGCCTTCCAAGAGAAGCTGTGATGCTTCACTACCTTCGAGCTCTACTTGGATGATGAACTCGTCCGAAGGGTTGTTGAGTGAGGGGAAGCAGGAGGTGGTGGTGAACTGCAGCTTGCAGTGCTGCTCAGTCTCCAGATGCTGCAGCCTCTCCTGCAGATCCCACAGGAACCTTTTGGTCCATTCATCCTCACAGAGCTTGCTCTGGAAGAGCAGCAAAGTCTCCAGGCCTCCAGGCATGTGGTAGCCTGCGTGAGAAAACCCTAAAAGGCACCTGGTTCTTCCTCCTTGCCAAGAGGGAGCAAGGATGGACAACCCCTCCTCTCCAGCCTTCCTGCCTTCATTTGGTTGCCCTCCCCTGCTTGTCAGCATGGCTTTGGACTCACCAAAAACATTGTAGTGAAAAGTTTGGGTCACAGGGAGCCCGTGGTCCATGTAGGAGATGGTGCAGGAGTAGTTCCCACTGTCACTGGCTTGGAAGTGCTGGAACAGGAGATGTCCCTCTTCAGTGACTGCGAGTGACTTGGGGTCTAGTGCAGGAGATGGAGAGGTTGAGGGTGATCTCCAGGGTCTGTGCTCAGCTGTCCCAGTCCCCAGGTGACTGTGGCATGCTCTCCTGGACTGTCCCAGACTTGGTCTCCTCAAACCACTGCTGAAACCCTGCAAGGACTCCCAGAGCTGATCTTCCCTTTCCTTCTCTGATAAGGTATTGAGGGGCAGGGAAGAAGAAATTAACACTCCCCAGTATCCTCTCCTCTACTAGAGATGTCCCTGTCTACAAAAGAACCATCCAAATGCCCAAAAACCTTCTTAACAAAACCTCTCAGCCCTTATCAGGACACAAAAAGTGGTAGATATTGCCCCACAGAGCATTACCGCATAACATGTTTGCTGTTCAGGACCCCAACACATGCGATCTCATGAAGTCCCAGTCCTGACTTGTCCCTCACCTGCTCCACAGACCTGCTCCTTCCTTGCATGGCCGTTTCCCCTCCTACCCAGCTCTTGCCTCGTGGTAGCAGAGCCCATTGCAGCTGCTCACTCCAGAACCTTACCTGTCCTTTCCCGCACCCAGCGGTAGGTGGGATCAGCCACCTCCATCTCCTTTGGGCTGCAGGGCAGAGAATACAGGCTGCTGTCCATGTGAATGAAGACAAGGCCTAGGCCAGAGAAAGAGGGACGAGAGCTGGGGCACATTTCAGGAATTTCAGGGCATTGGGAAGAAGCAGAACTGGGGCTGAGGAGAGAGGAGGGTTTGGAAGCCGTTGGAAACTTGTGTGGGATCTGAATGGACCCAACCCCACTGGGGGCCATCCTGGAGGGAGATCTGAGGATGTTTAGGGGCTTAGAGCAAAGAAAATGCCAGGAGCTGGAGGAATAAGAGGTGAGAAATGAGGCCACAGTGAGTGGAGCTGTTGGAGATGACAGATCCAGGCTGGGCCATCTCTGCTTGTGTTGGCTGCAGCTGGGAAGCCACATCCCCTGCCCAGATTGTTGGCAGAGCGGGTGATGGAGAGAAACTCCTCTCATCTGTGCCTGGATATGGGCTGGGTGGTGTGACTGCTTTGAACAGGAAGGAGACCCCCCGAAGGGTCAGGGAGGTCCCAAAGGAGAGCTCTGTGGATCTCACCCGCTTTTTGCTCCTGGCTGGGGCTGGCAGGCAGGTGCCCAGGGGCGGACGCTGGCTGCCCTAGGAAGGAAAGAGAGGGGCTCAGGTTCAGCTCGGGAGGCTCTCACCTCACTCTATTCTGCTCTCCAGGGCTTCCTTCAACCCTCCAAGGAGAATATATCCACCTCCACGCTGGTCGTTTACCTGAGCAGCTACAAAGCAGCAAGGTCAGCATCCCCACAGTCCCCAGCACCCCAGGCTCTCCAAGGTCCACCCAGAAGTGTGGAGCATGGAGCATCCTGCCCTGCTGCGCAGCATGGAGCATCCAGTTACCATGGCAATGAGGAATCTGCTGCTTCCTCCCCCCGTCACCTTAGTGATGGTTCACAGGCAGGGCAGCATCGTTGCTGCTGCCCACCTTGGTCACACTCATTTTTTGGGGGGCTTTGTGGGAAACATGGGGACCGTCACGGGGCAGGGTGCACTGGAGGAAATACAGCTGAGGATATCCTAGTAAAGGGATGTGGACTTGCAGGGACGTGATGAAGAGGAGGAGGAGGAGGAGGTAGAAGATGAGAGCACTATGCAAAGCTTCTTTTTGGGGGAAATCCTAGAAAAGCAAGAGGCAAGGAAAACCCAGACAGCCTAGACTGGAGTTTGTGCCATAACTCAAGGCAATCTCCTGGTTCGTATCTGAATCTCTTAAAAGGGGTGTGTTTTCTTAATGTTCCTGTTTGTCCTGGAAGGGAGATTTAGTTTCCTATGATTGTCCCCTGAGAACTAAAAGTGTGCAGTTAAAAGATAAAGACAGACAGAAAGAGTAAAGCTAAAATCTCCTCACTTGTACCAGGGTTTCTGTGAGGGAGGGAGCACATCCTACTGGCTTGTGAAAAAAAAAGTATACTTGAGAAAATGGCAAGAGTTAAAAAAATAAGATAAAACAGAAAACACCTACTACTTCAGCTAAAGTACAGCAGCAATATGGAGCACTCAAAATTTAAAGGCAGCAACAATTTAAAGTAGAAAGCACTGATAATTATTCTTGGGGAAAATCGTCAGAAGTGAAGGAGGCTCTCCCTCCCCGTCCTCCTGAAATGATGAAATCATGAGAAAATCATGAGAAAATCCTTATCCTTCCCAGCCCTGTGGCTGGGAGGGGTGGGGTCAGACCCAGAGCTGAAGGGAAGGGCAGGGCCGAGCAAGCATCTCTGGAAGCTGCTCATTTCCAGGCTGTGCCGATGGAGAATTTTTCACCCTGGTGAATAATAGGATGAATGACTCTAGTGTTTATTTTAAAAGAAAAAAAAAAAAAATCCCCCTACGTACCAGATCTCAAGTTTCTCTGACAGTTTTAGCATAAATAAACAAAGTCTGTCCTGAAATCCCTTGGGACAGAAACACGTACTTGCGCAAGCAGCAGAACAAACCAAACTCCCTCTCGATTTATGGTGCGGGGCTGCACATTCCCTCCTGCCTGGGGAGGGCTGAGGCACAGCACAGCTGCGGCTTCTCTCTCCCATCACCTCTCCTTACTAAACATGTAGCAGCTTGACAGTATCTCTGAGATCTCCACTCTGCCTAACTGCAGTGAAACTTGTGTTCAGGAGTTATTATGAAGAGGGCAACCGGCCAGGCCAGGCTCTGAATTATTCCATGGATCTCATTTCCTGAGGAAACCAGGCTAATAATATGTACGAACTGAGGCAGGTGTGAACCTTCTGAAATTTCCTTTTATTATTATTATTATTATTTTTTAATTCATTGGCTCATTAAGTGATTTGTTTGTGAGTTCTCAGAAAATGTGGTTAACAGTCACTGAGCATGTGTTGCAGGGTCAGGAGATGGGGCACCCTCTTACATAGCAAAGAGCTTGGCTCCCTGCTTGAAATACAAAATTCAGGCTCATGGATGAAGCTGAGCCTGGGTCATCCATAGCAAAATGCCATGAATACAGATTCTCTTTCTCACCATCTTGTAGCATTTGTTACTCATTTGCTTATCCTGGAGAAAGACAGCACAGCAGCTGCTTCCATGGGCTCACAGAAGGTCATTTCCAGCGTTGTTCTGACTCAGAATTAACCTCTCCTCCCTCCAAAAAACTGGTGGAGTCACATAAAAACTCCATTTATAAATAAGAATAGATACAGGAGAGTCTCAGTAGTTCCTCCACTCCTACGTGGCAGGAAGGAAAGGATCTGGGATTTGGGGGTGTTTTGCCTCAAGGAAGTTTAATTTGCCCTTGGTTTATATAAACAGAGGCAGTGCCCAGGGATGGAGGAGCATCCTGTTGTGCCATACAAGCACAGACCCACCTTCTGCCTCTGGCACTCCTCCTGCTGTCACTCTCTGACCCCTGCTGGCAGATCTCACAGGACCTCACAGTCTCTCTGTCCTCTAATTGGTCCCCTAAAATTGACTTTGCTTGATTTGGGAGACCTGGACTGCCAGAAATTAAGTTAAAACTGAGGCTGTCTACATCTAAGTCCAGACCCACAACAAGAGGTGCCTAACCTTAACCTTGGGTGGAGATTGTACTCCAAGATTGTCACCAGCTGTGGCTTAACGAGACAGTGCCCTGCTTCCTTGGGGACTCCCCAGGGGCATCCAGGGAACGACTATTATGATAGGAACAAGAGTTTCAGGTTCCTGGTTGGCTCCAGTCCATCAGATTCTGATCCCACTGTATTATTGAGCACAAAGGGCACTTTCTGCAGCCCTTGAAGGTCTGTGGAAGTCAGAGGTGAAACTTTTGGGATGCCTCCTAAAGAGTTGCTTTGGGATCCCGGTGTCCTGGAGCACCACCTAGACAACACCGCAGCTGCTCCGTGCCTTGGTTTCAGACCAGACCTGATGACGTGGTGAGTCTTCTGCTCCAGGAATGCTCCTGCTACAGACAGCGGCACTCATTATCGTAGGCAACAAGATGTGTCCCCATCACAGGGTCACATTTACCTCCCCATGAAGCCCCAAGCCCCTGGGACAGGCAGTGGTGCTCAGCTTCCCGGAGGGGAACAGCACAGCCTGGCAGTTGTGGTGGGCAGCCTGGTCCAGAGAAAGGAACCCCACACTTCAGATCCTAGCTGGAGTCAGCTGAACATGGCTCGTTAGGCAGGAATTATGCCCCTGTGATAAATAATGTTTGTGGTGATAAATATTCAACGTGGGCACCAAAGCAACAAGGCTGGCATTCCTCTCTTAGCTTGTTTTCTTCTGTGAAGGGTCAAGGGTTGTTATTAAAGGCAGGAGCTGCACTGATATCACCTCGGAATTAACCCTGGTGGTGCCAGGCTGTTCTCCGAGACCTGCAGGAGGGTTTTCGGTGCTTGGCAGGGCAGAGCCCAGCTCTGCCGTGAGCTTTTTCCAGTCGGTGAGTAACGCACAGGGTTAGGAGCAGAGGGACCATCAGGAAAGCAGAAAGGGCAGGGTGCAAAGCTGGGAGATGGAGGGAAACGCAGCTACTGTGTGCGTAGAGCTGATGGCATTTGGGGGAAAAAGGTCTGAGTGGGCTGGGGAGCAGGTGGTTGGGGTGGGCAGCAGGCTCAGCCCAAAGGCACCTGGAAAGGCTCAGTGACTTCTGATGGGAAGGAGGGCGATTTCTCCCTGGCAGGTGACACAGGGACATAAAGAAAAGTTGTCTTGGCCCCTGCTAGAGGGAGGTGAAATAGCAGGAGGAGGACAGCAGAGGGTAGCAAATACCTGGCTTCCTCTCCTGGCCTCGCAGGTTACGTGGTGGAGCTTGGTATAGATTCACAGCGCACATCTGGGCAGATTTTGTTTAAGATTATAACAGGGAACGAGGCGTTTTGATAAGGTGGATATGTTCTTATCACAAAGGCTTGTTCTGAAAGACGTTTCCTTTAGAAATTTCCTGCTGAGATATCCAGGGTGACCCATCACCGCCAGGGAGAAGGTGAGGCAGAATGAGATGCTTTGATAATAGTCAGAGTGGAAGGTTTTGACTGAATGAAAAGAAATTTCTCTGTGTGGGGATCTCACATCCCAGGAGCAGCAGCAACTTTGCATTTCAGTTGCTTTTGGGGCAGATTCTTCCTGCGTTTTCAGCTCTGAGCTTTGCCCAGCTTTGCCCTGGTGTTGTGCCAGAGGTTTGCAAGGATGGAGATCCCCAACTCCCACCCCTGGGTGTCCTCCAAAGGCCACATCTGCTCCTACTGGTTGAGAGTGACAGCAGGTTTCCTTCATGGACAAAGCCAGCCAAGTACAAATCAAAAGCACAGACCTCATGTTGGAAGACCCAAAGCAGTTCCCTGTGCCCAAATCCTGCTCTCACTCCTACCAGTGCAAACCAGCCCAGAGATACCACCTCCAGCATGTCAGGGTCTCCTGCTGCCCTGGCATGCTGCAGGGGGCTGCTTGTAAATGCTCTAAGTGTCATTAGCACCCCACAGCTAATTAGTTGGGCAACCTGCCTTCCTCCTTGCCTGCAGATGTGGGCTGTTATAAGATCCCCTGTACGATCACATCTTATAAGATCTGAGTCTTATTCACATCAGACTCGATGCTTTGCTTTGCCCTTCAAGCAGCTGGGAGGAGGTGGGTTATGATTTTGGGGTGGAGGAGAAGGATGTGGTGCCCTGGATGCTGGGATGGGACAGCCACAGCAGCCGGTCCTGCTTTGGTGGCCCCTGGGTTTCCCAGGGCAGAGTCAAGTCTCTTTCCTGCTCTTCACAGAAAATCTTTTAACTCCTCAGTGATTTATTTTTCATGTTTATTTTTTATGATGACCGTGGATGCCGCTGTCTACCAAGTACAAGTGAGTGGAGCGTTCTCCTTGGGGCATATTTAGTTGGCGAAATCAGGTTTCAGACACGTGCCAGCTGCCAAAAGAGGCTCTTGCGGAGGTGCAGGAGCAGTGTCCCCAGTGTTCAGAGGTGGCACTTAATGAGATCTCCACTGCTTATTGCTCTGATGAGTCTTTAACACAGTAAGTGGGTTACGGACAGCAGAGGAGCATTTGGGAGGAAACATCTTATCTTATGTGTGACTACAAGGCTCTGCTGAAATTTCAGCCCATGGCTACGGGGTCTGGCGTGCGGGGCTCGGGGAGCAGGAGAGAGGGAACAGCCAGGAAAGCAGCTGGGAGATGCACTTCTGGCCTTACAGGGTCCCAATGTCTCCACAAGCCCTGTTTAGGCTTGAGATTTACCCCATGCCCTCCTCACACAGGACCCCACAAGCCCCACGTGCTCCCCTTGCTATGGGGTGCAGTGCCTTCTGCCCGGCTGTGAAAGCGGCGGCTTGAAACATCAGTAGATGCAGGAGAATAACACTATGCAGGTGACTTTTAGTCTAGATTTGTCTGAAAATTTGTCTGTTTTATTGATTTACACATTGCATTTTACACCCCTCTGTTCTGAATAATGGGGCCAAGTGTTACCAGTTACAGGGAGGCAATGATAGGATTGGGACCAGGTACTAAGGATTATTTTCTCTGCAGCTTTTGTTCTGAATACGACCCAGTACTGCAGAGCTTTCAGTTCTATTTTAGAGAAGGATACATCTCTTTTTCCCCTTGAACAAAGGAAAAGATTTTCCGCTTAGTTTTGTGTTTCTGAGTCATTCCACATCACAGCAAATTGCTAGCAAAGTTGCAGTTATGGCTAAATGGTCACTTTAAATTTAAGTCTCTTTTCCAGCAGCTTTATACCTTTTTAAAGAAAACAATTATTCTTCTGGGATGAGGATTTCTCCTCACTTGGTCTCACCCTGAAGTCAGAGTATTCTGGAACACGGTGAGAAAATCGATCTGAAGCCCTGGACATAGCTGATAACACCTTTTCCTTTCCAGCTAATTTTCCCCATGCTGATGGTTGAAGAACCCATAGTTCCTCTAATCTGAATTGTAATTAGGGGTAATTCAGCCTTTCTCTGAAAGCGAAAGCAAACAAAACCATAGTAGTTGGCAAACAGAGTGGGATGTTGGGTCTGTAGTTATTTGCTCAGAGCTGGAAAGCCTGGTTTTACATCTCTGCTCGAGAAGAGCTGGATGAATGCAGCCAAGTCCTTTCTCCTACATCTCCATTCCTCCTCTATGTGACGGGGATGAGGAAGGTGTCTTCTCCCCAGGACATGTAGCAGTAGCAATCCCTAGCCAGAGTGGGGAGAGGGACTGTGGCCCCAGGTCGATGGGGGAGCAGTCTGAGCTCTGTCCATCTCAGCAGCGTTGTGGTGAAGACTTTCTCCCTTCTGCTGCCTTTCCTGGAGGAAACCTGGCAGTGAATGCAAAGGGCACCTTCTCCTCCGCTGCAGACAAATCAGTCAAGAGCTCAGGCTCTCTTTGGATACCGAGGCTTTCCCTCTACAAATATTTTTCACACCTGGTGGTGCCCAGCTGCTGCCAGCCTTCACGCTGCCCACCCCAGGATGGATGATTTAATTCTTGAGCTGTTCTGGGAAAAGCCTTTGGATTTGCTTTCTGGCTCCCGAGAGGCATCTTGCTCTGGGAGTTCTGGCTCTCCCTTTAGTCTCCTTCTTTTTTGTTCTCCATTCCCCTGATACCACCCCTGGTGCTGGGGGAAGGATGTTTGATTGTCCTCAAGCACCTGGGGTTGGGGTTGGTTGCGGTCAGTGGCAGCGTGGTGGCAATGGTGCCCCAGGGCCCTGCTGCAGTGCAGGGGCTGAGCATCACATTTCCCTTCTGCCGGAGGTCAAACAGCCCTGGGAAAACAAATCCCCCCCATCTGGCAGGGCCATTTCAGCTCCGATGGAGGGGAGGCAGCACGCAGCCACTGGGGAAATGGATCTAATAATTTCTGTACTGACACCTGCAGTTATATGAGAAAACGTAGTGAGAGGCAGAGGTGGGGAGGCAGGAGAGATCTGTCTCTGGTGCATGATTGCTCCCTGGAGGAAATTCATTCAGACCTTGTTCGGTGTAATTCTGAGCATCCCAAATGATGGAGTTTCTATCTCTTCTGCACGCAGTGGGCTAATTTCACAGGCTGATCCTTTCCCTTAGTGCTCAGCCTGGATCATCCCACCTCTGTTTTCACCCACCCAGCTCAGCCCTACTTCCTTTGAACTCTCTTCTACCATAAATATTTCTTTCCTTGGCACCAACATCCTTCGATATTTGTGGAGTGCAATTATCTCCCCAAAGCTGAGTCATCCCAAAGCCAGCTGGGTCTGCCTTGCCTCCACCACCCAGAGATTTCCCCTGCTCTCAGTTTTAAGCTTTAAGCTCAATCCTTTTTTTGTTGTTTTGCCTTGGATCATTTTTACCTCTAAATAATTGTTTTATTTTACCTTCATTATCTATTGGCACTGAAATATCTGTTGAAACAGAAAACCACATTTTCACCTTAAAGGAGCTGAAACCAAACACGTGGATGATTTTAAAAGTTTGCCAAATGTCTCCCTAAGGTGAGAAATAAATGGAGGAACCATCACTCCTGCAAAAACCTTGAATTTAGAGGGAGAAACATCACTCATTGGGAAAACAGGTTGAGATAAAGGTGAAGAAAGGAGAGGTGGGCATCAGTCCCAGCAGGTATTTGAACCCTATGTGAATGCCATGGCATTTCTCTGAGATTTACTGGCTTTAAGCCTGTTGTAGAAGTGCTGCTAATTTTCCTTGCTGTTTCATTATCGACTGAAGAGATGTTTATTACTGATCCCCAGGAAAGCATAAAGTGTAAGGTGAGTAACACTGCAGTTCGGAAAAGCCAGATGGGGTTGCTCAGTGAGTCAAAGCAAAGGAGAGAAGAAAAACAAGCCAAGATACCTGGTCCCACCCGTTCCAGTTTCCCTATTCAAACTTCAAGGCATCTCTGCCCATCTTGGTGACTACGGCGTCCACCTCAAGGGATGGACTGACAACTGGGCATCCAGGTGGCAGCGGCAGTCTGGACCTTGGGGCTTTTCTTACCACGCTCTGCTGTGACAGCTGGGACCAGGTAACACGTGTTGCTTCTGATGCAGAGTGTGCAGCAACTTCTCTCTGGCTGAGGTTGACATAATTTTTTTTTGGCTAGAGTTTTCAGATCACCTACCTCAAGTCTGGCAAAACGTTCATCCCACAGAGGTACTTCTAGATGGTACACCTTACAAGGGATCATTAATTATTTTAATTGACTTTGTGATGACCACAGAGCAGGGAGTGGAAGCTTGTCCCCACTACAAACCCATCGTGCATGGCACGAAACCCTTGCTGTAAGGACCACCGCTAGCTTCTGTTGGGCAACAGCAAAGGGGATGAGACTGCACGGCTGCAGTCAGTGAGTCCTCACTCAGGCACAAAGCTCCTGGGGCTCTCTAGGGTCAGCAGGTCTCTTTACAGGTTGTTGTGAGACCTGGCAAGGCCACACTGGTGATAACGGGTAACGCCTCCGCACTCTACTAAAAGGCCTGCCTTCAAAACATTTGATGTCTCACTATGCCTTTTCTCTACAGGATGAAAAAGCTTTTCAGAATTTGGTAATTTCACCTTTGCAGATGCTCATCCACTGTACGCCATCCTCCTCTTTATCTTTGGTGACAACTGAATTGTCTAAATGACAATGCCTGGAACCAGAGCGCCTCTGTTCACAACACCACTTATGGATCCATCTCTCTCCCAGTTCTGTGGAGCTCTCACAGGGACAAGTGCATGACAACAGATTCACGATTTGCTGGGTCTCATCCGTAGCTTATTCCCCAGTCCTGGGCTTGTGGTCTACCTTGGCTGGGGTCTGGGAGGTCCATCAACCCAGTCAGAGCTCGCCAGAATTGGGGCAAATGAACCCTCTGGGCATTTACAGGTACTCTGGGCAATTTATAAGACATCTATCTGCTAATAAGGTAAAAGCCAAGCAAAATACAGTATTTTGTGAACTTGGAGCATTCTCTTGTTGTCAGCAGTTGTTACTGCATTAAGTGTGTGACAACAGGAATGACCATGAAAAAGAAACGGGTGGAAACATCATTTCACAGTGAGCTATACTGCACTTGCTGCCTTCTGCAGCCTGCTCCTCTGCCTGGCAGCATGGATTTTAAAGACTCCTATTTTTCAGGAAAAATTCTGGTGGGTGGCTGCCAGTGCTCTGGGTGGGATGGATTCATCTCACCCACACCAGCCACTACAGACAGCCTGGTGTCCCCAAGCCCTCTGCAGATGGAGCAAGTTCAATTAACGGAGCACACTTATTCCCCAGGATTTTACCTCCCCCAGCAGCAACCTAAGCAGTGTCAGAGGAGTCTCTTCCAGCAGAGAAGTGCACTGGACCTGCTGTAACAGGTTCCTTGGAGTGTGAGGACACTACAATGATAACTTTGAGGATTGGGGACATGACATTTCCCCGAATCACCCTCATTTTGCTAGCGGGAGAGTTTTGTGCAATTTTTTTTTTTGCTCACTGTGATGGTCCAAAGACTCCCGTGCAGAGAACGGAGCCAGCTGTCAGGGTTAGGAAACACCAATAAATCAAAGCACTGCATTGGAGGAGAGCCCAACACCATCCATCCAGCAGCACACCCCACCCTGCGGGACATTTGTTCTCTTGGCATTGACTTCCCAGGTGCTTTGAAAGCATTTCCCTGCCCACTGTGGGGAGTTTCAAGTGAGACCGCCGCACAGTGAGACATCTGAAATCACATTCATTTTTGTTTGTGGAGTTCTCAATTAATTGGCGGCAGCTTGTGAGCACGTGTCAGTCCCGTTGCCGGAGGCTAATGGGTGTCAGGTTGGATGTGCACCAGGTATTTTTAGCTTGCAGACACACTGCGGATGGCAAGACTGGCAGCTGAACCAATTCCAATGGGATGGGGAAGCAAATTCCCCCTGGGGATATTTGTGCCCTGGAGAACAGTGGCAGAAAAAATTCCCCTCCTTGGAGGATTTTCAGAGTAGGTTGTTCAATTGAAAAAAAAAAAAAAAGTTAAATAATGTTCAGCTGAAAGTGTACTCTGAAAGTCACATCCCCAGGCTGCACTTGTTGCTGGGTGCTCTGCTTGGCAAGTAGTCTGATGACTAGCTCACCCCCAATGCCAGCAGGCAATATAGAAAACAAAATCCTCTAAAATCCTGCTGTTGATGAGATGAGCTACACAGCACCACCACCCTCTCCGTAAGGGCTTGACCAGGTCACACTGTCCCAATACAGCCCAGCAAAGCTGCTTGGGAGGCCGTGGTTGGGGGGCTGGTGGGAGGTCTCCTTGGGGCCAGGGGGCATCGATCGTTGTGCAGCTTGGCTGGGACCCATGCTCAGCCCTGCTCACACTGCTTGCTTTTCAACCTGTGGTTCACTTCTCTTGCCTCCACGAAACTGAGATTTCCAGAAGCTTGAGAAACAAAACAGCTGAAAACTTGTCTTAAACTTTGTGTTTATGTTTTTCAACTGTGGAATCAATAGAGGCGTAGAAAGAGAGCCCCTGTTATTGAAGAAAGCCTCACCTAATATCAACTCATTTTCAGTACATTTTTGTAACCTCTTCCTGCAGTGACTGAATCATTTTCAGCTCAGGAGGCAGGGAAAGGCTGTTCCCAGACAACCTGCTTGTACTGTTGAAAACCTGACTGCATCTTTGGGTGATATCAGTGGCAGCGAGGAGGAGAGACGTGCGTTCATGCTCCGCTGTCCCGTGAGGCACTAAATCCACAAAAACACCAGTTTGGTAATGTGGTGGCAGGGGTGAGGTCTGCCTTAAAACTGGCTTGGAGCTGGGGACATGGCAAAAGGCAAGGGTGCGTGGTTGGGACCAGAGTCTGTTTGTTGAAAGCCTTTGAGCCACCTTGAATGCAGGCATGGGATCCTTGTCCTTGTTGGTGACAATTTCTGCCCTCGAGTCCAAGCTGTAGGGTGGGGAAAGGGTTTGTAGGCTCAGATCTGCTCTGCAACAGCTGGAAATGTTGAACAAATCATCAGTGAGAGAAAAAAGATACAAACACCAAAGGAAAAAAAAATCTGGAGGCTGGATGACACAGAGCATAAAACCATCATCATACATACAAGTGATCCATCCTTGTGCCTATAGTGTATGGAGATCCCCCATTCCCAAAGGTTTTTGTACTCATGATCCCCAAACACAAGTAGCTGGAGGTAGTTCCCCATCTCTCTCCCCCTTTCCCTCTCCCTGTGGTTGCACAGGGTCACGTCCAACTCTTTGTGCTGCAGCGTTCCTACCAAACGCTGATTTGCAGATGCTGTCGGAGGCTGGGGAGCACCAAGCTGCGAGCAGTGGCTCTTTGTGCCCGGGGGTGTTTGACCACTCGTCTTGGTTATTTTCTGGCAGTGCAGAAGCAGCGAAATCGAGATGAAGGTTTATGATTGCAGCATTACTTAGGAGTTGATTGCCTCAGCGCATTTGTTAGTGAAGAGCTACTTCGTCTCCCTGTGTGTGTGTGTGTGTTTTAATGGGAAGTGATGAACTGAAATATTCCTGATAGATGTAAGCTCCCTGGCTGCATGAGGCTGCAGAGACCTCTGCAATCAAACATAAAGAGGAGAGCTCCCTGATGTGGCTTTCATTCGGTCATCCTGACAATATCCTTTGGATAAGAAGTAGGAGAAACTACTCTTGATGTGCACCACAGAAATCACCTTCTTTCATAGAAAATTCTGCCCTACCCTTAAGTAGGTGTACATTTATTATTTTTTTCTGCTGTGAAGCCAAACACATGGGGCAGAACAGATCCATAGCTGATGTGAATCAGCCTTGCACCATTGACATCACCTGGGAAACACTGATTTATTGCCCCTGACCTGGTGAATTTGCAGGATTGCAGGGAAGAAAGTACACACACACACACAAAAGCAAAAAAAAAAAAAAAAAAAAGAAAGAAAAAGAAAAAGAAGAAAAAAAAATGAAAGAAAAAGAAGAAAAAAAAAAAGAAAGGCGAATGCTGCAGTTTTAATGAGAAACTGCTGCTGAACTGTTGCTGCTGAACAACCTCCAGACTTTATTGCCAGGGCAGGTAAATAAAACACAGCCTTATGGCATAAAGAGCTCAGTCCCGATCATCTGTCTGCTGTAAGCAGCTCTGGGTCCACAGGAGGGTGTTTACATCTAAATGACTGTTAGATGGAGATTGAAGATTCTGAAACTGCAGGATTTCAGTGAACCCTTGCAGCTTTTTCTCCTGTTAAATCAGAAGGAAAGCCTTCATTTTAAGCAGTGGGATTGCAGCTGAACTTCAGCGGAGCTGTGGGTGCCAGCATTAGCAGGGGAACAACCTGGTGGAGGGACCCAGAATCGCCTCCCGCCAGCTCCTGTTCCTGTCCCTGCTGTGGTGCTACCAGCACCCAGGTACTGCTGCAGTGGACCGAAACAGAGAATAAGAATAGGGGGAGACTTCAAGGAGGTCAGAGGTCTGCCCCATAGCATCACAGGCTGCATTCAGGTGAGGAAAGGCAGTGTAGGTGTGTTTCTTTTAAAGCCCTAGCAGCAACCTCAGCCCTGCTTTCAGCCCCTCCTGACTACACTGAGCTATTTTCAGGACTCTTATGGGAAGTACCTTCCCATGCTTCCTCTGCAGGGCCATCTCCACTTGCAAGAGATTCTTGAATGTTCATTTCCTGGACGCTGATGGGGCCAGAGAGGGGCCTGCAATGACAGCAGCAAAGGGAGGATGCTTAGAGGTATCCTTAAACACACGGATCACCTGGGGACTCTGGTGCAGCACAGGGGGAGGTTTTGGAGGTGCGAAGAGGTGGCTGATCCCATGCTGCATGGGAAGTCCCATCACTTTACCTATTATGAGTTTGATGGCTCTGTTTTAAGACCTATTCTCCTCGTGGCTCCCTGCAGGGGAAAGATAAAACACAATTTAAGGCAAAACCAGTTGCAATCCCTCCTGAGTCACCGATGGGCTCCTCTAGTGCCTCTCTCACCTCAGGACACACAACACACCAACCAGGGAAAGCTTTGGACAAACATCTGCCAGGATTTGCTGACTCCTCTCAGGAAAACACTGCTTTAGCCAAGCTGTTCATCTCCTGGCTGTGATAACGTATTTACCAGACAAGCCATTTTTAGAGACCATCACTTTGAGTGGAACATGCCCAGCAGGCAATTTCAGGAGGATTTGGAGCATTTCAATTTCCTCCTGTCTTTTCATAAAGAAAATACATTTTTCTGCCTTAGTTGTTGGTGTCACCGCAGGCAGCTCCCGAAGTCAGCCGTGTGGCCCTGCAGAGGTGTGGATGTTGCTGCCAAGCTCTCTCTGTTCAGAGCGTCCCCAGAGACTTTCAGGACTAAATCAGGTGCATTTGCTCACTTTATCCAGGACGTTTGCTCACTCCCTCAGGGTGTCCGGTATGGCTCAGACAGCCCATTAGGCATCCGGGAGGAGAAGCTTGTTATTGCTGATTAGCATGGTTCCTCCCTCCATGCAACTCCCCCTGCTTGGGCAGCTCGCAGGTTTGGGCTGGTGCAGCAGCGCTGGGTGGGATGCTTGGGCTCTGTGGGTCTCCAATATCCCTCACTTCCAGGGATGAGTGGGCAGCAGGTTTCAGGCTGCTTCTTCCAATCACGCAGCTGAATTGCCTGGTTTGTGATTCACAAGCATCTCCCTGGCCCTCCTCCTCCTCCCCGCGGCTTTGTTTCCGCCACCGGACTATTTCCCCGCATGGTTGATTGATGTCAAATGCAGGCTCAGGATGTTCCTGTTCCTGCTCTCTACCATTTCCAGCCGGAGAAGATTGATCCTGTCTGTCTGAGTTATCACCCTGATGCCTGAAGGCCTGTTAAGACCAGGAGAAGGATGCTGCTGTCATCTGCAAGTCTATACATGGCCACTGGAGATGCTCCTGGATGGCATTCCTCCAGCAAGCTCATGCTGCTGCGTTTGGCCCTGGGACTGAGCAGATGGCTGAGCCACGAGCTCAGGTCCCCACGTCGCAGTCGTGCCCCTGCCTGGTGTAAGAGCACCCTCATGGGTCATGCTTGAGGTCCTTCTCACCACGTAGCACATCGGTGGTGGCCAAGAGCAAGTGCTAGGGAAAGAGCAGGACAAGCACATGGAGGTGTGGTCATGGCTTCCAGCTCTTTGTGCTATGGGATTTTATGAGATGAGGGTAGCTCCTCTATGTAACACCTCTCCAAATTTCCCTTCCGTGTGGTTATCAGGTCCCCCCTCCCACAGGAGGTGAAGCTCCTTGCCACAAGCCCTCTGGGACACCAGCTCCTTCCTGACCTTCCCAGCACCAAGAGACCGCTGGGACGCAGATGTTATTGAAAAGACCGGGTTTAACCTCTATGCAAGCCTCGGTTATGGCCTGGGGCCCACTTGTGTTGATATTTGGAAAAACTCTCCTTTTTGGTGGCAGCGAGCCCAGCCTTGGTCCCTCCTGGCTGCTCTGCATCCCATAACAGTGGCTGAGCAGCATCCTCTTGCTGAAACAGAAAGTGCTGTCAATTAGCTTGAAATACAATAAAAACAGGTAGGAACTGGGCTGGTGAGGGATTTAGCTGGGTTTTGGGCCCTTCTGGCAGCTGGCAGAGGCTTTTGAGCAAAGAGAGGTCTTGGTGCAAATCCATACTGAGTAGGGGAAGACAGGAGGTTTTGGAGCTGAGCACTGGGAGCTGGAGCCCACATCACAGTCAAATCCCACGGCTTTGCAATCAGTTGCCACTGAAATTCCCCAAATACTGGTAAATAAGCAAGGCAGCTGTTTGGAGTCTAACATTTGTTCATGGGATTCTTTCAACCTAGCTTGCGAGCAGGAAGGCATTGTGGAGCAATCATTTCAGAACAGCCCCCGTGGGCTTTTTTCCTAATATTAGACCTATTCTGAGTGAGGTGCAATGGGGAGCAGATGTCATGAAGCAGCATCTTCCTCTAGGCATGCAAAAATAGTGATTAAAGTGGGACAGCATCAGACAGCTTCACCTAGGAAGCATCACAGGCCTTGCAGAGTGTTAGCACAGATGTGTAACCGCATGCAGGGAACTAGTGGGTATTTACTGCTGAAGGATCCCTTGCTGAACCTTTGGGAGTTTCTCATAGCTCTGATTACACTTGTGGAATCGATTCCAATTTAATCCATTTTGTTAGCAGCTGGTGGGCTCTTTCTAGCTCCAGTGAAAAATGGATAATATGGCAAAAATTAGGTACGAGCCATTATTGCTATGGAGTAATTAACATATAAAGTATATCCAGTGAAACACACTGATAGCAGAGTAAAGTTAAATTAAATCTCTGCAACTCGCTGCTGTTGATCACCTATGGAAAAATGCACTGAATTCAGCACATTTTGGGGTGTTGCTGCAGATTTTTTTTTCTAGGTTTAAAACTGCGACAAAGAACCCCAGGGTAACAAAATACACATGGAAGATCTTTTTTTTTTTTTTTTAAAAAAAAAAAAAGTTTGGGTCTAAATCATCTGTTTCTCAGGGAGAAAAGGGGGAGACACACTGCGGTGGCTGCAGTTCCTTCTCCTTTCTGTGTTAAAGGCTGCCTGTGCAGTCCAGTGTAGGATGTTTTGAAGATAAATTTCATCTGTAAGAGGTGGAGAATGGGGAATCAAAAATGGGCAGGGGCCATAAGTTAATACATTCAGTAATTACAAGAGGAAGCTAGAGGTAGCAGTAAAATGTCCTTAGGATGATGCTACGCGTGCTTAGTCTGGCTTTCCACCCCAGCTCCTATTTATCACCTGTCCAAGAGGTGTTTTAGTGCTCTGTCACACTCACCCATGTAGCCACGCAGTCCAAGAAATCCTCCACCCATATATCACAAATTTCTAAGTGGATTTTCACCGGTTTCGAGCCATGGCATGGCTGGATTTGAGGATCCCTGCGTTTTGTTACATTAGCTGCTGTTAGGAAGGGAAGAAACCAACAAGAACCAGCCCAGCAATAAACACTGAGCTATCCCTCTGTAAACAACAGGACGGCTGACTGCAGCGGTGATTTCTCCCAGCTGTCAGCAAAGTTGTTGCCGTTTCCCCTGCCAAACCCAGCACTGGCAGAGCGACGAGGTAATTTCTCTCTCCGTCTCCTTGCCCTGCATCCTGGAGCATCCCCAGCAGCCTGGCAATGCAGGGGGGGTACAGATGGCACTGCAAGTGCTCACAGTTTTGACACAGCAACATTTAGCAGCCCCCTGGCTTGGCAGAGAGGGGCAAGCTCACGCTCAGTGGTTTGGATCTGGCACCCGTGGTCGATCCCAGCTGGGTGGGAGAGTTGCAGGGCTCTTGCCATGGCTTGGAGATGTGATGCAGCATCTTCAGCCTGGGAGGGTGAAGAATCCTGCCTGCCAAAGCCCTGCTTTTCCTGAGGGTGGTGGTGGTCTGATATAACCTTCATACCCCTGCTGGTTACAGCTCTGTCAGGGGTGGTGGGACCCCCACTGTGCCCCCCACCCCATCCTGCCTGGGACAATGCCAGAGTCTTCAGAGCCATTGATGTCCTCCACGGGCCATGAGTAAGAGCAAGCTCTGCTGCCTGCACTGATGCCGCTGTGCTATGTGGTGGATTTTACACTGCATTAGGCTGCTCATGGATGCAAGCATCCACATCCCCCCCAGCACTTGGGATGCTGAATTAACACCATGCCTTTAATTTTGCAGGTGTGCAAGCACAGCTCCCCCAGGAGCATGCTGCAGAGCAGGAGAGAGTTCATGGAGATCATCTTTGCATGTTAATGAAACTAGAAAACCTGATTATTCCACACAGAGTTAATGACTTAGTAGGATAAAACTATGTCTGGTTGCAATCCCAGGGGGAATTTCCATCTGATGCCACCTCCATTTCTCCGCAGGTCTCCTTTTTGGCTTCTTTTCCTATGCAGCTACTGTCAACCGCTGCTATCTGACGGCTCCACTGACACCCCTCCCAAGTCTGGATCCCATCTCCCGGCCTCCCTCTCTCTGTTTACTCCATAAACCAGCCAGGCATTTCACAGCACTGTGCAGGAGATACTCCACTGAACACATCTGGCTCAGGCAGCAATAAATACAGTGAGTGTTCACTGCCCGCCGATTAACGGGATGAAATCACCACGTGGGGAAAGCCAGCAGACTGCTTCCCCACTGCTCTTCCCTCCCTGGATCATAGGGAGAGGATCTGGGAGCTGTCTGAGCTCACTAAGACTTAAAGAAATGAGCTGGTCTGGGTTGGCAGGAGCCCAGCTGCTCGTGTCCAGCTGCTTGTTCTCCTGGTTGTCACCTTGAGCTCCCTGCCTGCTCCGTGGGGTTTTGACACCCAGAGAGTGCCGGCTCTTTGTCTTCCCTGAAAAGGGGCAGAAAGGAGATTTCCAGGTGAGATAGAAATCAATTTGTGTAGGACGTGCGCTGGGAAGTGGAATAAGAAGAAAATAGTTGGTGGAATTTAATAGGAAAAAAAAAAGGAACGGGGTCACACCGACACCACCCTACAGCATTTGGTATTTTCTGGAGAAACCTCTTTAATGGAGAGCAGCACTATTGGAAGATTGTAGAACCCAGGTTCATCAAGAACATGTGCAAGCGAAGCTCACTTTGCCTCTTCTTTTCATTTTCACTAAATGAGGAGAAAACTGTTCCAGCACATAGACACTGATGTGCGGTCATTAGTTTTCAATTTGAGCTCAATCAAGCTTCGCAGCGCTGCCTTGGCGTGGTGCCGTGCATGCCGAGGCTGGTGCCAGCGTCGCCACAAATGTGATTTCCAGCCCTCATTTTCTTTTTGTGGGAGAACTGGAGGGATGGTGATCAGGGGGAGAAGGCATTTAAATCGCATCTCTCTTCAAAGGGAAAGCAGCGGCTCCACAGGTTAAATTCATTCTCAGGCAGTGAATGAGGTGAAGAAAGAGAGAAAGAGGATCCAGATGTGGCCACAGCCTGGTAGGGTCCAGGACTTCAAAGCATCCTGAGGAGCCAGGCAAAAGGCATGTGCAGGCAGAAGGTCCTCAAGTCTGCATTTCTTTCTTCCTTTTCCATTTTTGGGGATTATTTTTCACTGATATTGCAGAGAGAAGCCCAGTTAGAAAGCCACCTCCACCAGCACTTCACTGCTACTCACAACAGACGCCTTGCCAATAGGTCCCATCCTGTGCTCCCTGCCTGGTCTCAGGGGAGGTGAAAGCAGCTCAGACACTGAATTACCCCAGAAGTGACTGTGCAGGAGGAACTGGAATGGGGAGGGAGCTGCTGGAGCATCCTCATCCTTGTCCCTGCCGTGGCTGTGAGCACGATGGATGACGATGTGACCAGCAGGCAGAGGTGATGGATGCTCAGCATCCCTCCCAGACCACATCTGACCCAGGGCTTGTTAAAAATAGGGCTTTGCCACGTCGTAAATTTTAACTGAAAACCTACATAACTACAAGCAGTTCTGAGGTTTTAAAATGTTCCTTGGAAAGGATTCCGTGATTTTGGTTCCAGGCCAAAGCATCTTAGGTTTTCAGCAACTGAAGGCTGAAAGCTTTGCCAATAAAGTAACATTTGGGGTTTTGATCTTCCAGTGGGAAAGAAAAACAAGAAAGAAATAGGTACTTTATTAAAGAAGAAAACAGTAATCAATCCCAAAATGTTTGTCAAGAAAACAGTATTTTTGACTGAGAACCATAAGTCCTGGGAATTCTTGTCCTTTTTCTGTAGGGAAGAGATGGGGGAGAAAAGAGAGAAACACCATTGACCTGGCCAGGGCATCAAAGGATATTGTATTTATATTGTACATGAGTAGTATTGAGCTGCTGAAAAAATACAAAAAAAAAACAAACAAAAAACCCCACTCCTCTGGGTAAAGCAAGCAGTGCAGAGGCTTTTTAAAGTGCAACTCTTTGGAAACAGGAATGGCTATTGACTGTAGAGGGAAGAGCACAGGGAGCTGTGAGTGTCAGGGACAGCCACAGAGAACATCAGCCCAGCTCCAAAATCTCCATTAATAAAAGCTCATACATAAATACAGATGTCAGCTATCGATTTTCCTTTGCAAGCTGCATACTTTGCCCTGGCTAATGAAATGCAGCCCCTTTTTCAGAGTGAGGTTGGCAGCATGGCATAGCCGCAAAGGTTGCAATTGGGAGGGAAAATGAAAAATGTTCTGCCGAGAGGGAACCACAGCCGCTCTGCCCAGCCTGTACCTGCTTGGAAGCGTCTGGGGCTGGAAATAAGAATTCAGAGAAAAGCATTTTGTGTTATGAGCAGTGCTGCCACAGAGCAGGGTGCGTAGGGCTTCTGGTGGAATTTGTCAAACTCCCCTCAAATCCAGAGTGACTTTTTTCTCCTTCAAGCTTAAAATGTTTTGCTGTGATATTTCAGAAATATATGTTGAGGATCTCTCCCAGGATACAGATTTGGGTGGAAATTTGCTTCCAAAACATTTTTTTAACTCTTTTTTTTTTTTTCTTTTTTTTCTTTTTTTTTCTTGACAACCACTCTCTTCCACTGAGGAATTCCTAATCCCCCCAAAAGCCAGTGCTGGGAAAGCTGCGAAGACCAATGTCTGTTTCATGGAGGAGCCACCTCCTGGGTGTGTAATGGGGTTGGTGATGATGTTTCTCTGGCCTGGGGCTTGCCAGGGTACACCCCAGCCTTGCTGTTGCACCCAGGGTGCCTCAATGCCCACATCGCTTTTAGAAGTGGGATTTGGGGTGGAGGTGAAATGCTCCCATGGACCCTGTGAATGGCTCAGGTCCTCCTTTAGCCTCATTCAATCCCTTCCTCAATGCATCTTTGCCTTGACCCAACAGCATCAATGGATTTCAGGCTCTCCAGTTATCTGAAATCAGTACCTCTACGTCCTACTTTTCCCTCCATCCCAAGCACATTTCACTTGCTCGGACACTTTGCTTCCTGCACAGCATCACAGGGGCAGAGCTGAGGGTATTTGGCAAACGGTGCTGTTTTGGCTAGCTGATGACAGTGTCCAACCACACCACAAACACTCCCTGAGCATCCTGCCCTTCATTAGCAGACTGCTAATGGAGGCTGGACAGGCTTAAACCCAGTCAGACCCTGACAGGTCTATTCATTTGCTCAAGGCTAGTTTTGATGTCTGGCATCCCATCACCCAGCTGCTCCCCGCTCCCCTTTTATTTCCCACCACTGCTGCTGGCTCATCAGCATCATCAAGCCGAGAGGCACTAATCACCCTCCAGTGAGAGGGAGAAGGGCACAGAGCCCTTGGGAAGGAGCCTGCGTGACTGCCCTGCTCGCTGCCTGCTTAGCACTGGGCTGTGATGCTCCTGGGAAGAGGATGTGTGGCTGGGGTTGTGTGACGTTTCCAGCTCAGTTTTCATACACCGGAGCTGGAGGAGCTGAGGGAAGGGTATTAGCGAGGTGCCGTGAAGCATGGGGCCAGATGTCAGGAAGGGGATCATGGTGCAAAACTTGATGTTGGGGTGGCCCTGTGGCTTCTCAGCATCCGCTCTGCAGGGTTAGTGCCTACACCCAGTCCTCTTTACTCCTTCCAGGCAGGCATAACCCATTCCTCGACCTTTCTTTTTTTGGGTGTCCCTGGAGCGGTACCACTGCCTCTGGCCATACCCAGGGTGCTGGTGGCTTAGGAGCTGATGTTGATGGATACTGGCAGCACTCATCATCATGGGTGCTCTTGTACACGTGGTCAGAGAGCTCCCAAGTAGGTGTTCCCAGGAGGGAGGTAACAGCTAAGTGGGTCTCCTAGCCAATGCTAAAAGGCTTAATTTACCCCAGGGAGAACCAGGGAGCAATTCCTGCTGGGGCTGGGAGCAGACGTGTCCCCTCCGCGTTGATGTACCCTGGGGGTGCTCCCAGCTGCGAAGTGCTTCGTAGAGACGGGCGGCTCTGCGCCGAGCCGGTGATGTGCTGGGTAATTAGCTCCCGTTTGTATCCCTTAGGTGTGCCATTAGTCTCCTATTAACACAATTAATGCCGAGGCGTTAGTTTAAGTATGTAATTGGCACAGAAGGCAGCTGCAGCTCAGCTGCTGAGTGCCACATGGCACCTTTTATTTTTTATTATTTTTATTTTTTTTCAAGGATAGTGAGAAGGGATGGGTGGTGGGCACCTCGCTAAGCCAAAGGCAGGTTGGTTTTGTGCAGCCCCCTGCAGTGCGTGAGCCAGGACATGCACCCACGTGTGCTCCTTGCTTGCTTCAGCTGCAAAGTGTAGTGATTTTCCACCCTCCCTCCTTGCTATAAACCTCCAGGAAGACTTAGGGGAGCTGAGGAGGTGCACCCCAGCCCCTTCCCAGTGCTGCAGGACTGAGGGAGCTGGTGTCTGGCCTGAAAGGCTGTCAGAGAGCCTGGTCTGACCTTGTCTGGAGGCAGGTCCTGCCCTGAAACCGGTGTCACTCCTGCTGGTCCTCCCTGGGGCTATGTGGATGTCAGAGGCGATGGCCCATCTGGCTGCCCTGCCGGGGAGAGAGGGCGGATGAGGGGGGAGAAATAACACTTTCCTCCTCCCTTAGCCAGTCCTGGCAGCCAGCCCCCTTGGCAGGCTATCAGATCGCGCTTCTTGCCATGAGAAGGGCTGACGCGTCCTCTGCTGCATGGCGGCACAGACGGCGGACACAGTTGGCCTTTCGGGATGTCAAGGACGGAGAAGGGCTGCGCAGGATGAGGGAGGGTGAAGGTCTGTGTGCATCCCACCTTGCTGGAGGCTTTGGCCACCACTGTAAATCCTAATTTCTGGAAGCACGGACGAGCTACTCGCCTGCTCCAGCCAGCGCAGTGCTGGTTAACAGCGGAGCAGAGCGAAGGGACCCTCCGGAGCTCCAGCGAGGGCTTTTGGCTCAGGGAAAGCTTCTGACAATCTTGATTAACAGCCTCTTCATCTGTTCATGCCGGCGATAAGCCACAGGAGCTCTGGGCTGCTTCAGCTCTATAATCAAGAGTGTTTGAAAGAAGCAATTTTCTCCTCTTGCAACCCAGTTGATTCTCGTTTAATTGCTACCCATTTTGCATAGATTTCCCACAATTGCCATGGCACTGTCTCTGCACTTCATCCTCTCCAGCGAGGCTGTGGTGCTTGACTCGCCTGTTGTTTTGCCAGGCTGGGATTTGTGATGCTCTGGGGCTTTGAAATCTCTCCCTGCAATTTAGGCAGAACATGCCCAAGACAGAGCTTCTGTAGGAGAAAACCTCTGGAGATTTTTTGTTTTGTTTTGTTTTGTTTTGTTTTGCTTCTCATTATCATACGGTGTGTTGGGGCACTGCTTTTGGGAAAAAGAAATGGAAAAAACATTAGAATGCAATGCTGAAAAACTGCTGTGACATGGAGAAGTCCCCAGCGTTGTGCTGGTGGGGCATGCTGGTGACAAGCCACGGTAGCCTAGCTCGTCTCCCTGCCACCGTCTGTGATTTTGCTTGGTTTTGCCTTGCCATTTTTTATTGCTGAGCTTCCCTCAGTATTGCCTGGCACAAAGGAGGGAGTCAGAAACATCCCTGCGTGCACAGCTCTGCAGAACACCCTGTCCCCCCTGCACAAAGAAGGGTTCTTTTATCTGCTTAGCCAATCTGTGGTCTCTGAGCACATCTTAACCACATTAATGCATTAAAATATAGCTCCCATTAACCACCCAAATTATTTCCATCAGAATCATAAGCATTTCTATTGTCATGGCTTTGGGTTAGTGATGCAGCGATGGTCAAACTTCAATAGAGATGTAATCATTCTAGCCTATAATCCAACAATTCTCCTGAATATCTCATCTTATTTTCCTTTCTACCCAGTGGACAAAGTCACGTTGCTTTCTACTGGCCTGTGCTGAGCTTCTGACACTGCTCTTGCAGCGTTTTTCATTCACGTGCGCTTCTCAGGCTGAGGTATTCCTTGCTTGTATTCCTCCAGGTCTCCAGCTCTTGCTGTGCTGACACTTTTGCCAGTAGGAACGCTATAAATGCTTGATCCAGGTTTTCTGTCCCATATTTCATATGCAGCTCTGGAGGAGGCACCAGCTTGCTGGGACTTTCCAGCTGCCCTGCTCAAGTGGTTCTCCTGCAAGAAGGACCTCATCCAGCTCCGTGGCAGCAAACGAAGCAGCCAGGGGCCACGAGACAAGAGGGGGCTCTGGATCACAAGCTGCTGCTGGGGGAACCTGCATGGACATTGGTCCCCATGGGCATGGTGCTGAGTTCACGGGGCTGTGGCCCTTCCCCTGCTGCTTCCAAACTTAGGATCTCCCTTTCCAGATCCTGAAGCTGGTCTAGGTCTGGGTGGCTGGGGATGGAGGATGCTCTGCAGCAGAGTCTGCAGGAGGGTACTCAACAGAGAGAGCCCAGCATCTGGTTCTGCAGCACGGCACAAATCCATGCCTCAGTTTCCCCTACTGGCAGGAGGCTCAGCAGCCTGAAAGCAATAGTTTCCAATGGCAAAAATGCCCCCAAACCCCACTTACCTCGATTGCTGAGCAGACAGGCTGCCCAATGGGATCTGAGGGTGCTCTGCCTGCATCTCTGATCTTTAGATCGCTTCCAAACTGGAAAAATACAACCCTCTGAAAATTTCATGAGGGTGGTGGAGGGCTGCCTGTCTCACACTGCCACTTGCTTTTGAAAGCTATTTAACTGCGGCTGTGGTGAAAAATGTCAGCAGAAGATGAGTGCTGGGGGAGGGCAGTGAGCAAGAAGGTGTTGGAATTAAAGGATGAATTATTTATTGGGGGTTTGGCAGCACTGGAAGGATGACACATCACATATGAGAGGCATCTTGGGTGGACAGCCACAAATTCACCTGCTGGGCTATAAAATGAAATGTGATTTCCTCTCCCTCCCTACCTCCCACCCCTTCCAGGATCGTCGGAGAAGGTTGAAACTCCAGTCCTGGCCCAAAGCTGCGTTCCACCAGACAGAGATGCAGTGTCTGAGCCAGGATGGAGGGATGGGAATGATGCTCCCAGCCTGGCTTTAAATTCACACCATAAACCCTCTGACTGATGGGCAGTGCATGGTGCCTGTGGCACTGGGGGAGGAATTGGGATGTTTGCCCAGGGTGGCCTGAATGAATGTTGGCTGAAAGCTGAGTTCCTCCCAGGAGGGCCACGACTCTGAGCTTTCCTCTCCCTCCCTCTGTTTGGGCTCCAGACAAGCTCTGCCTCAATTTTCTCCAATAGATGCCTGGCTGACATCAAGGGTTAATGCAGGATTACCTCTAGAGGCTACAACCTTGTCAAGAGCACAGGAGACAGCGATTGGCAGGTCATTAATCTCAGAATTACTCGATACTTTCAAATACAATCATGTAATCAGCAGGAACCTGTAATTATTATTTATGTGCATGGTGCTTACCAAATTACAGCGCTCTCCAAGGCTCAGTGTGATGAGGGAATTAATTCTGCAGTGGAAGAGCTTGACCAGAAAGAGCTGTTTGTGTCTGAATTTCCCTAGTAAACATTGATGTATGACATGAAATTCAGGTTTAATTGCACAGGATTTTTTTTTTTTTTTTAATTCTGTCTTAGCTCTGCTGTGAGAGGGAGCACCAGATGCCATGTGGAAAACTTGGGAGGGGCAACTGTTTTTTCTTGCCTTGGTGATATTTGTGTGGTGGGAGACCCACAGGGGTGCTCCTCACCTTCCTCAGTGGGATGGGGCTGGTACCTTCATGGAAAACCTGTGTCCCCCCCCCCCCCCCCCCATGGGCAGGGGGCCTTGAGGCAGGGGGGCCACAAGAAGCAGCTGGGAAGTGAGGAGGGGCCATGCTGGGGGTGTCTTCTCCCCAAAATAAAGATGTCCCAAAAGCCCTTGAGAGAGGAATCAAAGTCATTTTAATCAGACAAGGCTGAGCACACACACACCTCTCCAGCTACGGAAAGTAAAGTCACATCAGTCAGAGCCGACCACCAAGAGAAGGGAAAAAAACAGCGATACAAACACAGATGTTTTTTGTTTGGGTTTCTTTCCTTGCTTTTTCTTTTCTTTTCTTTTCTTTCCTTGCTTTTTCTTTTTTCTTTTCTTTTCTTTTCTTTTCTTTTCTTTTCT
>CM021723.1:1933090-1958085 GCA_011074415.1 Stictonetta naevosa | reverse complement strand
CCCCCCCCTTTTTTTTTTTCAATTTACAACTTCTTTCCCACCAAAAGTGACTCTGCTTTAGAAACACCCAAACTGCACCAGTAGCGCTTCGCTTTCTGGGAACACCTCTTGTATGTACAACGGAAAAGCTCCCTGGGGGGGTTCCCCCTTCTCCACAGCCAGCAAATGTCTATCAGTGCCCACCAAAGCACCCAACAGAGCTCAACCCAGGGGGGCAGAGCAAGTCCCTTCCTTGCAGGATGTCAGCCTCTGTGCCTCCGCCACTGGACAGGAGCCTCGGGTCTGCTCTAGGTGTGCCTCAGGGAGGGCTTACCTCCGCTCTGTCCTCGGGGTTTGTATTATTCTGCAGATCTCCCCATATGGGAATAAAGCTGGGACCTGCTGCTTTTCCCATTGTGTGGCTCCAGGGGTCTTTTTCTCATCTGTATGTGGGATAAGGGGCAGTTTCTGGGGCTGCTGGTGATGGAGGAACTTGTGCAAAGACCAGACCTGCCCCACGTGCAGTGAATGGTCCGCGGTGTGGTCACTGGGCAGTACTGGGAGCTGCTGCTGCTCCTGGCATGGTAGCGGAGGCATCTCTGGTTTTGGCTGCCCAGTAGACATGCAGGTGGGAAATCTCGGAGGGAGAGACAGAAATGGGAGGGATTTGCTTCATCCATTGAACTTTGCAAATGTTTAAAGAAAGAACCTGGAGGTTTTAGCCTGTGCCTCATTTTAGAGAGAGAAAATAAAAAAAAAAAAAAAGAGAGATTTTATTCCTTTTGATGGTGCACCCTGAGGAAACCAGAATACTGCAAGTCCAAAAATGCTTAAACCTTCCCAGAAAGGAAAACACTTATACCTGTTCTTTATAATGGGGAAACTGAGGCACGGAAATGTGAAGTGACTTCTAGCAGACCCTGCAGGGCCTTAGAGGCAAAATCCCTGGGATGCAGAGAGCAGCCTCAGCCCCCCCAGCAGCATCCCTCTGTCTGAGCATCCCTGCACGGAGAGGGAAAACAGCTCCGAGGAATTCAGGGCCAAACCTTCCCACTGCACACGGAGCTGGTTTGTGTGACCACACCACAGGGGGCACTGGGGATGGATCGAGGACATGGCAGGGCCCAGGAGCCGGCATGGGGATGGAGGCAGCCGCTCCTCCAAGGCACTTAACCCCAGCACGGGAAGGATTCGGCCCCGGGCCCTGCGTGAGGGCAGGGAGCAGCTTTGGCACAGAGCTCACGGTGAGGGTGGAAGCGAGGCAGGGAGCAGGAGAGCAGGGCAGAGGCATGGGAGCTGCCGGAGGGGAGCTGAGCCACTACTCGGTGACCACACTGAAGTCTAGGAGCCCTGCAAAGCCCTGGAGACCCACCAAGGTGGAGCACAGGATTTACTCCATCTCTTGCCTCCCTGCCCTCTCCTGCCCTCTCCCACCGAGGTTCTGCCTTGCATCCTCAGCGTCAAGACCAGAAACAGCCTGGCTGGGGACTCGGTGAGGGACTCAAGAGACTCAGATAACCCCAGTGGTTTAAAAACACAGCTGCATATAACAAAGTCTGCAATCAGCCCTGGGCTCTCCATCACCTCCATTGACCCAGAGGCTTTTGCCTCCCCTGAGCCAAGCCAAGGGGGTTAACCCCATCAGCTGTCCCTAGGGGCGTCCCTGTGTCCTGACACCTCAGTGACAAACACGAGGCAGAGATGGGACAAGCAGCATCGTGCCTGGGATGGATGCGGGCAGGACGGCTGTGCAACCTCTCTGGACTCCTCTTGCCAACCCGGCAGGTCACACCGCAGCCGTGGCAATGACAAAGCAGCATCTTGGCTGTCCCATCCTACAGCTCCATCCTGGCAAGCAGGACAGGAGCTTCTGTCGGGTTTCCCAGAGCTGCAGTGAGTTCGTGCACCCTCTGCGGGCAGGACCCTGCTCCCACGCTGTGCCGGGGGACCCACGCAGGGGGGACATGGGGACGCCGTCGTGTTGGGCAGCTGGCTCCCGGCTCATCAGACGGCCGTGGACTGCTTGATGCTGTGGAAGCTGACACGGGTCGGGGAGGTGGGGATGGACATGGCACGAGCCACGCGGGCGCGGATGGAGTGCTTGTCCTGCCATCGGTGCCACCGCTTTCGCACCGCCGATCGCACCTGGAGGTGACACAGAGGGGACATTTAGGAACCATACGGCCTGAAAGCACTGGGCTATGGGCACCGTGAAGGGGTTATCTGGGCCCCCACTTGCAAAAGGCAAAAATCGAGGGCATTGCGCTATTTTTCCCCGTGGGGAAACTGAGGCACAGAAATGTCTCATCCTAACGAGTGGTAGGTGCAGGAAGCAAATCCTGCTGTTAAGTTAGGCTGTGTTGTAGGTCAGATCCCAAGAGCAGTTTAGCCTTTTCCTCTGCCAAACCATGGAAGAGCAGGGTGGTCTTCCCCCCACAGCAAAGGAGAGCCCAGGGCACAGAGCCTGGTCCTGCTGGCACCCAGGCATCCTGTTCCCCCTCCTCTTTTCTGGTCTTTCTGTTCAGGTCCAGCATCAAACCGGGCTCAAAAGCAGTTCAGAGGCACCAGCCATCCTCATGGTTAGTGTGACAGGCCAGGAGGGATGCGAGTGACAGCTGGGGAGGTTTATGGCTTCTCTGGTCCGCACTGGTGGCATTTCTTCAACATTAATTCTGGCTGACAGCAGCCCAAATGCTTTGCATGGCAGATGAATATTGAAGAAATGCCTTTTCATTGACAGCGGCTGAGACAAACACCAAAATCCCCAGCAAGCCCAGCTGGGTCTGGGGGATGGAGATCATTGAAGGACCATGAGCGGCATGGCATGAGATGCTCCTGATCCACCAGCAAGCTCTGGTATAGTTCCTTTTCCTCCTGCATCAACAATTACTATTGCGTATATATATACGGGTGTATTTTGTGTAATAATATTGTAATTGTATTGCATCAGTGAGTTACTTAGCACTGCTGAGCCTGTTATGTCAGGATGCTGCCAGCTGCCTTTTATTCCTGAAAAGAAGTTTGAAAAAGAGAGGGGTCTGTGCCACCTCTGGAGCTTTAAAATGCTTTTTATGTTGCCAGTCCCTGGGGCTTTGCTGTTTGCCTTCCTGCTCAGCTGCTGTGTTACAGCCAGCAAAGGTGTGAGAGCATTCAGGAGGAGGAGGAAAGGATCAGACCCTGCTCTCACCTCCTTTGCTTGCTGCAGTGTTTTGGGTCAGAGCCTGAGAGGTGCCAGGGGTGGGTACACAGGGATGGGGGCCCTGGACCCTTCTGGTGCATCGAATTGCGTGGGTGCACCCCAAGAACATTTATTCTAAAGGGTGGATTTTCCTCCTCCAAATAGGAGGAAACAGTGGGAAACTAATATTTTCTGAGATATGGCCCACTTGGGCTGAGATTTCTCCCCAAGAGCCTTGCCTTTCTTGCTGCATGTGAAAGCAGCAACAAAATTTCTCAGTTTCTCACATTTTTGGAGGCCGAGCATCCCTTCTAAACCCAGCCCAGTGACCAAATAAGCCAAAACAAATGGAGCCTGGGGGGAATAATTTTTAAAGGCTGGAGACAGTTGTCCACACTGCCAAGCCCCGGAAGCTACCAGCTGTGTTTGATTTGGATGGGGCACTCATGGGCTATTCTTACCAAAAAAAAAAAAAAAAGAAACTAGAAGGAGCTGGAACCACATATTCCATTTCCCATGAGAAACAACTCCTGTTTTCTGCCAGATCTCACTGGCAGGATGAAGCACAGAGCCAGGGAACAGTCAGTTTCCCATCTGGGTATAACCTGTGGTTGTGCCTGTAGCTGGAGGTACCATCCTGACTCTGCAAACACCTTCAGCTGGGGACCTGGGTGCCTGTGCAGGGGCAGAGCCTCAGGCTGAGCCCACATCCCCTCACAAGGACGGGCACAAACACCCTGAGCACCCCCAGTGCTCACCTCGCTGTTCAGGAAGCAGTAGAAGACGGAGACGAAGAAGCCCTGGAAGGAGACAAATGTTAGAGTCACGGCAGAGCTCTCCCAAGGCCAAGTGGCTTTGGAGCAACCCCAAGGTTTGGAGAGGTCAGTGTTTCTGATGGAGCAGGGTGAGACATAAGTCACACCTTGTGCTGCTCCACAGCCCTTGGTGGGGGCCTGGGATGGGGGCCGAAGCTGAGGACCTTACCTGGAAGGACTCCAGGAAGGAGTTGAAGTAGATGAAGACAATCCTGGAGATCTCATCCTCCCCCGGGTTGACGAAGAACAGCATGTAGGTGATTCCCAGCAAGGGCAGCAGCACCAGCGTGGCTTTGACAGCTTTTCTGGGGGAGAAACCACCGAGCTGAGCCACCAGCACACAACCCTGGGCAGAGGGACTGGTCCCATCCCACTCCCAGCACCGGCATGACTGGGACTGGTGAGACTAGGTCTGGACCAACCAGTGCCAAGGGGAGGAGAGAGCAGAGCTGGGTTGTTTCCTAATGTATTCCCCAAATAATTGGCTGGTTTGGGCAGCAGGCACCTTCTTTGGTTTCTCCATCCAGTTTGGGTGGTGGATAGCAGGTGGATAAACGAGACCCAACCTTCAGCTGCTGTGACATGACTGCCTGGCTGATCTAGGGCTTGGTTAAAAGGGAATTAAGGAGGGTAAGATAATTCAAACCTATCAATACGGGCTTATGAAAAACTTATCTCAGCTAATTAATTTGATACTTTTTCTTGATGAGATTACAAGTGCTGTTTGTGAAAAGTGATTGTGCTGATGCAAGAGAGCACAGGAAGGGTAGGGGCTCGGTATCTCATTCATTTTAATTAGGGAACAAAAAGAGTGCCAAGCTGACATTTTTTTTTTCTTGAATATCCTGTTAACAGACAGATTCCAACAGTAGCTTAATGCCGGAAATGTCATCCCTGGTGGGTCTGGGTAGGCTGGGACCTACAGGAGAGGCCCAGCCACTGATGCAATCTGGCAGATGGCACAGAGGAGCTAGCAATAACTGAGGATAGGGGGGGCTTCAGCTGGCAAACTGGAGCATAACAAAAAAAACCCAGGAATTTGAGATTAAAAATAAAGGACATGACCTGCTCAGGTGTAGCTTTCCCAGGGCAACAGTCACAGCACTGGAGGATCCATCTGCTTTTACCAAAAGCCACCGTCTAAGGTGAGCAGGAGTCCTCCAGGCCAGCAGGACTGCACATTTTATACCGACTCAAACTCTCCAAGTTCTCCTGTCCCACAAAATATTTCTGGGAAATGGAGATGTTCCTCTGCCCCAGGGTGAAAATTCTTCCCTGACAAAAAGCAGGAAAATGCTGGAAAAAAAAATTCTCTCAGAATTGCTGCCTGAGGCAAACCAGCCTATTTCAATAGTCTTCAACTTTGTTCACCCCAGAGCTCAATACTCTCTGACAAGGAAAGGTGGCATCTTCCAGTGACAGCATGTGAATTTTTTCCATTTTTAGCTGAAAAAAGCCACCCTCGACTCCAAACCTACTTCTCTGAACTCAGTGAGATTCACTGATCCCTGGCTCAGAAAACAATCCTGAGAAGCACGGTCAAAGTCCAAGGTTTCTTCTCCTCTTCCAGGTGCTTCAGAGCTGCTCTGACCACGTGTCTCCAAGCTGCCTGTGACGTTCTGCAGCAGGGAACGGTTAAATCTTCCTGCTGTGTGCTGCCTTCTTGCAGCTTCATGAGCAGATTTTGGGGTGGCATCAATTCATTGCTCCTTCACCACCCTTGGCTTCGCGGCGATGTAATTCTCACTTCCATGCCAGGATTTGCAGCCCTGACCCCAACAAGCTGATTGAGTCCCCCCAAAAGATGCTGTTGCCCAGCTGCTCCCTCCAAAGGCAGATCCAGCTGTCCTTCACCAGGATTTTCAAATGACCACAGAAGCAATGGCCATGTGTCTTCAAAAAGCATATGAGGTAGTCTTAGATGTCTCCACACTCCCATCCCCTTGCTGCATGGCTACTGGGGCTGTTCCTGTCCCCCCTCAGTCCTGCCAATGCTGTTTCTAGTTCTGCTTTCTGCTTAGTTGCCTTCTGTCCCCCCATGCTCTTACCTGTACTGGATCGTCTCCGATGTGGTTGAGGCTCGGAGCTTCGTCATGAGAATCCGGACGATGTTGAACAGAAAGATGAAGTTGATCTGGAAGGAAGAAGGCACCTGGTTAGTGTCTGCTCCCCCTGTTCTCTTCTATTTCCACAGCAGAGGAAACAGGCTGTGCCAGGGGGACTGGGAACATCTTTTGAGCCTGAACCAAGCTTGGGCAGCCAAAAAAGCAAGCAGCAGTTGGTATGGTCCACGTGGACCCTACTTCTCACCCCGATCTGCACTGCCCTCCTTGCACAGGGACAGGACATCTGCATTTACCATTTTTAAAGCATGTTTCCAATAGGATTTAGGAATTTACTCAGGGGAGCAGGGGCAGAAGGGCACCCCAGAAGATGGGCGAAGGAAGGATGGGATAAAAAGATAAGTGGGGAGGAAGATGGTAAGGCTGACAAGATTTGGGGAGGTTGGCTGCCATCACAGCAGGGAGCAGCTCTCCTGGCTGCTGAACCGCTAATGAAAGCAGGGAGGGCAGAGCACAATTGGCACAGATTAGAGGTGGCCCAGCTACCTGACGGGCTGGGAAATGAGAAGCAGGCTTGATTATTCAGGGAGGTGGAGGGGAGGCTGCTTGGTGCTGGTGATTAATGGCCTCTCAGGTTTTCTCAGCATTGGGCAGGGAGAGAAAAAAAAACAAAACTGTAGGGTCTTGTGCTTGGTTCTTGACTTGCTAGTCAAATGCCTTGCACTGTTGTTTGTGACCTGCCAGCCCTGCTCCTGTTCATCCCTTCTAGGAAAGGAGAAGCCCCAGGGGGTTGTAAGATCCCTGGCTTCAAGCACTACTGCTCAGCCAGCAGCAAACTGATGTAGATCGAGGAATGAGGATGAGGTCCCCAGGCAGCTCCTGATGCTTGGCAAAGCACCAACGTGCACTCAAACAGTGCCTGGGCAGGGACTTGCTGGTGCCTGTGGGATTTCACTGATGGGAGCACCCCTATTAGAGCAAGGTCTCCAGACTGCCCTCCTAGCCCATCCCAAGTCATCAGGATCCACGCACACTGATTCTCATCTTGGGCTAGGTGCCCAAACTTGCTCAAGGTGCAGTTTGGGTGGGGGGACCCAATATTTAGAAAGCAAGGTCACTTTGCTCTTACCAGAAGCACCAGGATCATGGGACCTTGGTAGATGTAGTCAGTATAAACTCCTGCTCGTTTCCCAAACCAGCACCTGCAAGGCAAGGACAGGCAGTGCTAGGGACATGTGGTGTTGGGGACAAGAGGTGTTAGTGATAAGCCTGCAGCATGAGCAACCTGGATTTCCTCTTGCCCTTACACTATGTCTGTAGGTCGCTGTGTGTAGGGTGAAGGCACAAAGACTTAAGCTGCTGTAGCAGTAAGTAGCTGCTATGGAATAACTTCTCCAAGACCCCTCATGTATGGGGTCTTTATGGGAACTCATTATTTTGGGGCATGGAAGGACAACACGACACGCACACAGGACTAGGGTGGCTCTGTCCCCAGCAGACCCCGCAGGAGCTCATGCAGGTATCAGTGTCCTGAGAGCTGCGTTCTTTTAAATTGGTGCTTTTCCTATGTGTAACAGGGCTGCTGAAGCCAGGGGGCAAAACCAGCACTGCAAAACAAGGCAAGCTGCCACTCATCTAAGCAGGCTCCTTTCAGCTCCACCATCCCCCTGATGAACTCATCAGGTTCCTGTTAAGTCCTCCATTAACAAGTCTCTGTGAAAATGGCTCAGGTGGTGGCAGTTTATGTCTCTACTGGTAGATTAAATCCCAGCTCCATTTAGCAAACACTTTGTAGGAGCTCTGTCTTAATCTAGCCTTTTGCCCCCTTAAAAATCTCATTTGCAGTTTGAAGGGAAAAATGCAGCAGCAGGCAGGGCTCGTGTCACAGAGAGCCTAGAGGTGGGATAAAAGAAAGAATGGAAGAATATCATTTTTCCTCCCACCCTTTCCATGTACCCTGCCTCCTATGACCCCTTGGAGGCAGGATCCGTGCCTGCTCTGTGCACGGCTCCTGGCATGACCGACACACAGGGAATTGGGGTAGAGGGCAGGCAGGGAGCAGCGATGCTCACTTCTCGTTGTCGTAGTACAGCTTCCCGATGGCCCAGGCGACGATGATGGGAAAAGGAATACCTGCGGATGAACACACAGATGGGCCTCAGGGGTGCGATATCACAACCAGGCTGTGCTGTAACGGTGATTTTCTTGCAGAGGGTGAGCTGATACGGGCACACACCTCCCATCCTTCTGCTCCTGGAAGCCTTTTTGCAGCTAATTAGGTGGAAGAAGAGCAGGAGCAGAGGATGGGGGTGGGCACCGCCCGCTGGGTGAAGGGGAAGCGCTGGTACTTACACCAGCCGATGCAGATGAACATCCACTTGCGGAGCTTGTCGGTGGAGTAGGTGAGCACAATAGCCGTGTGCAGGTAGCAGCCCTCGCCGAACATCCAGAAGAAGTTGGTGACGTGGAAGTAATTGTAGGCAGCAGTGACCAGGCGGCACCAGACCTGCCAAGGAGGTTCAGAGGTGATACAGGGTGAAGAGCAGAGCTACTTCAGAGACAAAAAAAAAAAAGTCACCCTCCTTGGAGCGTTGTCGCTCCCACCTGGGCCATGCCCAAAACAGACCATGACTATTTCTTCCATGCTGCCACAGTAAATGGCAAGAGTATGGACGTGTTACAGTGGGGAAACTGAGGCACACAGCAACACACACCACAGCACAGCAATTGAACCTGGGTTTCACGTAGACTTTCATTGTCCTCCAGCCACCAAGCAGCCCTATCTAACCTCTCAAGCTGCTTTTTTGGCCTTGTCTCTGGGATCCTTGAGCTCCCCACATACCCCAAGACTGGGCTGCACCTACCACATTGCTCTCGTGCACCTCTGGGTTCATCGTGAACTGCACCACGAACCATGTGGCGTTGCGTAGGATGAAGGCTGTGATCAGGTTCCAGTGGATGATGTTCCTCAGGCACCGAATGCTCCTGCAGACAGGGGGAGAAGGCACCATCAGAGCATGGTGGGGGTCTGGGGGCTGACCACCCATGGGCTGCAGGGGAGAACAGGGCCATACGTAGTGCTGAAGATAGCCATGATATCTCCAGAGGAGAGAGCAATGGCCGTGGGGAGGGCATAGCAAAACAAAGGGGCTCCAGGTCCATCCCCAGCCTGAGGGTCATGGGGTGACCTCTTGGCTCTTGCCCCTGCCAGGAGCAGGGCAGCAGGTCAGGTCTCTCACCGCAGACGCATGAAGAGGACAAAAGCCACGAGGAGGGCCCCAAGGGAGACGCAGTGCCCCAGGTAGTTGATGATGACAGCGATGTGGTAGTGCAGCTTGCTCTTCTTCTGGAGAGGGGGAAAGGAGACAGAGAAGGGGTCAGCAGAAGCCCCAGCACACCACAATCCTATTTCCTCCATCACGTCACCTCCCAGAGCTGCTCTGCAGACTTGGGGACCCCCTTCAGAAACCCACTGGAGCCCACCTGGTGTAGGATGGAGAAGAGGCTGGAAGGCACCAGGGTTGGTCAGATGGGGCTAATTTGGACCAGAAATGCACAAACCTGGCCATGCAACAGGCTCAGGCATTTCACATCCTACCCACACCGGAGCAGCTCAGGATTGCTGCTCCTATATCAGCCCTGCTCAGCACTGGGGCATCCCTGAGCCATCATCTGGGGATATCCTGCTGTAATTCATCTGAGCTTGCCGGCAACATGACATCTGATGTCTCAGTTCATTCCCCTTAGCCCTAGGGGCAGCTGAGAGGCTGGGCTGAATGTGGGCAAAGGGAGCAAGGGATCACAGGAAGGCATGAGTGATAATTAAATTAATTGATTGCTCCTCCTGTTAGGCACTCATCCAACCTGTGAATTAGCAATTAACTGAGTGAGAAAACCATTCCTGGCAAGAGATATCAGCATCCCAAATACCAGAGGTGCTTATCAACTGCAAATGAACAGCCTGTATCTCTTCTCCTCTGCTCTGAGGGGTGCCTTGGCCTACTCAGGGGCTTGTAATTCGTTGGTACCCATTTTTCATCCCTCTCAGCTCCCTAAATATCTCCTTTTTTACACTGCCAGCAGGGAGGGATGAGGTTTGCACTGTGTTCTTTTGCTGGGAAGGAGCTGGAGAAGCAGAGGAGGGTAATGGGGCTGGAGGACATGACTATCTGCACCGAGCAGCCCAGGATGTGCCACACTGCAAATCCACTTGGCTTTTTAACATGAAAGGAGCCAGGAATGGTTATATTTTTGCTAAGGAATGAAAATGTGCACCAAGGACAGGAGCATATATGCTGCATGCAAACTTGTACACTTGGCTGCTGGAGTACACCCAGCCCCACAAATCCCTTGGGCCATTCCTGGGTGCTGGCACCCTCCAATACTGCATCATCCATCCCTCACCCTCCTGTCCAGAGTATAAGGGACCACCAAGCTCCTACCTCCTCACTGAGGATCTCCTGGCACTGGGAGTAGTTAACCCGTGCAGCCCAGCTCCCGTTAGCGAGGCACTCCCTGTAGCCATTGTCTGAAAGAGAGGGTGCACAGAGGGCGTAACAGCACCTGGAGATGGGCACAAACCCCAAAACATGACAGCTGTGACCTGATTGTCATCACTGATGTGGGGTCTCTGATATCAAGCCTGTGGTGTCTTTTCCTTTGAAGCCAGCTCAGATGCTGCCTCAGATGAGACCACAGGATCAAACTCCCCAGGTGCTACCACTGTTCTGTAAAGCTTTACAGAGAGGAAAGCAAGGAGGCTTTTTGCATTTTTCCCAGAAAGCAGCAAGGCCTGGGGAAGTGCTTTCAAGAAGATCTGTCCCTTGGGATGATTCCCCAAGCCTTCCAAAGCACTTGTGGTCTGAAAATGTGGTGTGGGAAGGTTTGAGAGCCCATCCTGGTGTTTCCAGAGCTGGATAAAATTGCTTTTGGAAGAGCATCTTTCTGCTCCCTACGCAACCTGGAAATCAGAGGCAGTTACAGCTTGTATCTTAGTGGGAACATTTCAGTCCCACTCAAGGGCTTTGGGTCTGCACCAGCACTGTCCCGCAGTGCTGGGATACTCCAATGCCTCCCACTATCGAGATGCAGCAGGAGCAGTACAAAACCAACCACCCAGCGAGAGCCTCTGCAGAGGCAGCATGAAGTTTGCTCTCCTCTCCCCGTGTTAGGAGCTTCCTTCCCCTCCCAGCAAGGATGGCAAGAGGAGGCAAGGCTAATTAGGAAGGCAGGCTCTGACAGCCCCAGAGCAGCCTCCGATTAACATCAGCACCAGAGTGATGTTGGGCTTCTGCTGTTAAAAGGAGAGACCATGAGCTTCATCAGGGCAATACGATGGGACAGGGATGGGGATGGCTCTTAGGCAGGCATAAGTGCAGATTAATGCAAGGAGACTCCTGCAGCTGCATGAACGGCACCGCCAAGCAGGAGCTGTATGCGTGTGATCTTCTGCAGTGGTGAAAGGGTGTGGGACAGAAAATGTGATGTTTTCTGCATGAAGCAAGATGTTTCTTTCATCAGAAGTAGTGTTTGGGTGGACAGAAACTCATCTGTGTGCTAGGAATGGCTCTGGGGGCTTTCCAAGTGCCTTCACTTCATCCCCTGTTCCCAGCACGTCGTTGGCAGTGACAGCTCAGTCACCCGTGCTGGGAGATGAGTTGCAAGGTCCCCGTGTCCTTGCTCAGCTGGGGCCTGTAAACCCTCCAACAGCAGGTCAGGTTCCCTCTTCACTCCCTGTCCCCAAGACGGGGACATTAGCCCTCTTTCCCTTCACAAGTGCATGCCCAGGAGCATCTCCTTATACAACCACCCGCTCCAAAATTTGGGATGAAGGATTCTTCCCTTTTTGGTTGACACATACCACAGAGCACCTCAACAAGCTCTGCACCCAGGGACATTTTGTCACTTGTGTCCCCGTGTCTCTGCTCCCCCATCCCGTATCCATCCTGTCTGCACCGGTGCTGCCCAGCTTACTTGTGGTGTTGTACCGCACACCGTAGAAATATTCAGGGCAAGGACGAGCCACCAGCTGTCCCACCGCACTCCGGGGCCAGCACGTGCCGATCAGGTCTACAGAGGCGTTGCACTGGGGCCCTGGTGGAGAGAAGGGTTGAAGGTTAGTGAAGGTCTCCAGGCCACCGAGGGCCATCTCCAGGCCATTGAAGGTTCCGGGTTTGCCCAGGGAGCTGGGGCTTTGGTCCCAGGTTAGCTGATGGGTTGCTGCAAGCTTAGCTCTGAGGGAAGCTTTGAGGCAGATGCTAAATGATGTCTGTGCTTAGGCTCCCCAGGGGCTGACTTATCCATCCTTTCCATATCTATTGCCTGGGTTCTGTCTGAGTAGCCAAGTTCAGCCCAGTTCTGTACAAAGTTTCTTTTCTGACCCAGCTTTCCATCTGAGGTCCCCTGCTCTGGTCCTCCAGCCCTGCTCCTTCCTTCAGCCATGACTTTGGCATCTGGCCCTGCTACAACCATATTTTTCCTGTCCCAGTGGTAACTGGGTGCTGGTGGGACACACCTCAGAGCTCCTCCAAGCCTCTCACACTTCCTGGCTCCAACATCTCCTTCCCAGCCATCCCTGTTGGTCTATTCCAGCCTTTCCCAAGAAGAAAGCTCCAAGTCTGCTGCTGCTACTTCAGATTTCAAGCAGGACTTGTGTGCTTTTCCCAGCTACACAAGTGTGTTAATGTAGACATTAGGTAGGCCAGATTGCAGGCTTTTTTATGTATAATTTGTGTATATTTAGAACAACATGTACTGTAGCTAAATATGTCCTAGCTACATCTCAAAGTGAGGTAGGAGGCACAACGGCTGTGATATCAATACAATGCGATCCCTAGCAGGCAGCAGATGGATGATAGGCAGCAGACCGAGGAAGGGGCAGAGTTCAGTGCAAACTGCTCCCGGGTAACGGAGATGTTTGTGCTGCCAGCTCAGCCAGACATTGCCATTTCCAAAGGCAAACTCCCCCCAGTTTGCAGCTCTTCGGGTGTGAGAACAAAGCGCTTCCTCTCCACCAGGACTCGACACAGAGCAGGTCGCTATCTGGAAGCCTTTCCCGAGACATCCTATGGATAGAGCTGGCTAAAAACCAGCAGAACACAAAAACAAAGTGTTGCTTTATTAGTGTGATGAAAGTTCTTGGGGTGGGGAAGTGTAGTATTTTTTTCATTGCTTATCTGAAAAGCTGATACTATTGCTTCTTGGGACACCCTTAGAGCAAATTCTCGGTGTGAAGAAAAGGAAGGTTTGGTTCAAATCTCTTTGCAAGGGAAAGCAACTTCCAAGTGTGTGAGCTGGGGTAACATCCAAGTGTGCAGAACACTATCTTCTGCCTTCCATAGCTTGTAGGGAGAAATTAATTTTAACAGTGACCTTTGCTTTTAGCTTTCCTAATGTGTATGGTTGCTGTAGCAACCTTTAAGTTCACTGTTCTAAGCCAGTATTTCTTAGGGAAAAAAAAGGTGCATTTAATCACGCATGTAGGGTGTGTGTCTGTGCTCATCTGCATCTATTAGCAACTGTTGAGCTCCTTAGGTGTTTTGACCCAAACTTGACAGAGAAATAGAGGGTCATAAGAAATGAAGTCCCTGTTTAAAATTTTATAATACTCATCCAGATAAAGAACTGGTGATTGCTTCTACTGTGGACAAAGTTAAAGTGTGAGTGCCCCCCCACAGCCACTTGGGAATCCACCCCAGTGAGAAGCCACACGTATACCTGCAGTAGGAAATACTCATTTGGGGTAACCCAGCATGGGAAAATGGGGCTTGCCCAATGCTAATGGCAAAAAGTCTCCCTGCGACCAGTGGGGCCGAACCCAACCTCCATTTTATTCCAGTCTCCCAAGCCTCAGTTTCTCTTCTTGCATCCCAGAGGTTGGGCTGGGGCACAAATGCAGGCTGCTCACAGGGGACAAGCATCAAGACAGAGCAATTATAAGTCAGCAGAGCCAAAGGCTGGCAGCAGCACTGTTCCAATTAGTAAAGTAAAACCACTGCAATACCATTAATAACCAAAACCATAAGTACATGGAAATGATGTGATCAGGCAACAATGGCATTGTGCTGTTATAGTTCTGCTCAAGATTGGATATAATACCTCTATATTTCTCCAAAGCACTTGATTTAATACTGCTTGGCACTCCCATTAGAGCACTGCAACCACCTGCCAGGTGACAAAGACAGCAGATGGGTCTCACATTCCACCATGGTGGGGATACAGGGTGGACAGAGCCAGCAGAAGGTGGAGTAGCGTCACCAGGACCTCAGCCCCTCCGTGTCCCACAGATCAAGGTTGTGGGGGCTGCAGTGGTGTGAGGCTGCAGAAAGCTCCTGGAACTGCACCCGATGCACAGCAGGCTTTGCCCCAGTGCTGCTGGAAATGGCATTTGGAGGTCCATCCAGACAGTTTTGAATCTAGATTATATTATATACATAATTATTTATAATATATAAATGTATAATAATATATAATATAGCTATAATATTTCCCCCACTTTCTGAATCATAGAAATGCTGTGTTGTCCAGCACATAGGGACGAAAGTCGCTTGTTGGGGGAGGGTTAAAGTAAACCAGTGAAAGAGAAGAGTGCCGGGAGGGCTGCGATGTCCCCTTTGCCCATCACGACCGTCTGCTCCAGCTGCTCCCCAGAGGCATGCAGCTCCCAGCATTTAGAGCTCTGTTTAGCATGGAAATGATATGTATCAGTGCTAAATGCATTCAGATCTTCTTTGTGGCCCATCCTATTTGCAGAGGGATTATTCTCCCAGGTTCTGCAGACACCTGCTCCAGCTTTCTCAGCACTGTTGGCGGTGCAGCCACAGTTTTGGTCTTTGCAGCAGGAAAGGTCAGGGACTTTCCTCTGTGCACACAAATCTCCCAGACTTTGCTCCCTCCTACACAGAAACGCAACATCTGTATCAGGTCCCGCTTTGAGACAGGGAACGTGGCACGGGGGAAGTCATTCAAATGCTTTCTCACCCTATTTCCCTCAGGCTTTTGCAGCTTTGGAACAAAGCAAAGCATTTCCTTTCTCCTGAAAAGAAAAATGCCTGTCCAGGGACTTACCCTGAGACTGCTGTAACATAACTGCATCAGGATAACTACAGCAGATTCCCTTCTGTTTCGATAAAAGAGCCTTCCCCAGCCTGCCTCCACAACTCATAAACCCCTGAGATGGCTCCAGGCTAAAGCCACGCAGACGTACGAAGCCTAGCAGGGCAAAGTGCCCTGGTCCCAGCTGATCCACCAGAAGATTTGGAACAAAATTAAAGAGGACAGAGCAAGCCTGTCCTGTGCCAGCACCACCAGACGCGTGGCTGCAGTGCCCTCAAGCTGGTGCCAGGAGGCCTGGAACACGATTGCACCGTCAAACCATTACTAGAATGGCACGAAGAGGGCTAAAGCAAAAGTTGTGCTGATACAGCAGTGTCAATAAACACAGCCCCAGCTCACACCCCAGCAAAGCTTTGCAGCCATGCAGCATCCCAGCTTGTTGCTGCATTCCCAGCAAGTTACAGCTGCTTGGAAGCAAAGCCTCTCTCCCTCCGCACAATGCAAAAGGGGCAAGGAGACACAACAGAAAACTGAATCATAGGCTCACTCCATGCTGAAAGTGATACAGTTATTTATCTCAGGTGTCCCAGGAGGCTGAGTAAGAGCTGAGATGCGTTAGCTCATATCTCTACCCGTCTGGAGATCTTACTCAACCACAGTCATCTCTGTCCGCCCCGACGGCCTCAGTGACTGCTTCTCAAGCAGGCTGACATCCCCTGCTTTGGCCATCACTTCTGAGGGCCTATATTTAATAATCAGGGCTTCACCTCCATGTCTAACCAAAATACACTAGCAGCAGGCAGCACCTGGAGGGCAGACCCACACTGCCCCCAGACAGCTCTACCATGCTGGTAGAACAGAGGGGGCCACTCCATATCTTATTACCCCTACATAAAGGCTTTGGTGGGGATGCTCTTATTTAAAGCTTCTGATGTGCTCAGGAGGGGTCGATGCTGAATGTTTATGAGGAACACCTGGAGGCACAGAGGGAAACAGCCCTGAGGGGCAATTTACGTTAATATGGGGCTGAAATTGGGGTTCTGGAGGTATTTGCTTTCCATCTGAGTTGAGGATGGATACCCAGCCCATCTGGGAGCACTGTGGTTGCCTCAAAATATCCCGATTGTTGCTGCTTTGGTCAGTGTTGGATGTTTCTATTTATTTCTGTAAGAGTCCAGACCTTAGAAAAATCTCCAGCAATCTTCCTAAGCATTCAAGTTTCATGATCCTCAAAGAAAAATAATTACACAGGCTAATTAAGCGTTATGATAGCAAAGTGCCTTTGTAATGAATTTTCAGCTTGTTGCTATTCACCATTGTTGGCTGTCCCCTGAGGTCTTTGCTGCTGTTCTGGAGAAGCATAAACAGGAGGCACCAAGCCTAGCTTCTGCCATCGATGGGATGCATCTGTGTGATGCTGTCACCTGAGACTGATCCACATCAAGCTTATGTGAATCATATATATGTATTGAGCATATAATGTGGTGGTTTGGGATTGTATATTTGTACGGAATATATAATGTAGTGGGTTGGTTTGGGGGCAGACCTTGTTTTGATCCGACCCATGGTGCGATTGGGGTTGTGTCATTGCCAAGGGCACCAGCCAGTGGTTTATTCCCTCGTCTCACACGGGCTTTGCTGGTGGATGAACAAGGAATCACAATCCCTTGCTGACAGAGGTTTCCTCTCTGATTTGGCTAAAATGGAATGGAGCAGCTGGCGAGGATTTTACTGCATTCAGTCCAAAGTGCAGTTTAACAGGTGTAGCTGCCGCTGAGACGTGCCAGCATGCTGCTTCCTACCAGAAAACCTCAAATCATCACTATCTTCCCTCTTCCACTACAACAAAACCTATGAATAAAAGCAAGTTTCTATTGACATCCCTGTTTCCCAGATGATGGAGCAGAATGGCTTTATCAATACCAGCATACACTTTAAACACCCTGATTTTTTTCAGATAGGTGAGTTAAAAAATTTTAGCTCCCGAGCCTATCACTGCAATCCCTTGGTGCTAAGTCCCTGCCAGGACTCCCTGCTGCCTCTTTAGCCCTTTTATTAGTATTTCTGCATCAGTGGGAGAGATGCCAACGAGGCTGAAGGGATGAGAGGCACTGATGTTGTTAATTTGACCTTTATGAATTTAAATTCCAGTCTCTTCTCCGGAGGAATCAGAGACTGAATGAAAGAGCTGCGGCTCAGGCAGGGATGGCTGTCGTGGTGTCAGTGGTGTGGAGCTGGAGCGGGTGGGAAGGCTCCTGGTCAAAATGTCACCTGCTGCAAAACGTGTCTGCAGACCTGTCCAGCAAAGCACATGTGAAGGAAATGCTTGCATTGCTTCCTGCTCTCCCGTGCCTCTCAGCCACCAGTTTTTGCTGCATTTGGACCAGCTCAATTTGCTTTATTTAAATGCTTCCTTCTGCCCTTAAAAAAGGCTCATTTTTAAAAAACAAAAAACATTTTTATTCATTTCTGCCCAGCTTTGGTGTCATTTTCCTTTGCTTTAGTTGAACATGCAGTGGCCCAAAGCCCTTCTTTCCTGGGAAGAAATCAGCGGTGCTCCATGCTCACTCCTGGGCACACACATGAGACTGAGGATAACAATTTATGATGATAACAATTTAATGGCTTAAAGTGGTGAATCGTGCAGCCGGGAGCAGCCAGGACTATTAGCAATTGGGTGCCAGCTCCTTGGGCTGATCCAAGCTTGAATGTTATGAAAAGCAAAATAACCCCGGGAACACCCGCTCTGCTCGAGTGCTTTCTGCTGGGCTGCTTTGGAAAAGCCTTATCTGTTAATTAGGAGGAGGCTTTTCCGTCTGCTTGGATTCTTAATTCCTTTCCCCGGAAAAGACCATGGTGGGAAACTGTCCTGAGGCCACAGCGGGATGCTTCATCCTCAGGGGTGAAACGACCTCGTCCCTCTGTGAGCCATTTTGTGGCAGGGCAAAGGGAGAAGCAGCTGTGCACAGGCCCTGGGGAGCCAAAATCTTCAGGAAGACAGTTTGCTGTTTGCAGCAATCTGGAGGCAGGGAGCCCTTGGGATCAGCACCTTTCCACCCTGGACAAGAGATGTTGATCCTCATTATTTCTTCTGATTAATTAAGCCTAACCTGGGAATTTTTTGGCTTCCAGACATTTGGAGGTGAGAGCTGACCTGATTTTTCTAATACACCTTGTTGATCTCAGGTCCAGCCTGATATAATTTCTGCCTGGAGGAGTAAAGAGAAAAGCAGCCTCAGCGATGCAACAGCTAACCTACATGCACGGATGCCAACCAGCCAGATTCAGGCCCACCAAGAGGTATTTTCAGTAAGGTTGAGCCACCACATCTATGCAGGGGTCCGGATGAGGCTGAATGCCAAGGGACACCACCCTGTGCTGGGGACAGGGTTCTTAGAGGATGATGGATGAGAACCTGGTGAGCATCACCCAGACCTCTCTGCACCGCACTGCTAGGAGCAGAGACCTTTTCAGCTCGGTGCATGTGCTTTGGAGGGTGCCAGTGCTCAGCCACAGCACTACACAGCTGTGCATCCTCATTAAGAAGTGTGAAATTAAGTAATGAAGGGACTGGCAATGTGAGAAGGGGGGAGAGCCCAGGCTGAGCTATTTTTTTTGGAAGAGCAACGCTGTGGCATGGTCCCTCTCTGCATCCAGCTGATGCCCCACGTGCCTGAGGATCCGTGGGCTCGTGTTTTTAGCACGTGCCATTTCCCGAGGGTTACGCAGACATTAACAAATTAAGTCTCACGGCCTTGCTGCAATTCTCATTAGCATCATCCTAACAAGTCTCCACGTTAAATAGCCTTGAAACAAAGTTGCCAGTTTTGTAAATATCTCCCCCTCAGAACTGCTGCCTAAATCAGGCAGGGCTTAAATAGGCCCCAAGGATGAGGGCTGACACTGAGCTCCGCTTACCAAGCAACAGAAGTAAGCCAATTAGTTTCAGCTCTTGCTCAAAGCCCCCTCCCCGAGCTGGGAGCAACTCTCGGGTGCACCATCCTCATCCCAAATCGATCGAGTTACCCAGGCATGACAGGTCAGATAGTGGAGATTTTGCAAATCTGCAGCCTGGCATGTTGTGTTCTCCACCCCAGAGTGATGGGGGCTGAGGTGCACTGACTCCTGCATGGTTTTGCCCTGGCAAATCCCAACTGAACGAAGCCCAGTGCTTGCAAAAAGCAACACACACTGCTTGAAAATGCTCCCCACCCCCTGGTCTCTGCCCCAGGCTCAGGAGGTGACACCAGCAGGTGTCGAGGGCTGTGAGTTGGGCACGAGGAGGCTCTGGGGGTGCTGCCACCCTGGCTTGTGCCATGGGCCAGATCCTGCATCATGGGAAGGTTTGGAGGTGCTTGGCTGGTGCACCCCATAATGCCGTCAGACACAGGTTGCACTGGGGGGAGAGTAAAGAAGAAGTCAAATGCAAAATTTATCACAGCTTAATGTGGCCAAGGACACACTCCTTGCTGAGCAGAGCAATGAAACCCTCAGGGAGCAAAACCCCTGAGTTATGACCGGGCTTCCCACCTGCACAGCACCCAGGACAGAGACACGCAGGTATTTCCATTTCCACCTCCAGCCTTGCTTTACCCTCAGCTTTCCACCTCCATGTCTCAGGCTGGGGATGCTCCTCAGTGCCATGCCTTGGGCTCTGCCAATGGGCCAGGCACTGAATCAGCTGATGTTAAGCAGGAATTGCTTAAAAAGAACATTTTAATCTGCTGCTAATGGGAGTGGTGTGGCAGGGAGCCACCCGTCAGCCTTTTGTCACCCTGACAGCAAGGGATGCTCTGCTGAGCAGGGACCGGGGCAAGCAGGGCAATCACTCGGTGCACGCTTTGTCTTCTTTCAGCTGTGGGAAAACGAACTCTGTAGCAACCCTGAGCCAAGGAGAGCTTTTCTCCTGGTCCCTGGGAGCTCCCCTCCTCTCCCTCAGCCACTGTTCCTCTTCCTAAATCTGTCAGTAACCCAGTGGGGTGTGGACGTAGGGGACAAAGGTCCCCAGTTGGTACTAAGGACTGTCCTTGGGCATGGCAGAGAAGGGGTAGCATGGAAACAGGCACAGGGCAGGCGTCTCTTTGCCCACCTCCCGCCCAGCCCAGCCCAACACTCATTTATTTTCTCTATTTTTAGCTCTCCTGAGCTCTGCAACTTCCACCTGCCTCAACGGACACCCTGCAAAGGTGCTGATGCAGCACTCACCACGGGGCTGCAATGCAGCCTCAGCACATCCCCACCCCCTGAAAAGGAACAGGATCAGCCCAGAGAACCTCCCTCACCCTCTCCTCCGACTATCTCTGCCCCAGGTGCTCCGAGCAAGCCAAGGGCAGGCTGGGACACAGGACACTCACCTGTGTGGTTGGTGGCGGGCGGCAGGCTCTCGCAGTACTGCTCTTGGATGGAGGCTGCCACTGGGCTATCCCAGAGGAGAAACGCCTGCGTGGGGAGAAATCAGATGGTAGCAGGGTTATACACATGATATATGGCTCCCCCGTGCCTTCTTGGATGTGGCAGCAAGTTGGTCAGATATGAGCTTGCTCATGTCTTGACGGATGTTGTTCACAAATCTGCACGGTGGACACGCGCCCATTTGTGGGACTGGTTTCCCAGCCTGGGGCTGGGGGCCTGATATTCTCTGCTCTGTTTCCCACCCATTATTCATCTTCTGCCCCAAACATCCTCCCCAGCGACTCTTGCTGCAGCCCTGCACAGCCCCCGCCAGGCCTCAGAGCTTCTGCTATTTAGCTTTTTAACCAACATTTTTAGTTTTAGCATCTTTGCATCCTTAGAGCAGGCAGGGGGAACATGACGAGCCTGACACTGCGCTCAGATTTGCAATACCTTATTAAAATCACAGCCTTGTAAGCTGTCAGTGGGAAGATGCTAATATGCATCCTTAAGGAGACCTGATCCAGTCAATCAGGTCTGGATGAAGCTTTCTTTTAGAAAAAAGGTTTGTCTACAAGCACTGCCATTCCTGTCGTATTGGCAAACGTTGACCAGAAACTATCCCATCAGCAACAGTTTCTCCAAAACAGCTCCCAAGCAGCTCTGCAGCTCCTCTGGAAGTGAAAACCGTTTACTCCATCTGCCTGGGGAGCTGTTTTGAAAAAGCTGCTCCTGAGTGATGGTTTCCAGCAGCGACTGCAATGAGCCCTTTGGTCCTGTGCGGCAGGAACAACCTAGTGACTGCCAGCAAAGGCTGGATGTGGTGGCAGGCATGGTGGATGACCTGGAGAAGGCCACGTGGGCTGCAGGTGGCTGCTCCTTGGCCTTTGCAGGATTTTGGGGAAACTGAAGTAAAGGAAAGGGATTGCAAGGGCAAGGTACAGCTGCCCGCTTCCTCCTCCGGCTGAGAGGGGTGACCCAGGCTGATTCCTCTGCTCAGGGGATGGACACCAACAGTGGACGAGGCTGAACCCAGAGCCTTCTTCCTCCATGCCTAATCTCCCTTCCTGAGTGCCATTCACCTTAAAAACCACCCTGCTTAGGGAGGACTGTGTCCTCCCCATACCCTTTAGCCATACGAACACTGGCTCCTCTTGCTGGCACACCCAGAGATCCCCTGCACCCTACCAAAGCATTAGCAGAATTTATTCAGACGGGGAGACAAGCTCAGCACCCACTTGCTCTTTTCCAAACAACTATTTACTGCCTTAGGAAGCTGGTTTTGACAGCAAGAGAGATGTCAGGCAGACACACAAGCGGAGCTGAGAATAGCTTCCTTGTTATGACTGCTCCAGATGGCACAGGGGATCCGGCAGCAGATCCCTGCCCCAAGCTCTGTAAGGGCTCCCACTGCACCGGTCCCGCAGGATCTGGGCACATTCAGCGATGCCCTGGGATCGGTGGGGATGAAGAAGAGCCCAGAGATGAGGGTGCCTGAACTCCAGAGATACCAAAATGGGGGTGCAATGGGGCTGGATCCCCTCTGCTCAGTGCCTGCTGGATCCGGGGGCTCTTTGCACAGGCAGGTGGGGTTAAAGGTTTCTCCCCCAAAGGGCCTGGGATGGTTTGCCTACCTGAACAGGCCTGAAAGTGTTAATTGGACATTTTTGTGCTAATCACAGCCTGCTCCAGCCTGGAAGTGCCCGTTCTCCTTCCAGACACAGGGAGAGGTCCTGGCACTGGGCTGCAACATGGACCGAGCTACTGCTGGAGGGGGTGAGGATGGAGAGAGGGAGTGCAGGCGCTGTAAGTGAGCTAAAACTGCAAAATAATAATATATATATATATATAAATATATATATATATAAAAAACAAATAGAAAAAAACAATCAGCTTTTGTTTGCTTTTAAACCAAACTCTGAATTTTGTCTCACTGCAATGCGACCGAAGTTCACAGCAGAGCCTTTTAACCTGCTCCTGTCAGCTGTGCAGCTGGAAGGGATATGGTGACTCCAGGTGGATTTGCATGAACCAAAAGCATTCTGCCCCTTACCCTGATGGCCAGGCTCTCTCGCGTGTTTCATCCCCTGCATGTTACTTTAACCCCTCTGCAGGCTTTGCAGAAGGAATAGGTCAAAGCTCTGTCCTCGCACTGCTCTGTCTGCCAAAGCATCCCTGCCATAAACTGCCACATGGCACCCAGCAGGTCCCAGCCTGGCTGAGCTGGAGACATGCATGCCCCAACATCTCTTTCCCTCTGCCCTCCTGGTCCTGTTTTGACACAGGCTGCAGAAAAGCATGCTCTGCAGCGAAGAAAACCTCTGCGACCTCTCCCAGGCTGCCAAAATCCCAGAGAGCTTCAGCCGAGCGTTCAGCTGTGCAGGCTAAAACAAGCAATCTGCTTTTGCAGAAGCAACCACTTTGCACAGAGGTCCTGCTCTGCCAGGGCATTCTCCTACGAAGATGGTGCTCTGCCAGGAGCTGCACGGCCCCATGCTGGCAGCAGCTTCTCCTCCATCTGGAGGCTCCACCGCTCTTGTCTCAGCAGCCACCCAGCTCCCTCCCAGGCTCTGCTAAGGTCTCCATTTCACATGTGGAGGCATCCCGGCAGATGCTGAGGACACTTGATTAAGCCTGGACCTTGCAGAGCACAGCTGGGACACCGCAACATGCTGCTGCTCCAGCATTTGCTGTATCCCGTGCACAGCAAGCACCAGCTGTGGTCAGTGTCCCACCCCCAGCATGCCAAGCTTGGGTCAGAAGGGAAACAGAGGCATGCAGGGCATCTTGCTCAGGCTTTGCTGCACCACATAGGGTGGGATGTTCCCATCCCACCGGCCATGCCCTGAGCTGCTTGATTTTTTTTTTTTTTTGAAGCTGTTCCAGCTCATCAGCACGAGGATGCTCAGGATGTCGCTGCTGATCTGGGTGTGAGCAGCAAACTCTCACGCACACACACACATGTGTGTGCATGGAGCATCCGTCTCTCTGACCTGCCAGTGACCTAGCAGCAAAATTCAATTAACAACAATTAGGAATTAATGTTCCCCTGCAGTGCTTTCTCTCTCCAAAGCAATCCACAGATATTAATTAATGAATTAACATCTGAGTCAAACATCACCCCTCCCTCCCCCCATCCCATATTACCCAGAGACAGGCTTGTCCCCCCCCTTGCGATCTCATTGCCTCAAACAAGATCGGATCTGCATGGCAGGAAGGGCTGACAGCTCCAAGCAGCGAGATAGATGGCTCGTGGCCTAATTAGCAAGCTAAGATGGGACTTGGGTTTTCCGTGGCCAACAGGGCTGTAATTGGAGAGCTGTGATTAGCAAGATGCGAGCAAGTGGCTTTGCACAGAGTTGGGGAGGTCATTGGGACTGATGGATGGTGACAGCATCTGAGACCCCCCCCCAGGTGGGCTAGGGAGGTCTTTTGTGAGCAGCAGCAAGCAGCCCCAGTGGCTCAGCCACTGCAGGAAATCCCTCAGGATGAAGGCATCTGGAAGGGGGTGTCATGTTCTCCTGTGTGTACCACCTGGGGACAGGACCTGGGCTGGAAGGACTCATCTTTGGAGACACCTTTTACGGCCTCTGCTCCTGGCCAGATGCACTCAAAACCTGGTTTTCAGCAGCTCTGCCCTGCTGGCTCCTTCACCCAAGGGCACGTGCCCATGGTCGCTCACCACAACATGGGTGCAGCACCAGCCACCCTGCTGTGTCCTTGCTGTAGGGATCTTTCACACCCCTTGGTCCACCCCTCCAGCCCAGCTGAGCTTGCTGCCACCCTGTAACATCATTCGTCAATTGCTCAAAAGTAAGCATGGAAGAATAAAGTCCCTCCCAGGACAGTCAGGACATACAGGCTGGGGAAGGGCTGAGCAGTCTGTCCTGGGGATGCCTTGAGGACTGATCCTGCTCTTGGCCATGAGCTTGCAGGAGAAGGCACCAGACCCAGGGTGCTGAATGCAGCGAGCATGGCAGGAGCTGGATGCCAAGCTTGGACAGCAGAGCAACACCAGCAGGTGGGCAGGAATGGCACAGGGCAGCACAACTCACCGACACCACAGCTGCAGCCTGGAGATGGCCTTTGCAAAGCTTCACCCAAAGAGCTCCCCTTCAGCTGCATGCGGAGGTGGGCACGGTGCCTCCAGCCCGCCCCATCCCCTGCTTTCACCCCTTTGTCCTCAGCTCCTTGACCTCCAGCCACTGCAGCTGCTCAGCTTCTTACCACCTCACCTTGAGGGCTTTCATCCCTTGGAAAAGTCCTAAACCACAAATGATAACCCCAGGGAGCTCCCAGCCCATGAAAGCCCGCTGTACCACCTCATGCCTTGACAGTCACCTGCTTCGCCATGCCCCAAGTTAAGGTTTCTTTGAGCCCCCACTTTTTGAACTGTTGTTCCTTCACTTGCTTTTGTGCAAAGCCACGTCGAGAGCCCTGCAAGCATCGAGGCAAAGCAGCAGATCAAGGCTCAAAGAAACCTTAACTTGGGGCATGGCGAAGCAGGTGACTGTC
>CM021723.1:1857557-1932990 GCA_011074415.1 Stictonetta naevosa | reverse complement strand
CCCCCCCCCCCCCCCCCCCCCCCCCCCCCCCCCCCCCCCCCCCCCCGAGACAGGGAGCAGACTGCGATAATGCTTCCATCTGGCATTAAAATCTGGGAACATATGAATTTAGCCATGCTAGAGGGCCAGCCTCTGACGGAGGCTTTGGTGTGAACATTTATTCTGTTTGGAGTCTCTGAGCATGCTGGATGCGGAACCTAACAAAAGAATATCAATCAGGGCTAAATGAGTGCCTGTAAATCCTGATTTATTGGCAATTAAAGGTTTTCCTGGATTACACTCCAGTCTCTCGCTGCACATAAATAATTCTGACTTCATTTATCTATCGAAAGGGACATGGATTTTTGGGGACAGGTGGAAAAAGAATAATGTCATTTGGGTGCTGGAAGCTAAAGACACAAGCAAGTTGGGGAAGGAGATGCCGTAAATCAAAGCAGCTCCTATGGCATCTGGGTTGGCCGGAGCAAAGGCTGCTAGAGAAGACGTGGAGTGATAGGCACATCCACAGGACTGCTTTTCTGAGGCGTTTGTATTAAACTCTCCTGCAGACTTTAGTTATGGGAGCTCTGCAGACTTTAATTATGGGACCTTTGTGCATTCAGATACTTTCACTTTGGGGGTCGGAGATTTGTTGTCCCCAGCTGCCTCCCACGACCCAGATTTCACTTGCCCCATGACTCTCCCTCACCCATCATCTTTTGAGAGTCATGCCCTGGGCTGAGCATCTGCCATTCAATTCACCTATACTTTTCCTCCAGTTTATCTGTGTTCACGTCTGTGGAAACCCTGACCACAGCAAAGCATCAGCTGCATTTGCCATTGCATTTTCAGGCTGAGCCATGCAGGATTTCAGGGTGGAACAGGGGCTATTGTCTGCAAAAGGCCAGCACCCTTTGCCCACTGCTGTCTGAATGGAGGCAATTGCTTCTCAGTGGGTGACTCACTGATAAACCAGGGTATTGCTAAGAAAAATACAGTTGGGAAAAAAAAAAAAAAAAAAAACAGCAGATGGGCCTCTGGGCATGTTCTCCCATCTTCGGAAAGAACCACCCGCTCCTGAGCAACAGCTCTCAAGCACTGGAGAAAGGCTCTTTGGGCTGTTTGCTCAGGGACTTCCACTAAAGACTTGTGCTTGGCTTTGGGTCTGGATACCCTTCTCCAACCCCAACCGTCAAAAACACGGAGGTAACCACTCCAAAGGCTGCAGCCTCGGACCTCAGCTCGAGGTGATTGCTCCCAGCTAACTTCTGAGCCAGCCCTGTGTGGGATTTCTGGAGAGCAGGGCTGTATTTCAGGGCAGGATCGAGCCTTCTGTGCAGGCTATTCTCATTGCATTTCTATATATTCATCCTATGGCGAGAGAGCAGCTATTCCGGGAACAAGCTGTGCCATTTCCATTCACTTCTTCATTGAAAATGTGAAACCATGGGGGTGAGCTCATACACACTGCATCTACTCCAGCTTTTAAGGAATGCAAGGACTGGAGGAGATCCCCAGTGTCTGTGTCTCCGTGTCCTACACAGCAGCAAAGGGGTGGGGAGCTGGTTTTGGGGCTTATTGCTGCTGGAGTGGATCAAGGGAGAGGGGAAATCACCCCCCACCCTCAGACCTTGGCTCTCTGTAAGACATTCCTACAGTATTATCAGCCCCCAAAATGTCATCAGTTCCTCACATGACTGCACGTGAACTTGTTCTTTTCAACCATGTGTTTAATTTGTTTAAATGATGTGCAGGATGCCAGAGGGCAAGATCCCAAAGTTAGCTGCCTGCCTCCTTGCCTGTCCAACCCTCTCAAGGGATGTCTGCTCTGCATGGCAAGGTGGACAAACCAACGCTAAACTAGAGCTGATGCCCACGGAACACCTTAGCTGTGCCAGCCCAGGGATCTGCAGGATGCAAAACCTGCCCAAGCAGGAGAGACTTGCCCCTTGGCTCTGTCGGAGCCAAGCTGCTGCAGGTCTCTGTGCTTGAAGGCTGCAGGGATGGGCTTGCTTGAGGCTGGAGTTTTCCTGTTTCTTTTAGCTAACACTGTCCCCAAGAGAGGCTTGGCCTTGCCCACAGCTTGGGCTGCACTGCCAGACCCTGGGGACAGTCCCCACACCACCAGGAAAATCATGGAGCCAGGGCACTGTGTTCTTTGAGAGTGTAGGATCATGCTAGAAAAGGATCTAAATATTCACTACATATATTTTTAAGACAAATAGATGGATGGGTTGTGAAGGAGTGTTTTGCAGCTTGGGTGCTCTGCTCAGGGCTGGCTGGGGGAAAATCCTCTTTGCTTGGGCTGCTTTTTGTGACCCTCTTCCTGGCCCCAGCACCAGCGCCGGGTGGTTTCTATCTCAAACTCTGGAAGGGTTTTGAGGACTCAGTCCTTATCCTCACAGGAAGACCACCCTTGGAACATGTGGGAGCAGCTAAGGAAGCCCCCAAACCTGGCACGGTCTAGAAGAGCATGGGAGCTGTGTCTCAGTACCTTTGCACTGTTTTTCTGACCACTTTTTGCTCCCACAGTAGCTACAGGGACATGCCATGCTTGCTTGGCTGTCCCTATCCCGGATCCTGCCCCTATCGCAGCAGGGTGGTGGCTTTGCCCAGTGTCCCCATGTACCAGCCAAGGGGCACCTGGGTGGGGGAAAGAGGTCCTGCTCTATCTCACCTTCATTGCTTACATTGGAGCCAGGCAAAACCTGAGATAGGGAGGGAATACAACCCTCCCCCCCGCCAAAAAAAAAAAAAAAAAAAAAAGGCTCTTATAAAACAGGATGGGGCCGTGCAGTTACAAGCAAAAGAAGCCTTAAAAAGCAGCACCAACTTGGCAGGGCAGTCACTGGGTGCGCATCAGCTCTTCTCACCCAGGTGAGAACTTCTTATCCAAAGGTGCAGCTAGATTTGGGTGATAAGAAACCAGACTGCAGGTACGAACCACAAAGGTGCTAACGGTGAGGGCTGACCCTCCGTGTTTTCCGTCCTTTTAATTCTGCAGTCACAGCTGGGACACTGAGACAGCATTTTGCAGAGAGCCAGGCAAATTTATTTATTTATTAACACTCTCAACACAGAGATTTAATCAAAAGCTTGGTCATTTTGTTTAACTGCCCACCTAGGTCTGTTAAAATAATGCTCACGATTTCACTGGAAACATTTTCCTCGCCTCATTCCCTGGGGTCTGGGATCTGAACATGCTTTGGGCTGGGAGCGTTTGCTTTCTTGATGAGCCCTCAGGGAGGAAAAAATATTGCTTCTGACAAAGCATTTGCATTTTGTGCAGAGCTGCAAAATTAACAGTGGCTCCAGTTCCACTGTGAGCAATTCAGAGAGGAAAGTCTTGAGCTTTGCGGGTGGGGGAAAAAAAAGAGAGGTTTCTTTAGGAAATCAGTCAAAGGCAGGGGGAAGAATTCAGCTTTGCATTTGTGCTGTCCCCATCCATCACACCCCCAGAGTAGGCTGCTGGGAGGGGGTGGCTAAGGGCTACTGGTGGCAGCTGGTTTCACTGGGAGGCGTGATGAGGGGAGCTGCTGGGAGAGCCGGGCTGCTCTCGGGGGGACCTGGTGGTGAGTCCCTGGCTCCAGCCCCCTCCCCGCTAGTTTCTGGGCGCTGTGAGCTCTTGCCAAGACCCCACGCTCAGGTGGAGGAGCCTGCCGGGGGGCCCTTTGTGTCTCCTTTGACTTTTCCCTTCCTGGAAAGAAAGGGAAAAGTCGTCGCGGAGACACGGAGCGGAGCAGGGTGCCGAGGGGGAGGGAGGCAGGAGGGTCCCCGTGGGAGCAGAGGGCTAGCGAGCACCTTACCTGCAGGAGGAAGAGGAGGAGGAGGAGGGCAGGACGCGGGCTGGGCACCATCCTTAACTCCCTCTGTGCCCAGCTCCCCGGGGCATGGCCGGCAGCGCTCCCTGCTTCTGCTGGGCTCCTTCTGCCGTCGGGGCTGCAAAATCCTCGGGGCTTCGCGCCGGGGCTGCACGGAGGTGGGTAGGTGCCTTCACCCCCCCGCTTCGCTCGGAGACCCTCTCCTGCCTTTATAACCTCCCCGGAAGCCGCCCCTCCGGCTGCCCACCCTGCAGCTCGCCTGCCGATGGGCTACATCCCTCCCCATCAGCCTCCCACTCCCCCCTTCCCACCTCCTCGTCTTCCTCCTCCCCTTTTCCTTCCTCCACCTCCCTGGTGCCTTCCAACTCTTTTTTTTTTTTTTTTTTTTTTTTTTTTTTCCTTCCCTTTCTCCTCTCCCTCAGCATCTTCGGCAGCGGAAAGGTCCCGCACCCCCCCCCGTTCCCCCCCTCCAGGACCCGGACCTCTCCTCTCTCCGCCCGCAAAAGCCGGCATTTTGCTGCTGGCGCTGCGGACTCTCATGCGGAGGCTGCGGGCACCTGTGCCTGCATGCAGTGGGATTTGGGCTGCAGTTTGCAGGGGGGGTTGGTGCATTCACAGATTTTGTTCTGGCACAGGGTCAGGGGAAGGGGAAGCTTCCCCTCCCGTCCCTGCTGCAGTTGGCAGCGCCTTGCAAACCGGCTGGTGAATCAGAGGGAGGTGGGAGCCCCTTTCCACTTCCCAAAGGGATGGGAGAGAACGGACTTCAGCCCCTCGTGATGGAGATGCTGTAGGGACAAGGGGGGGATATGGGTCCTTCCATTCAGCAGGGATGTGCTGGGGACATTTGGTCATACCAGGACAAACTGAGTCAGAGAGGGGGGTGCTGCTTGAGGGCTGTTTTCACATAGGACGGGTGGCAGAAGGGGCAGAAGCAATGGGGCAGGAGCAGTGGGACTTGAACTGACAGTGGGGGGCACTGGTCTGTGGGACACGTGTCCTGGGGAGGGGGAGAGCACTGGGGGCATGGGCTGTGCTTCTGGAGCTAACAAATGCCCTCCTGCCTAAAACTTGGATGTTAAGGGGTCTCTGTTCTGTGCCATCCCATGGAAGCCTCCAGCTTGAGCTTCTGGGGTGGTGTCCCACATCTCTTGAGGGCATCATGGCCAAGCTTGGGTCCACCTCTGATCTGGTTGAATCTCTGGGTGAAGCTAGGGCAGTTTCTGGGCAGCCCTTCTGCACCCACCTGGGGCAGCGTCCTTTGATGGATTCCCAGATGAAGCCTCCATACATCTTCGCTGAGCCACTTTCTGCCTGTGAAGCACAGGAGAGAGCATGAACAAGGTGAATGAGGTCCTTCCTGCATCTGCTGGACCAAGGTGTGAGTGGCTGGCCAGGGCTGCAATCAGTGGCCCACCCCAGACCCCAAAAGGGTAAAAGCTCCCAGCCCAGTCATTAAAGGGAATAAACAACCCAGACCTAAATCTTCTGGTATTAGCTGGATTTAGCCAACTATGTCACTGCTTTGGAAGATAAGTTTGAAAATATGTAAAGCTCTGATACAAATTGAGGAAACTCTTTGTTTCTTAAGTCTCCTAACATCCCTACCCCCCAGAACTGACAGGACAAGACAAGCTCCAGAGCTACCTCTGCATTGCCTTTCACTTCAGAACTTTCTAAGGGAAAAACCCCTCTTTGGTGGTGAGGAGGCAGGGCTTGAGTCTGCTTGGGCAAGGCAGATTTTTTGCTGGCATTTCCCTATGGGCAGGAAAATTCAGCCCCTTCCCCAAGAGTGTCATGGGGCTGGGGCATGGCTCCATGCTCTGGTTTTGGGGATGTCTGTGAGGCACAGAAGGCACCTTGCAGCCAGGAGCACTGGGGTCCGTGTTTCCACACCGTGCCCTAAATTCAGCTCAGCTCTCTGGTAATGGCTATTTTTTTTTTGGTACTGAATTTCATTAGCTGTAGGATTGGCACTGCCTAAGTGGGTGTTGCTCTCACATCCTTGCAGGATCAGGCTTGGGTGAGCATTCACCCCTCTGCAAATAGCCACAGGTCTGACCTGGTCCCCAGCAGTGCTGAGTCCCACCTCACTCCCACGCCATGAGCAAGGCTTTGTGGCGTGTGCTGGTCAGAAATGCCAAGAGAAAACACCATTTTCACCCTCCTGGGGCTCGTCTTTAGCCATCCCAGCATGTCCAGGCCAGGACACATGCAATAATAGCCACTGTCATCTCAGGTGCCTGGAGTGTGGGGTGGAAGCCAAAGTGAGCACCAACTATTTTTAGTTAAGGAATTGGTTGCCAGGGACGTGAAGATAATTCCTTCCCCATATATCAGGAAAATGACTGCAGTGCTGTTTTAAAGGCCTAATTGAGGGGATTTATAGCAAAATGCAACTTGTCAGATGTGGCAAAGGAAAAATAAAACAGTCCCTGAGACAAGGAAATCAGTCCATTCGTCATGGTTAATCTCAAACTCCTTGGTGCGGCGCAGAGACAAACGTAGGAGATGGGTATTAGGGATGGGGAAAATGAAGAGAAATATTGGATCTCCAGGAAGGAGGGAGAGGAGTGATTTAGCCTGACTCTATCTGCCTTTGATATATTATTATTTTATGTAACTGCACATGGTTTGATGCTTTTGTTATCAAGCAGCTCCAGGATGGCTGCTTTGTGGGGCTGTTTGTGTGAGTTACGCCACCTCAGCATTCCTCTGTTGTCTCCTGTCACCCTGCAGCCATCCTCCTAACCCCCTTGGGACTGCTCTGTGTACCCATCCAGCATGCCATGGCCAACAGGAACAAGACCAGGGCTGGTCCCTGCCCTTGGGGAACCTGGCACACGTGTCCCCATTTCCCCCTTGGGGCACCAGTAGCAGTGATGGCCATGGGTACTTGATACTTCCAACTGGGATGTCTGCAGGCAAAAAGCAATCCCCAAAGTCATGGACATAGAGGTCAAGCTGGTAGAAGACTGGAATTTGGCTTTTCATCTGAAAACAAAGCCAAGATTGGCAAAGGGCCTCAGTTTCCCTTCTGGTTGGTTGGGGCTGTTTCTTTCCTGTGACAATGAGGAAAGCAGAGAGTGGGTTTTAGTGTGGTGTTCAGTGTAGGAAGTGCTGTCACTGTCCGGAGCTGCTTTAAAATCCATTTTCAGGCTCTTTCTCCAAGCTTTGACCGTTTTTCCTCCTTCTGGACCTGCAGTGAAGGCAAGAAGATGTTCTCTAATTCTATCTGCAAAAAAAAGAAGTGTTTGCTGGGCCCAGGTGTTCCACATAACAAGACATTGTACAACTATGCTCCAAATTTTGGGCAGTCTTGTTGTATTTAACTGTTCCATATAACCTGCTTTGTCCCTGCAAGCCTTACAGGGCAAAACTTAATCCAAAGACCTGCTGGTTACATTGTGGGGAGGGAGGCTGAAGGCTCCTTGCTCAACCCACAACCACTTGTAATGGTTAATGCCTTAGAGCTGTGCTGGCAGAAAGGTTTGTTGGTCTTGAAGACCCTGAGAAAGGCTTGGGTGGCCTCCAAACACTGCGGGCCCCTGATTATGCCATCAAACTCTACCAGAGAGGCTGGAGTTGTTGATGCAGTCATGCAGGGAGAGAAACCAGCGTACTCCCAGGAGAAGGAAAAGCCAGCCAGGACACACTTTGCGTTGAGTCTTGCTCTGACTCACTGCTCCATGCAGCAAACGACCAATTCCTTCAGTGCACGGATAATTCACTCCCATGCTTTCTTTTCCCTCTCCCAGATTGTGTGCATCAGTACATCATGTCAACAAAAACGCTGAGACAGCATCTGCAAATAAAAGCGAGCAAACTCAAGGAAGCTGGGAAACCCACAAAGATCTGGAATCTCACTGAACATCTTATTTGATTTCTGAGTTTCTTAAAATAGCTTGTCATATTTTTCAGATTTCTGTTGGAGGGAAGTGTCAGTTTTGAATAGAATGGGAAGAGAAAAGCTTTTGTTTTACAGCTAATTAAACCTCAAGGCAGGATGTTAAACTAATCACAATAATAGTCATAATTATTATTTTCCTCAATCAAAAAGCTTTTAGCTAAGTCAACCCAAATTTGCCAATTGCCATGTTCATGTTCCCTATCAGACAAAATGCCACAGTTTGTGATTGGGAAAAACTCCCCAGATTTATGCCGGAGACTCATCCCAATGAGCCAGCAGCCCAAAGTGCTCTGCTTTCATGAGCTGTGCGACAGAGGTGCATGAACCTGCCAGCATCCAGCCAGCCTGCTTGTGGCTGCATCTCTCTTAGGAAAGTTTTGTTGTGTTGATGTACATGGCAGTGTTGCATAGGTGTACATGATGCTGTTGCATGGACAGTAGCCAGAGCAGCTCTGCTGACAAGGGGACATACCTCAGGGGACCTGCCATGGCAAGGTGGGGTGAAAAGCCACTTCCGCAGTGTGCCACCTGTTACAGCTAACGCACACTTTGGGCATACCATCGTGGGTATGGATGTGCCACAAGCAATGGAAATGTCCTGCAGAGATCACAGCAAGGGTTGTGGCTTCCTCAGAAATGTCTCATTGTAAATATACCTCCCCCTTCTTCAGCCCCGTAAATGCCAGTCAAGGCAGGAGAGACTCTGAATGTCTTTCAAATCTGGTTATTTATTCCCTGTACATTTGATGAAATATTAATCTTCTCATCTCCAAAAGGCAATCAAATAAAACCCAGAAGGAATGACGCACGGGGCCTCTATGCAGAGAGCAAAAACCAGCAAAATAAAAATAAAGTAAAAACACAAACATAATGGAAAATTCTATAAAAAGCATCGTTATGGTAGCATGAAGAGCAGAGACCAGATGGCCCAGTGCCCTTGGGGTCGATGGGCTTGGGAGGCTGAGCAAGAGCCTGCCGGGAATGGTATGGGAGGACAGGGGGACCCAGATCAGGCAATTGCTAGGGCAGATCTTATGCTCTTGCTGGGATTTCGATGAAGGTTTCCTCTTCCTTCTCTTATTCCTTAATGAGAGGGTGGATGATTCCTTAATGAGAGGTCTCTTTTCAACACTCAAGGCCAGTATGAGGCCCCATCTCCATCTGTTTTTAGGGTATTGAAACCCCAAACTGAACTCTGCTGATGTTCTGAGGAGTTCTGCAAGGCTACATCCTCCACAGCCGTTCTCCTCCATCCTTCTGAGCCCAAGACCGTGGCTTCCAGAAAATATTCATGGTTAATGTGGTTGATGCTGGTACAAAACAATTTGCCAGGGTAGCCACAAAAGAAGTCTGGCAAAGTGTTCAGCAGTTCTGTATCCTCTCCACCTTTATTTTATTTTTATTGTGTGTGTCTTGGGAATGTTGGCACATTTTTTCCTTACAATAATGTCAGAGGCAATCCCCTGATACCTGATGAACCCCGGGTTTCCACATCCTCTGGTTCTCCAGCCATGGCTTGCTTATGAATGAGGTGGATGATCTGAGAAGTGATGGGGTAGCTATTTTGCCTACTAGTTGTGATAAAATGGTTTGGCCACATGGGTAAAAATCCTATTTCTATCAAACGTTTTCCTCCAGGAACATGATAACTGTGATCCTGTAGATTCTTGCTGCTTCAGCTGGGAAAATATAAGAAAGGCTAGTCATGGGTGTTTCTTTTGGTCTGCTCTCCTGCTTTATGAAGACCATCAGGGTCATAGATAGGACTAATGCTCGATTCCATAGAGTTTAAGAACTCGGCAGTTTGTTAAATGTGTTCCTTGTGAATGTTTTACTCCATCGTTGTTCAAGCAGGAATTTGCCTTCATTAAGTAAAATTAACTGCTGAGTGAGGGTCAACCAAAGTTTATTAAAAAGGAAGGAAATCACAAAGCTGGTCTGTAGAGAGGAATCCAGTTTGGGTGGGGGGTGTGTTTCCCTCTTTGACATGCTTTTGAATGTGGTGGACATTGTGTGTGAAGGGAAAAGCCATGTGTGGCACAAAGCATCGCTGTAGAAACTGTATTAACTGCAGAGTTAATAACAGGGCAGAGCTGCCTTTGGAGAAGTGCATTGCCATTTCCTAGTTGAAGAAGAAAAAATGAAGAAATGAATAGAAATGAATAGAAATGAATAGAAATGAATAGAAATGAATAGAAATGAATAGAAATGAATAGAATAGAAATGAATAGAATAGAAATGAATAGAAATGAATAGAAATGAATAGAAATGAATAGAATAGAATAGAATAGAATAGAATAGAATAGAATAGAATAGAATAGAATAGAATAGAATAGAATGAAAAGAAATTGAGGAGAGGAGAGGAGAGGAGAGGAGAGGAGAGGAGAGGAGAGGAGAGGAGAGGAGAGGAGAGGAGAGGAGAGGAGAAGAAAAAGTGAATCACATGTTCCACTTCTCCTTTCCCACCCCTCTGCAAAGCAGCAGACACCACTTGCAGATTTCTGTTGCTCGCAGCCTAACTCCTCCACCTCTGTGCACATCCCAAGATGTCTAGGATGGGACCACATATGAAGCTGGGGGCATCTTTCAAACCCAGTCTTCTGCACAGGGAGTTTTTGACCTTGGGTATCCAGGGGTACCCGCTGGCAGGAAGGATGCTCTCTGGATCAGGCTCCATCTGCACTGATGCTGCGCTGCAGAAAAACCCAGTCCCCTTATTCACTGTGCTCAGCCAGACAGTGCAAGGTCACCAGTCTGCGTTGTGGTTTGGAAGTGCCCAGGGGGAGAGCAAGTCTTTCCTTGCCACATCCTCACCCCCAGCTGCTCGACACTGGGTGTGCTGCCCTGAGAAAGGACACCGTCCCCTAACCTCTCCATGCTGCAATTCCACGGGGCTGAATCCATCAGCAGAGCCTCACGGAGGCATTAGCAGATATCTGCTACAGCTCATTCCTCTCTCCCTGTCCATCTCCCCTACTTTTTGATGTTCTTTGAGGCGATTACAGTCTCCAGGGTGCTGGGACATGCAGCTACCAGCCTCAGAATCTAATTCCATTCTCCGATCAATCTTGCTGCTTGTGATTTGCCAATTATCAAGAGAAGCAGCTCAGAAACCAGCTGTGATGGCAGCACAGATAGCAGCAGGTTCAGATCTTCAGTGCAGGAAGGAAATGGGCAACAGCTGGAGCTGCTTCTGTTTGTGTGCCAGCAGAAGGTGTGCTGGCGTCACTATGACCTATGAGCAGAAGAAAACCATGCTCAGCTCCACCAGACACAGTCCATCTTCCCCACTCGTGAGCTTCATCCACTTCACACAACGGCAATCACACCCACTCCAGGTAGGGATGTGGTCTCCTGGGTCTTTTCCTACTTGTGGTTTTGCTGCACCACAATGACTCAACACAAGTCTCCGCATTCCCATTAGCTTGAGCATATGCATCGGAATTAACTCAGTTTTTCAAGTTTTGGCTCCAGCTTGGCACTTCAGTGCTCAAAGCTACCTCCCGCTGGAAGGTGAGCCTAGCAAGGTGCAAGATCCATTTTTTTTTTGCCACATTTGAGGTTGGGAGCATGGCCATGGGAGGGAAAAAGTTTGCTTTCAAGGCAGAGCTGTTCACGTTGCTCAGGTTTATTGGGAGCTCCATGATATTGGTCTGTGTTCAGGCTCCGGCTCCTAAACCTTCAGGACTAGTCTCCTTCTATTCAAGTAGGAAAAATAAAAAATGAAAGCTAAGAAAAGTGTTCCAAAGGCACCATCCTGGGAGGATAAGAAGTCCAGAGTGGATCTTTTTTTGTACAAAGCATGTGGAAATTTAGGCTGTTTAATAGCTGGGGATTTCTAGGCAGTAGGGATGCCTCCTACAGCATTAAATGAGAGTCTCCCCTAAAGGTGAAGGTGCCAAAACAGGCACAGTGATGCCCAGAAATGGTCCCCAAGAAGTTCTGATCCAGGAGATATTTTTCCCAGGTTCTTCCAAGGCAGGAGTTGTGGCTGCTTTGCAGCAAGCTGTCACTTCTGCTGCCCTCAAAACCTCTTGAATATTTTTCCCTCTGGAAAGCCATGGGGAGCAGTCTGGGTTCTTACAGAGTGCCTGGAGCATGCTGGAGGCTCGGCAGCTGATAAAGTTCCTTTAACCTAAAATTAGCCAAGGAGCAGCAGGCAGGGGGGTGGCAGGGAGAAGCGGGTCAGGACGTGGATGCAGTGGCTGCTCGGGCTGCTCACCCAGGCCTCCAGTGTGGTTATTCTCCATTCCTGGGATTTCTAGCACTGGTTAATCTTTCTTACATCTAATCCCAGCCCAGAAATTCACTGGCTCTCTCAGCATCACCTTCTCTGTCTCCTCAACTTGGTCACAAGACTGGTAATTTATCAGGTGGTGGTCTTGCCAAGAGGTATCCTCTACTCCCCACACACAAGCAGTGCAGGTCAGGGTGTCCTCCACAGACTCGTTTTGCTCCTATGGACATGGCCATGGTTACAGGAACCCACAGGGACCTCTCTGGGCTGCTGGGATTTCAGATGAGGAGGACACTGCAGCCGAGGCTCTGCAAGAGGATGGGAGCCTGGTCCAGCCCCAGAGAGATGCTCTCAGGTCTTGGTGCCCTTAGAAACCCCATAACAAGGAACAAGAAATGCCTTAGCAAGATAAAATTTCCAAAAGAGCAGGGATGTGTCTTCATCCTTGGCCAATTCATGTCCCCGTGGATTCTGTTGTGGCTGAATCCCCAGCTCCTGAGCAGTGCCATGTGCAAGGAGGTCAGAGTTAAACACGTTGCTGATTTGTCACTGCCTCCTGGCAGAGATCAGACATTTATTGCCCTGCGTGGAGCAGCTATAGGGAACATGCATCCCTCACACTCAGTGGATGGAGCAGTGGTGGTGATTTATGTCACGCTCCAAGCTGCTGAGCTGGAGCCCTTTGTGAGCATCCCTTTGCGAGCAGCGTGCTTCCCCAGCAAATTCACACATGTGCTCGATAAGCAGGATGTCCAGAACAACCTCGTGCCCTCCTGTAAGTACATGTAGGTCACAGCACAGCCTCTCAGGCACTTTCATCCTTTTGGCCAGGGAAGGATGAGCTGGCTTGTTGAAGTTTGCTTCCAGACACAGGTGCACAGGAGCGCAGTGGCTGCTGTGTTCCCAGACTGTGACCCCAAACCACTCTGCTCACCTCCCACTATCTTCCAGGGGGGAGATGTCAAAGTCCTGGATTATTTCTAGGGTCCTGCAATGTGGTATTTGTGAGCTTAATCCAGATGTTTGTTTCAAGGGGTCTGTGTTTGCTTGTTCTTTCCTTAGCTCCTGCATTTCAGAGCTGGGATTTCCCAGCACTTTCCCTTTCCCAGTTTGGGCAGAGCACACAGGGGCAGTTGCTTCCAGCTTGGCTGCACTGAGTTGTGACAGTCCCTGGAGGGGTGTTGGGAAGGAGGGAAGCAGTGACAGCTGCAGAAGAGCAGACCCCAGACAGACAGGAACCTTCTCAGAAGTTAGCCTGAAAACTGGGCTAAAGCAAACTGGACACCCAAAGGCCAATCCCTACATCACAAGAGGGACCTGGACCAGCATCACCCCATGCGATTTCTTCCACATCTGCTGTAGATCAGGGGCAGTGTGGGAAATCAGGCTTTTTCCCAGTATTTTTCATTCTTAGGAGCAATCTGCTTGGCTCCACGGCTTTGGGCATATTAGGGCTCCTCTGTGCTTTCATTTCCCATATTGCAAACTAAGCTTAAGTCCCAGCTTGTAAAGAACGTTACAGAGGCAAAGCAGAGCCTCTATAACACATATAAATGCTTTTAACAGGGTGAATTGCAGAGCAGGATCCCAACGTGGTATTCAAGCAGGAATTTCACAGGGTGAATCCATCAGGAGATATGAGCATCAGGGGAGGGGTGAAATTCAGCTGGAGCTGGTGGAGATGTTACTAACCCAGAAGATGTGGCCAGGGAGGGCTGGTGGCTTTTCAGCCCCTTGGCTGCAAACACAAGCTGTCAACATCGAGCCCGGTGGGAAGAGCCGCGCCGAGTTTCAGAAAGCAGGGTACCCCCGAGGAAACGCTGGGACCGTCATGGCACAGTCTGTAGATGCCACCTAGGGGACACAAGCAAGACCTGACTCCACTGCCTTCTGGTTTGCATGAGAACTGAAAAAACAACAACCAAAAAAGCAAAAAAAAAAAAACAAAAAAACAACCCACAGGTGCCCTAAAATAAGGGGGAGCAGAAACAACCGGCAGTCTTCACCTGCCACTGCCCCAGTGCTTGGCTGGTGGATAAGAGCTATTTGCTGCTGCATGAGCCTTTTGGTGAATTTGCTGTATTTCAGCCTATATTTGCTGCTGAGCAGTCTCATCAGGGCTCAGTTTTACCGTGTCTGGCAGGACTGACCCATTCTATGATTCTATGGTGCCGTGATGGGGGTGTCCTGCTGCAGTCAGAGGCTGAAGGAGCACAGAGAGACTGATGGGTAAAGAGCCCCCGGGCTGCTGAGATGGGACTCTGGCCTCTGTACACCTCCTTTTTTTTTAGCAAGGGAAGAAGAAAAACATGCACAAGTCTAACTAATGCACACAGCCGTTATGTTCATGCCAGGCTGAGGTATCACCATCAATACAATCCTGTCTGTCCTGAGGTGATCCAGGACCTTTGTCGGTTTTTATAAGCTCAGGGGGTTGGTTGCAGAGGCAAATTGCTCGTCGGTGGCAGACATCAGGGTGGAAGTTTGTTCTCAGAGCAAAGGTGCACTACCACAAACCAAAAAACCTTTGGCTTGACCTCTGCCAGGGCCCTTGGATGCTCAGAAAAATGTTAAAATGCTCAAATTCTTCCTGAGATTTAAGCATTGCCCAGGTCAGAGATCTTGATGAGCTGTTTTTTTTTTTTTTTTTTTTTTTTTTTTTTTTTTTCCCAGCCCCTTTAATATCTTTCTCTCCCTATTCTCACTCTGTTGTCATCATTTAGCATGCTCAGCTGTCCGGGGACCAGAAGTGCTTAGCTTGATGGGAAGAAGGAACCTGTGCATCTTGTCTGGGATCAGCCCTTTTTCCCTGTGACCCCATCAGATTCTGGGCTTGCTCTGGTCCCTTCAAATTAAAGTACATTTTGCAAAAGCTTATTTGTGGCTTACATTTTATTCCAACACAAGCTTTGTTGGTCTGCAGGTCCCATCAGGGGAAGGAAAACCCTGCGGATGATGTGTCCCAGGGTCTGGCTGTGGGATGCTGGGTCTCTGGGAGTGGCTCAGCTATGTTTCCATCCCTAAATCCAGTGTCTGGAAGCTGAGACCATTCCCAGCCACTTGTGGTCCTGTTTCCTAACAGTGGGGTGAGCCCAGAGCCTGGATCCCCTCTCAGGGGGCTCCCTTTAAAGAGGGGATGCAGCTTCATCCCAAACCCCAGGAAGACAGCAGTGAATTACAGATGATTTCTGTTCCTCAATGCCATTCCCATGGTCTCTATGCTGTGTTCATGCTGCTATGATGAAGATGCGTGGGGAGCTTGAGCCACAAAAATAATTGTCACGAAACAAATTTGTGTGATTAACCTTGTTATTCCAGCCAAAGGACCTGGATCAGCCCCCAGTCAGCTTAATGGCTGCGCTGCGAATCTTACCCAGCCAATACATCTTCCATGTAATCACCATGCTGTAGGATGAGGCAGGCTGATCTGTATCCATTTGCCTGCCATTTAACCAGCCCCATGATGGCAACTGGGATTATTTAATGCTAAATGAGTTGGCAGCTGGGAAATGATGTTCAGTGGGAAAAGGCCTAAGTGCATCCTGGTGTCAGGCTTGGGAGATTTTTTTTTAAGGCACTGAAATATTTGGTAAAGCAAAACCACTTATTTCACCTTTGTCCTTTCTGCTCATTTCATTCTAACTTTTATTTTTCTACCTGGTGGAAGGTCATCTGTCTCTGTGGAGGTCTCCGCACAGGGGCTGCTCACCTTAAGCTCCTTTCTTCCCACCCCATACGAGACATCGGCATTAAGCCAGATGAATGAAGGCTTCAGCAAGACAAAGGTAGAAGGGGAAGAAAGTCATCAGATATGGGGAAAAAATCAGTTCAAGGCATACATCAAAATCAGCAGGTGAAGGACCAGCCAGGCTGTGCTGCAGCCCTGCAAAGCAAGTCACAGCTATTTGCTGAGCCTTGTACAACACATAAAAAAAATAATCTTCCCAGAAAGTGAGATGTAGTTCAGCTGATGGAAGGCAATTATCCAGAGATATCCCGCTAATATGTTGTGACAAGCTATCTGCTGCAATGCATTAGGTCTCCACTTAAATGTGGTGGCATAGAGAGAGCATGAATCGGTGAGAGGTAGAGAAAGGTTCCCTGTGTTCAGCTGTGATGCCAAGAAATCTCAGAGAAGAAATAAAACCAACCAGAGTCACTAGCATTGACCTGAGGCCCTGTTGACAAATACTTTGGATCGGCTGCTCTGGACTGGAGGGGTTCAAGCTTTGATGTTTCACTAATATTGGAGACGAAGGAAATCAGACTCTGGTCTGGGGGATGCTGGTGAGCTGCAGCACATTCTGAGCTCCTTGGTATAACCTGTAAGCCAATAAAGTTGCATCCTACGAGGAAAAGATCTGGTCCTAAAAAGTAGAGTAATTAGATGTCTCTCTCTCTGCCTGTATATATCTCGGTGTGGATGCACTTATTTCCTCAACTCCTCTATTTCAATAACGGCTGTTCCCAGGGGATGTAAGTGTTGGTACCAGCAGGAGAAAAAAGGCTCATGAATTGCACAGTGTGATGCATTAACTGGAAAAAAGCAGGCTTGTGCTCCACTGTGATTTGTAGGGGTTTGCCATTTGTGTTTGTGAGGGTTTGAAGGACCACGGTGTGCTCAGAGAGAAGAGCAGGTCCTCGGAGTCAACAGGGCGAGGAGTGGATAACCTTCATCCACCTGGACTGGCCGGATTCTGCTGAAATAACTCAGAGGGCCCAAGGAATGACTGAAGGTGGCTCCAGTCATGACAGTGATCACCTGGAAGCAGATTCCAGCCCACCTCTGAAAGCAGAGGTGGACAAGGCTGAGTTTGTCCTCTACTACTCCACACTGGAAGCGCTGCTGGTGCAGGGAGCGAGGACCAGGCAGGTGCTCAACAGCATTTTCAGCATTTTCATCTCAGCCAGGCTGACAGCACAGCAGCCATGCAGAGGGAATTGCCAGAGGCAAAGAGCGAATCTAAAGGATCAGCTGGGAAACAGCGAGCGGTGCCAGGCTGCAGGCAGGGCGCCTGGTCCAGCGACAGTGCCTGGGGGAGGCAGATCCACAGAGAGCTCTGCCTGTCTGTGGCTCTGATAACTGCTCTGCTCCACTGGGGACTGCCTGGGGGAACCTTTGCTTGATCAGAAAGCGGAGCACTTCTGCACCTAATTGCCTTGACAAAAACACGCAGTGCCAGAGGACATGAGACAGTCCCAGGTGTGGGCAGAGCAAGTGCCATCACCCATGTCCTGGCTGCTGAGGCTGCCCCAGCCCCCCGGCTCTGGGTAGCATTTTCAGCCAAGTAATTTCTGATGTCAGCGTATGCACAGTCAATCGGTTCTCACATGGTCTCTTTCCAATAATCTCATTATGTACTTGAGTATGTGGGTTAGCTCAGTGCCAGAGCTGGGGCCAATGTGTTCAAACATGCGGGGAGAGAAGCAAAGTCCTGTTCACTGTACCCTGCTGGCACCACCATCCATGGACTGGTCAGGCATCACCACTCTGATTTAGGATGCTCTCTGCTGAAAACAAGGGATCTTGTGGAAGCCAATGGAGCAGGTTCATAACTCAGCTCTCATTACAGGTGGAGTGGAAAGCTTTACTTTTATTCATAGCAGACCCCTACAAAGCGAAGGGTCAGGGTTTATTCACACTGAAGTTCTCCTCCAGCACCAGTATACTCACTTCCGGACAAGGGTGAGCTGGTAAAATTCTCAGCTGCTTAATAAATCACTCCTGTAAGAAACTGAATAAAAGCATAAAGCTAGGGGTATCACAGTTTAAGTCATAAAGGAAGTCTGGGGGCATCTAGAGCACATTTTGTCTTGTCCTAGGGGTGGAGCCTCATACAGGAAAAAGGATGCCCACAAGGGTATCCAAGGTAGTGCCTGGGGACACCTGTGTTGCCCCCTCCTCAATTCAGACACAGTTGGGTTTGGCTGCACCAGCTTGGTGTACATCATATCACTGGGGACCTGAGTAAGGAGGAGGTGGCCACAATGCCCCTTGTGGAAGAGCCACCCCACCTGCAACCACCTGGACCCCAGCTGAAGACAGCCCTGCATGACCTTTGGCTCGGGCTGTCTTCTCCATCCAAAGGGTCAATGCTTCTCCTGTTGCCTCTGATTTTCTTTTTCTTTTCTTTCTTTATTATATTTCATCTTCAAAATCTTTAGAAATTGTATTTAGAAGCATTTTGTATCTTCAACCCTCTCTTTTTCGTAGCAGTCTGGTCATTTGCTATTCACACTTCGTGAAGATTTAATCTCATTGTCTCCTGACAACTTCCATTTTCACTTGCATGAGTATAGAGCTCCGGTGAGGCTCATGCTTCAACTTGAGATACATTTCTGAAAAGCTCTTTCAATTGGAGGCAGATTCTTGGCTTTGCTGAAATTTGAAAAGTATTTGGGTATGAAATAAAAAAGGCTTATATTCAGGGAGAAGTGCCAAAGGGCTGCAACTCGTTAGAGCCAACTCCTGAAAGCTGGGAGCACGGGGGAAGGAAGAAAGAAGAAGGTGTGCTGGGAAGGGGGAATAGAGAAAAAGTGAATAATTAGGGGAAAAAAAAGGACATAGATTTGTATTTCTCCTGCAAGGGATGGAAGGGAAGAGGGGGATTGCAGCACACTGCTTTCCCTCTTCCTGCTATCTCTATACAGGAGGGAAGAGAGACAAATTACCAGGTTGTCCTCCAAGCCTTCACCTGCGGCAGGCCTGGGGTGTGTTTGAAGACTCTCAAGGCTTTTGTGCTCTGCTGGCATGCAATAAAATAACCAATAACCTCTTCAAAATCCCATGTTTTTGCATGGGGGTGGATCCAGCCACACTGCAATCAGGGTGAACCCCACACGTTCCAGAGCAGCGGTGAAGGGCTGCTTCTGAGAGCTTCCAATTTATTATTCTTTTAAACAGTATCTTCCAAATCAGAGTCAATTGCAATAAACTGGAAAGGAACAGAAATGAAAATAACCCTGGCTGTGACATTCCTTGGAAGTCTCTTTGCCCCCACAAAGCTGCCAGCCGTAATTTGCTCTTCAGAGGGAGGCTCTGATCTCCTGTGCTCTAATGACTGCGTGCAGGGCCGCGTGGCTAATTGCTGCTTTTGTCTTCTCCACTTTTCATGTTCTTTCCCAAAGCGAACTAGGTTTGTAGAGCAGGCAGGAGCAGCTGCAAAGTTAAAAAAAAAAAAAAAAAAAAAAGGAAAAAATGAAAGTGCTAGAGGCAATCTCAGCACTGTCAAAGCCCCACTGGCCTACTTGTAGGAATTAATTATAAAATTCACAGGTATATACGTGTATGTATGTGTCAGGCCTGGGATGAAGCAGAAGGGCACTGCTGAGCTGGATGAGCACGTCTGGAAGTTTGACCATAAAAACACAGGTTTTGGGCCATGCACATGACAGCCAAGAACAAAGCACATCTTATTACCACTGGCCATGGCCTTACCCCCTCTTTTTTTTTTTTCCAGCAGTGAAGGTAGGTCCCAGCCTGGGCTGTGTCCCTCAGTTCTCTGCCCATTCCCTCCCCTCAACCCCCCAAGTGCCCCCTCCTGCTTGCAGCATGTCCCCCCTTCCTCATCTCCGAGCCCTGGGCTGCCATGGAGCTGTGCAGACACAGATCGCTTCTGTCTTTCCTTGAGTCTGCCAGCTCCTGTTGAACATACAAAGGCTTGCAGATGTCATTTGCAGAATAGATAAACAGCTATTCTATGTTCTAGCCAGATCCTTCATAATGATTCCACAACCTCAGTGAAATCAATACAATTTTCTTCAGCTTTCCAAGCCGAGTGTCATTCAAATAATAATAAAAAAAAGTTCTTTCTTCTGCTTCTCCCAAAGTGTCAGACTGAAGTCAGAACTGTGTCTCCTTCCCATGGGAAGCTATTAACTCCTAATGTTGCAAGCAACATTTTGTTAATAATGTTCCTACTTTCTCATTATGCCATATATGCATGGAGGAGCAAAAGGCCAGCAAAAACTTTTGTTAATGTAACAGAAATGTATTGGCTCTTCTCCTTTCTGAGTGCTCCATGTGTTGTATCTGTGAGAGCAGGATGCATGCAGCGCATGAAGCAGGATGGGGAGAGAAGCCACAAGCTTTCTCAGAAAGATTGTAATTGAAATTAAATTGGATTTGATGTACCACGATTAGCAATTCCAGAGTGACTGTGAGGGAGGTAAAGTGATAGTGCTCATGTGAAATGCCTCGATCAATCACTTCTCCAATTATTAAAGTCATTTGGAGGCATCGTTCCTTGCTATCATTCCTTGCCATCATGCCTGGCACAAGAAACAGGGATGCTGAAGGCACCTGTCATGGGTCAAGAAGCTAAGCAGGTGGGAAATGCCAGGCTCTGGAATGTGTCTGTCCCTCATCATGGGTGAGGAGCTTTGCCTGAGTTGAAGGCCTTGGTCCATCTGTTGGTGGATCACGATCACAGAAAGGGGTCACAGAAAGGAATAGGGGTGGATTTTGAAAGACTGGGCTAGCAGGAAGTTTAGCTGTAGGTAAAGATATAGCATAGGCTGTAACTGTGGAAGCTCCTTTCCCCTGTGGCATCTCTGCCCAGCAGAGCACGCTGTGAGGTGCCACTGGAAGTGAAGGTACCAACATCACCAGGGCTGCTGGGGGCTTCAGCCAGCCCTGACAGTGCTCATTGTCCTGCTGTGTCCAGCTGCCACCTACAGGTGGCTGAACTTCAGCTGGAGCTGCCGAAGAGAACAACTTGGGAGTCTGCTGGGGCAGTTTAGCAGAGGCCCCTCTGTTCGGCTGTGTAGTTATATCCCGCAAGTCCCCTGAGCCATTCGGCCATGATGCCGCAGTTGTGTTCCATGGTGGCAGGGCCTACTTAAGCAGCTTCTGCCACCTCCTCATTCTCTTCCTCCAGCCCAATCCCATGTGAACCCCTTGGTTGTGCTGGAGGTGCAGTTTCTGTGTCTGCTCCACCAAATGAGTTGGGAACAGATTGAAGCCTTGAGTTGCCCCCTTCTCTCACCCTGCCCCATGCTTCTGCAAGCACGAGGGCAGCAGAGGTGTCCCTGAGGGCTTTGCCTTAATGGTTTCCTGGACCAGTGGCAGGTTTCACTGAAGGAAGTTGTCTAAATGCAGAGCAACAACATCTCTGTATTGGTTTATTATACAAATGAAGTTCCTTAGAGGCCAAAGGTTTTCTCACCTCACTGAACTTGCAGCAATGCAACACTAAAACAATCATTTGGAATCCTGAGGGAACGGACTCTTAAATAATTCAGTCAGAGAGAAAAACGGTTCCAGGATGTTTATGAGACGGATGAAGGGATTTTAATTAGTCGGCAAGCTTTCATTTAAACTACGTAGCACACCAGAAGGGGGTATATTAGCTCCTTTGTGAAGGTTTATGCTGCTGCTAGCATGAATCTGATGAACTTTCTTTCACTGCAGGAGGCGCAATCTTTCCTTAGGAGTCCTCAGGATGAGGCAAGGTTGCTGGGTGGTCCCTGGTGTTCAGGATCAGTGCTAGGGGAGCGATGGTTCCCCAGAACTGCGGGAGGCTATTGCTGCCTGGGCTGTCCTGGTTGGAGGCTGCTGGAATTTCCCCATCACCATAGATGCCACTTGCAAAGAAGTGGAGTCAGCCCTGCCCAGAGAGGGTTTCCATTTCCAGCTATTTCCGATCTGGCCTACATTTCCTTTTCATTAGCGGATGAGAAAGGTGTAAAGTTGGGCCTGATTCATATCATCCTCCAGCACCAGGGACTTCACATTCCCTTGCTGTCTTTGGACCTGCAAAGCCCTGTTCCTGTGCTGTGAGTCATCCCCTCCCATGCCTCGTACTCAGCACATTCTCCCACTCAGGCTGAGTCACTGACACTGCGCTGTATTCCCCACCAGGATGGCACTCACTCATCAGGAGTTAACCTGGCATGTGCATTATTTGAAGGTAAACCTGGGGATAACGCAGAGCTTCAGATGAGAGGAAGCTAAAGACTCCTTCTGCTCTCTGCAGAGGCAGTTTCTCAGCAGTTTTTGGAGTAGATGTGCACATCTATGTCCTGTCCCCAATACCTGGACCATTGCAGCTCAGGTCGAAGGCCTGATGTGTCCCACCAGAGAAAAATAATGAAAAACAGCCTTTTTGTGTTTAAATATTTTGATTTTTTTTTTTTTTTGCAGAAATCTCAGATTTGATTAAAAAGCATGTATTGAGGACCCTGCTTTTCTGCTGGACAAACCATAGCTCCAGGCTGCTCTAGCCATGGGCTCATACACATAGCTGAGCCCATGATTTCCAGCCTCTCTGCTGCTGCAGAGCCTGGATTGGACTGCAAAGACACTATTCAATTTTCACATCATTTGCTCTTGAGCCTGATCATTTTCACTGGACATGGCCGGGCTGCTAGAAAGGCATCCAGATTCACTGTTGGAATGACAGAAGGATGGCTAGTGCCTTGTTGCATGCATTAGTCATGCTCATTGCAGAAAAATCTTGTGCCTCATTTCCAATGCAAAGCTGCCTTGGTTCAGATCCTCACCACTGATTCCTTCTCTTCTATATTCAAGAGCGCTTGAGTAGCTTCTATTTTCTCTGCAGGGAGACACTTATTCCTTGTGATCAAAACACCTCTCAGTCTGTTTCCTTCCCCCCCCCCCTCTTTTTTTTGAACAGCTAACCATACAGAGCTCTTTAAATCTCCCACAGTATTGTATTTTCCCCGTCTCCACTCACACCTGACCCCTGCTCTCAGTCCCTTCTGATTTTTCTCTTACAGATGGGAGATGCAAACAGCACCCGAGCTGCTCATGTAGGCTCTCTGGCAGAGCCAGGGTAGCACACGTTTATTAGTTGACCATTTCTGGCTGTAATGCAGGAATGGACTGCCTCTGGCCCTTTCAGCCAGACTGGTGTTCAGTTCTTATGTAGCCTGGTTCATTTTCTGTCAAATTCCAGGATACAGCCTGCTGTGGTTGAGCCTGGCTTGTTCTTCAATGCAGAGTTTTGTTTCTGGGAAGAGCTGAAGGGAAGAAAGCTGTACAAATGCATGGATAAGAACAGGCTTGTTGTATGGGAGAGTTGTGATCTTGTTCTGTCTTCACTGCTTTGCTATTCACCAATTTACAAAGCTTTGCACATGCCTTTATTGCTTGGTGGTGGTGAAATGGGAGGGAAGCATCTGGCAGCAGTTCTGCATCACTCCCCCAGAAGCATCCCATCCAAAGGTGATTTCCCCGACACCTCTTTATTCATGTGCTTCATTAACACTGGCAAACCAGGCTGTGGCCCGAGAAGTGATACCTTTTCTCAGTCCAGCCGGGCAGACCAAGCCATCTTTGGGCTTAATGCTAACCTTTTAATCAGTGCTAAGCAACAGCCTTTCAGAAGTTGGAATCAATCGCACAAGAGCAGGTACTTTTATCAACCATAAATGTAAGACTGAAAATTTACTTGACCAGACAGCCTCAGACAACCCATGGCAAGACATTCCCAGCCTTTTGTTCCCAATTAACTGAATCCCATGTTCAACTTCCCCATTATTTTGCGCTTGAGTGACATCTGCTTTATGAATGTGTTGTGGTCTGTGACACCTTGCTTCTCTCTGCACAATTCTCCATTAACTTCTGCAAGCTCCCCTATAAGGAGAAGAAGTCATCAATCATTAACATTTAATATCAGCATGCTTGAGAGCTCCTTGAGCAGCTTTTTGGAAGACTTCTGAATGAAAATTATCTGGAATTATCAATCTGAAATTATATAAATATAGTTTTGTTCCTATTAGATGCTGGTTAACAATCTCCTTAGTTCCTAATGGACTGGAAAGTATTTTATTCTTCTCATGTCATACAAACATATTTTTCTGATTCTTTACTAACATTAACAAACCAAAACCAAACCAAAACCACAACCAAACCAAGCTAAAAAACAAAAACAACTCCCCCCTCCCCCCCCCCCAGTATTATTGGAGATCTTTTCAAGACTGCCAGTATCTGTTCCTCAGAGATGTAGATGTACAGAGGAGTGAAACCTCATCAAAGAACAAGCCTGGAAATAACCCATTTAATGTTCTTAGGGGAAAAAAATGACCACTGTTTTCGTAAGAGAGGAAGCTGTTTCTTAAAAGACTTCAAAAGAAAACCAAAGGCAACCTCTGACTTTTGTTCTGGAAATAATACAATTACACAAAGCACATTAAAGCCCCAAGTCATCATTTATAGCACATGATGTGAGAAACTGAAGCCTCCAGGAAAAGCTAAATGAAAAGGAAGAAGGAAGAAGGAAGAAGAAGGAAGCGGGAGTGATGTAGTAAGTGTCCCAACCCTCACTCGTTTCTGTTCAGAGACACTGCACATCTCAGACACCTACCAGCAGCAAGCAGCTGTATTGGTGGATGGGGTGAGCATTCCTCACATTCAAGGCTGCCAAAATAATTCCTGTGCCCTGGGTTGTGGCTCTCACTTCATCTCTCAAACACTTTTCAGCCAACAATGCTGTTTGAAATATGAATCTGAGCTTCCCCAGACACCTCCAAGGCTTTCTCTCTGCCTCCGCTGTGAACTCGAGCCAAATTTAAGGGCTAAGGGAGTGAGTACAGTAACACTGCTGGTGCTCCTAGGCATCTCAGTGTCTCTCGGTGGAAGTGTTTTGCTGAGAGTCAGCAGAGCTGTGTGAACAGGAGCTTGGACTCCTGCACTGTAGAAGCTATGCAGCTGATTTACTGGCAAAAAACTTATTCTCTTATCTTTCTACTGACAGTGTCTTCATGATCAACAAAACAGAGTCTTGCAGAAGGTACAAATACTTTTCCTCCTCCCTTGGCCTTCTGTTGTCTTCTTCTCCCCTCCACTGCCGTTGCTGACATCCCATTCCTCTGCCCTCCTTGCCCTCCCCACCTCTCCAACCTGAGCCAGTGCTCCTGTAGCAAGCACTTGCCTTGAAGCCCAGTTCAAGGAAGGAGGGGTGCAGGATGTGAAAAACAGAGTGGGAGATAGGATGGAGTAGGGCACCTTGCACAGAGCATGGGTTCAGGTACACAGAGAGAGGGAGGGCAGAGACCTAAAACAAACACACACCTTGGCACAAGAACAAAACAGCTACAAAATAAAATTGAATTTTACTCCCCCAAAAGTGAAGTTTAGTGGAAGGATGGCCCAAGTGTCCCCTTCCAGCTCTAGAAGTTCAGATTGATTTCCAGGTTTGAACAAAAAAGGACTTTTCTCTCCCTGTCCACTATCTGAAAATGCTGCCACAGGAAGCAAGGTGCTCTTTAGATACCCTGGGTGAGGGGTGCAGGAATACCCTAACCCTGTTGGTCTGGAACTGTGAGCTCCCAGCCTCGACTGTTGCTCTGTCATCGCTGTCTTTCTTGTAAGACTGCTCTGACACTTCAGACTGCAGCACTGGGAATAGACAATAAAATGAAATCCATGTTACTTCCTTTCACAATTCTCAATGGTCCCATCAAAAAAAAATATCTGGTATGGTGGTGGAAATCCAGTTACCATTTAAAACATGGGTCTAGGATTAGTGCTTGCAGTTTAGTTTAAAATCTTTACTTTTCCAGGCTCAGAAAATCAAGTAGTAGCTTGAAAAGACACTCAGAGTCAATTACCATTTCTAAAATATTGTGACTTAAATCAGTCACCTCAATTTGATGGAGCAGGTGGAGAGGGGAAGGATGAATCCTGATCTCTCATTTGGATGGGGGAAGGGAAGGGTTCTCCTGTGTTTAAGAAAACCAAAGAGACAAGAAGGAGGTTGCATCATTGTGATACACAGAGCTCAGCCAATCTCCGAGTGATCTGCATACATGCAAAGTCTTCATTACATATTCCACAAACAACTTCCACTCCACTTCCAGACCGCCACCCACCAGCCATGGAGCAAGATGATGTTGCTTGCATGACAAGCACCGAGTTCAGCAGCTCAGAAACCAGGGAGCACAAACCAAGAAGGTAACATTCCCTTCTGCTGGCATCTCACCTGAGACACAGAGATGAGTGCAAAGTCAGGGCATTGCTGGAAAGCAGGAATATGCACCCAGAGTCAGGGCAATAGGTTTTCCCATGCCGCATTTTGATGTTGGGAGAGTGCCAGTTGTAGAATTAGAGCATCTGGCAGAAAACAGAAGTATTTCAGCAAGAGCTCCAACCATTTTGGGTCAGGAATGCTGTCTTGGTGCCACATGGCTTCAATAGAGGTTGCCTAAAATAGACACCTTGGGCAGTTCATCTGTCCAAACACAGATACCTATTGCTGATTTGCTGCAATCTATCTGGAGATCCTTGAGGTTGGAAGATATGACATGGGATAGTGGGAATAATAGACCCATCAAAAGAGATGGCCAAAGGCTAAGGACCACCTTGTTGCATCCGACATGGGGCTAGATATCTCCATTTAGGCAACAACAAGCCGTTATGTCTGGTGAGCTGCCTTATTCCTTTTGCTCCATTCATTGTCCTGCAGCTGAAGCTGCAACACCAGCCCCATGGGCTGGCACACCAGCAGGCACCTCGTGCCAGCTGCCAGCGTTGAACCTGCAGTGAACGCACGCCGTAAGAAGGCTGCCACAGAAGAAAACATCACCAGGAGCTTATAGGAGAAACAACTGGACAAAATCCCTCGGCTTGAGTCTGGGAGCCAGGAGGAGGCGGATGACTCAGTCTTTCAAGTGCCTGGATTTGTGACACGAGCAAATGCAGCAAAACACGATGGGATTCAGGTCCTGTTCCTGAGTGCGCTTCTCATATTTATTCCAATACATGGAGGCAGGTCTGAATGCTGCAGAGCTCTCCTGCTGAAAGCTGCTGAATGTGCCATGAAAGCGAGGGTGGGTTTTCAGGTGGAATAAATGCTACTTCAACAGCAGCTCCTCATCAGGGCTGTCACAGGTCTTTGCCAGACTAATTGGGATGGGGGTACTTTCCTCCTCTGATGTATTGTTTAAGCCGTGGTGGTGGCGGCAGTCTGGCATCTGGGGGAGGTGATAGGAATTGTGCAAATTAGCAAGGTGTGAGTGAGGAAAAGGCTGTTCTGGGAGGATTGTGCCTGAAATTGAAGTCTGGACAAAGGCCTGAGGTAGTCTGTGGTTGGAGAATAGATAGCACTTTTCATCTGATGAGCTCCAAACATTTGGCAATGGTACTCCCCACTGCAGAAAAACACCTGTTGCCTTATCTCCTCTCCTAAATCAGGAATGTGCAAGTGAAAGAAATAGAAAAGAAACCCTACTTGTCAGACCAGGACATTTTCTCATGATAAATATTTGCCCTTCTAAAGCAAAAAGAGGAAACCATAAACATTTCAAGCATGGAGAGATTTGCGTTTACTGAGATGGCAGGTTACACGTGTGCCTCAGTGGTACTCAGGATTTGCATTTTATCAAGGAGTTCAAAAAGCAGCTGCCATAGGGCTGAGCTCCTGCCCACAGATCTGTGCCTGTGGATTTAAATACAATTCAAATCTGTTTGGCTGCTAACTTTGCTGGGTTTTCTACTGTAGAAGGAGAACAACTTGTTGAGCTGTCAGAACAACAACCTTCAGACTGGGTTGGATCTGCACAGCATCTCCCCATGTCTTGGTTTGGAGCAGATCCTCAGGATGGACATTCAGTTCAGGCTGGGCTGGTACTTGAGTCTTAGGCATTCAAGATCTCTGGCTGGGATTCTCAGCAAACTTAGTGTCAAAACCCAAACCAGGTAATTTTTCCTCTGGATTCTATCTCTGGTATTTCCCACTGGTGCCCCCCAGACTAATATCAGACTAGTTCTATATGCTCCTCATGTCTTTCAGCATTAATCAAAAACCTGAGCAAAAGATCAGAGGATGCATGTCAGCTCTTGTTTACTGAGATCTGAGAATGAGCCCTTCGTGTCTTGGAGTGGGCCAAAGAAATAAAGCAAGGCCAATAAATATTTGTTCTTTGCCTGCAAAGGAATTTCCCTGTAAGCCTTCATGAGTTTCCAAAAATACCCTGATATGTTATTGTCTCCTTTCTCCTATTGATTCTCCAAGCTGTCACTGTGACAGACTGTGGAAAGTGCTCTGCAAACACCCCTCTCCACAGAGAAAGCTTTCAGCTGCTGTTTAATTTTGTGTTTAATTTTCATTTTCATACCTTCAATGTTTTTTTCGGTACCAGTTCTTCAATTGGGGGGAGGAGGGGAGGGGGAAGTAGGATCATTTATTTTAAGCCTAAGTAACCTACTGTCTGATTTTCTCATTATTGTGCCTTTTATAACTCCTCCCTCATATTACTCTTGAAGCAGTTTTCGATCTGAGGATTAGGTGCCAAAAGCTAGTAATGTGCTGGTTAGAAATTAATCGTCGTCCTTTGCAAAGAAAAATAAATAAATGAACACAGACTTGCAGCTGTGCTACTGAAACACACACCTTACTAGTGTCCACCTGAAAGCCTGCGTGGTGAGATAGATAGATGTTCTTGCAAGCTGCTCATGTGGACTGTGGAGATAATTTCTCAGATGGATTTGCTCCGTGCCTCTGTCTTCACACAATAGCAGAGCGTGTTTCCTATGCATCAGTTAGCCATCTGCAACTGGGTAAATATATTTATGAACCAATTTCAGTTCAGGCATAACTGGCAGACTACACCTTGTTTTTATCTTTTGGCTCTGAAAACCTGCCTGATGCCTCAAAGTCTGAGCAATAGATATTTTGAAGAGTTCCAGAGATGGTTCTGATTTGTCGTGCTTCACTTCAAGCCCAGAACAACAGCCTTTGAACACAACAAGTGAGGAGCAGGGCAAAGAGGGGGGGTGAGACTGAGTGCTGGGGCTTGGCAATATGACATGGTGCTGATTTCTTGTCTGTGTGGCTGTAGCTGTTGAATGGAGCTGGAGAAACTCACAAGAAAATGAATGAATGAATGAATGAATATCAGAGATGTCTTGGATGCCCCACTTAACAGCTTGTGTCCTGTGGACTTGATCCAATGTGTGCTACAGATGAGCTGGTTTTCATTCTGGGAATAGTTGCAGTCTCAGTTTGATAAATTAGCAGCTTTCCTCCTTTTCTTAAGCCGTAGCAATAAACTATTTCTGCCCTCTTGACCCACCCAGAAAAGAAATAGGGTAGGTCCATTTAACCCATCTTCATGACTGCACATGATCAGGCACCCTGGCTCTGCTGATGGGTGGTAACTTCCTAATCCAGCCTAAGTCAGCCCTTGTGAAAGGCTATTCCCCTTCCTAAGCCTCAGCCCTTATTCTCCTGGAGATGGAATGAAAAGGCTGAGAGGGATGGCATGGGAAGAGGAACTAGTCAGCCTTTTTCTTTTCTACTCCCCCAAAATACATTTGATGCAGAGTTGCAGGGACTGAAGTAGTGTCAAGGTGGATGGGCAGGACCAGGGGACCATCAGTCAGTGATGCCTTTCCTGGACATGAGATGCCCATGGGCATTCCTGTGGGAACCAAGCCACAAACTGAGGCTTTACCGTAGCATCTCTCTTTTCTCCTGCAGAGCCACTCTGAATGCAGCTTATTTCTGCAAGTGTGATAAAGGGAACATAAGATTTTGAGGGACAGAAAAAAAAAAAAAAAAGTAATTTTGGAGATGTCAAAATATTTTAACAGCTTTTGATTGACATGAAATATGTCTGTGTTGTCAGAATGGAAACTTCTGTGTTCATTGCAAGACCATGAAATGTTGTTTCACCTTGGTTTATAAATGAATAGGAACTATGAGATGGCAGGTCCAGAAAGGACATTAAAGAAGATAAATGGCTTATTCCATGGGATTCAGAAATCATATGGATTATAATAGGGGAATGTAATGAGGTGTTAAAGGAATTGTGCAATAGTAGGAGCCTTTTGGATCCTGCATCTTTACACAGGTTGGTCAAAGTGGCCTCCAGATCAGCAGCTATCCAACTTATTTTACCTCCCACAATTGTGCAAGACAGGCAGGCTTCAGGAATTGTGCCTCCGGTCTTCCTGAAGCTCATTTAATATTTGCAGAGCAGCCTAAAGTGCTTATCCATGAACTAATGGCAAGAGCATCTGCTGAGATTTTCTGGGTAGGTTTCTTGCAGCAGATGCTGTCATGGAGTTGAGAAGCGGTGGCAGCAAGACTGCGAGGAGATTGAGATGCCCTCCCTGCTGTCATGCCTGTCTCTGAAAGTGGCTTTGCAATGTAATAACCAACAAATTACAATGCAGTGTTTTGGGCAGCATAGATGTGAAGTGCTGGCACTGGCTCACGTGCTCAGTCCTGGTGTCAGACCAGGAGAAAGCCTTGGAGGGTTAGAGAAAAGAACCAGGAAAAATGTTGCTGCCAGCAGAATATGCCTATTGCTTGCAAATAAAACCAGGCAGATGGCCTGCTGAATTTCAGTCCTTAATTAAAAGTTCTTTATTCTTTAAGCTAATTATAGAATAATCCCTGCTGTGGGAGGGGCTCCTTTGGCATGGAGAGGGTGGTAATGAACATCTCAGTACGCCTCCTTGTCGGCAGGCTCAGCCCTTCATCTGCTGCCTTGAGGCTAAAGATACCCTCAGTGTTAGTTCTGAAGTAGACCCTGCGAAGGGAAATTAAAGATACGAGGCTTCAGATAGCCCTGGTATGATGACAGAGGATCCCATTTCCATGTCTGTCACAGCACAGAAAACCCAGGGAGCTCCCATGGGAATCTGTACCCCAGACTATGTTGTCACTATTAGTGAAAGTTCTGCTAAAGCAGATACATTTCTTACAAGTGTTCTCCCTGGGGTAAAACCAGTCTGTGGGTAGTATTTGACATGGTTAGAAGAGGTTTCAGCCGGTGCTGTGGTTCTTTTTTTCAGGATTTGCACTTTAAACTAACTCCAGCCTCCCCATGTCTGATGGGGCTGGAAGTGCAATCCCACCGCATACCCCACTGCTCCCCCCACAAGATCCTGGGAATCCTCTGTGCATGCCAGGCTGGGGAGAAAAGCTCAAAACACAGATGCTAAATTAACAGATAAAGGACCACTTGTGCAAGGTGGAAAAACTTAACAGCTTGAGCAACATCAAGTCCTTGTGGACACCAGGATCCCAGTGTGACAGAATTGCAGAATCACGGAATAGAGCTGCTTACCCAAATTCACATCCAGGAGGCTTTTGAAGAACTCCCAGAAGGAGACTCCACAATATCTTGGGGCACCCTGTGCCAGTGCTGCCAGCTGCGCAGTGAAGAAACACTTTCTGGTGTTCAGAGAGTGTGCTCCAGTTTGTGCCCAGTGCCTCCTGTAAACTTCTTGTGACCTCACTGTCCCAATAAAATAGCTTCTGCCAGTGCCTTCTGTCTCCTAAACTCAGCATCCATCACTTTGATGGCTCTGCTAAGCATTGAAATATACGGCAGGCTTTTGCCCTCCTTCTTCTGTCTCCTGTGACCCTTCCTAGATTAAAAGGTTGAGAAGTTTGCCCCATCCCCTCCCGACCTTTGCTGAACACTAATTCTCCTGGACAGCCTTTGTGATTTCCCCAGGACCCCATGTTTATTGTCCTATCTCCAGCCTGACTTTGCAACTAGAGAAAGAGAAAAAGCCAGTGCCTACAATGCTGTGCTCGACCCCAAGTGAGTGGCTTGGGCTGGCCTTGCCTTATCACAGCACAAGTGAGTCTTATCAGGGAGTGTCAGCAGCACTGTGCCTTTCATACAGGATTCAGGGAATGGAAAGGCTGCTGATCTCTATCTGCCTGGCATTTCTCTCTCTTTCTCATTCCAAATCAATGCGAGGGATCTTTTTCAGACCCTCTCCAGGTTAGGGGAGGTGGGGGTAGTGGCGGGGGGTGGATGGAAAAATACTCAGCAGATGAGAAAGTTTTTCAGGCAATTGTTCCTGCCTGCAGCTGCTATATATAGGTTTAATTAGAACATGAAAGACGCCTCAGGATTATGCCATGAGATTTGTTTCCTTAGCCTGTAACTAATGCCCTGTGGTTTCAATAACACTGCCTGGACTTCATTAGCCTCCAAGCAAATATCTACCTTCGGAAACTGCAGAATTATCCCTGGGCTGTCCTGGCTCAGAGCGCCACATGAGCTCAGGAGTGTTGGAGGCACTGCTTCAAATGTTCTCTAATTATCTCAAGCCCAGGTTACGGAGGAAGCGGTTTGGCACCTGTGAATTGATTTTTGGTAGAGAGCCCCTTGAAATGATCTTCTTCACCTGACACTGGAAAGTTTTGTCTCTTGCTCCCCACAACCCTTCATGGTGATGGCAGGTTAGCTCCTTCTCACCTGCCTGGAAAAAGCCCAAGCCATTGCTGATGGGTGTGCGGAGGGGATGCCAAATTATCCAGCCTTGCTTGTTTTGCCCTTTTGTATTTGAATTATCCTGGAAAAGGGATGTGGCCACACAGCTCACAGCTGCTGCTTGGAGGAGAGCTGTTCAAGCCTGCCCAGGAGGGTTTCCAGCCTGAAGGATATGGGCCATAGTGCACTTGCTGTGGTTCTGGAGACTCGAATGTGGCTGCTTCTGTACAAAATGGCTAAATCCTTTTTCATGAGCTAAATGTCACCAAGGCTTTCTGCTCTGTATATCATCAGACTGAAGCCAAAGAGTGTGGTGCTTTCAGGGGATGCCTGGGGGCTGAGCTCCCTGCCCAGACCCAGGCTGTGTGCATCGTGCTGGCCCCCACGGGATGCAGTGGCATCCCTCGTCCTGCCAGAGCTGGCAGTGTGGCCTTGGAAATACTTCCTATCATCTGCTCCTGCACCATGGGTGTAGCTGGATGTCAGAACTAAAAGCAGGACAGCATGGGGTTTACAAACCATGGCCAGGTGATTATATGGGAAGCTCAAGGAAGATAAATACTACTCTCAGTGTCCAAGAAGACCTTCAAGAACTTACGTCTTTCAAGCTAAAACTAAATTATACTATTTTCCTTTTTTTTTGTTGTTGTTTTCAAACTGCAAATGGATCAAAATACAAGCATCATGCAATTTTAGCAAGCCTTTCTGCAGTGCACTTTTGGGAGACACATTCTGGCTTTGCACATATTGCCAAGGCACATTCAGAGTCTCAAGAATTGCTTTCCTACCTGAACCCTTTCTCAATTACTGTCATCAAAACAGCACTTCTGCAGCAAGCAGTGCAGCAGAAAGGCACAAGGCGCACCCGGGACTGCTCCCTCCATCTGCGGAAATGTACTTAGAAAAGCTTTTTGTGGACCAGACAAGTGCACACCCGCATTTCTTCTATTCCCCACCATTTTCTATTTACACAAGTTAGCTGACATAACTGCTGCAGCAGCTTTTTCTCCTGTCTCCTAGGATTATTAGTTTGTTTTTACTGCCATTATTATTAAGGGCATAAAAAGATTTATTTTCTGTAAAACAAACCATGTTATTGTCCAGACAGATTTAAAGGACTGGATTAGGAAGAGGCATTACAATACATTTTGTATGAAAATGAAATATCATGAGCAGTTTCTTGGCAGACCTAATGCCTTTCAGGGCTGTTCTTTGGGAACAGCAATTCCAGGCAGGGGCTCTGGAAAAAATACAGAGGGGTGGTATAATGAGACACTGTATCAGAGTGGATACACATGATGCAGGCAGATTAATATTTAACGAACACTGAAGTCTGCTATCCCCTAAACCATCGAGTGCCTGGATTTGCAAAGTGGCTAATTTTAAAGTATTTTGTATGCAGTTATTCATGCATTAAAAAGTACATGACTCTCTTGCAGTCTAAGTCACTGAAATGGAATTAAACTGAATGAAATTTAGTCATCAAAACATCAGGCTGAGATGACAGCAGTGCAACGAGGGTATAGTTTTCATTAAAGGATCCACTGAACACTGAAAAGACCAGGCTTTGAGCACACAGCCTTCTGTAGGGCAGTGATGGCCTGACCCCAATGGGTTCCATGGGAACCCAAGGGGGAGTAGATCCCTTTTTTTTGGCTTTTTAAAGCAGGGAAGAACCAGCAGCAGTAGCAGGGCCAGCAAGAGCTATAGAGCTGGAAAATTATTTGCAGGGATGAAAAGAGAACTATGGTACTGGAGCATGAATAGAGCCAGGTTGAGACCAATGGTCTCCCTGGAGTGATGGTTATGACACCACTGTCATCATCTTTATTTTCATTTACATTTTGCCTAGTAGGATTAATTCAAACCTCCTTGATGAAGTCTAATGAGACTTTACTTTGGCTTCCACAAGTGGTTTTTGGGCCTCATTTCAGACAATTCTTCTGGCCTCTCTTCTAGTCTTTTCCCCAACAGTTTCTCATAAAAGAAGAATGTTCCAAATAAAATGTTTTCACTCAAAAAAATTTTTTTTAATTAGAGGATGGAGAGGAAAAGCTTTCTTCCCTGGCATTTTCTCCATCTCGTTTAAAATGTTTCCACTCTACCTTTGCTGAAGTCAGTTCACCTTCTTGAAAGTCATTGCTTGGCCTGAGCTTGTGTTTTGTGCAAAAAGTGCAAGGCATATGTGAATGATTCTTTGCCTCACAATCTATGAACGCATTAAGCTCATTGACTTAATGAGAGAAGATAAAATAAACCAAATTAAAAGTGTTTACAGCTATTTGAATGCTACTAATTATGCCAAAGAGCATTGCAGGAGAACAGGGAGAAAAAAATATGGCAATAGATGAAAGGGAAGGGCAGAACAAGTTGAAGATTCATTTTCTTTTTGTGTGCCTGCACGGTTCAGTACAAACAATAATTATGATACTGGCTCATTAGGAAGATACAGTAGGTAAATACTGCAGTCAGACATGGGAAAGTCACACCCTCTATCTTAGCTGTGCCACTTGAAGCAAAATAACTTTTGTTAATAACAAAGGAAGAAAACAGGACGTTCATGCACATGTATCTGCAGCCTCTCTCTGGATCTGCATGGAAGCAGTTGGAGCATTTATTTTGTTATTTTGGGGAAAAAATGTTGATTTGGATATAAATTTATTTATTTATTTATTTATTTACTTTTTCTGGATGAACTGAAATAAAAGGTGAGCCTGAAAATGAGGAGAAATTGTTTCACATTAGCTCAAGGAAAATGCTTTACTCAGCCCAAAGTAAGCAGTTTTTTTTGTTCCTTTCTTGTGAACTGAATGAGGGTTTGGCACTGGACCTGCCCAAAGGGTATTTCTTCTTTCCTCATCTTTTTTTATTTAACCCTGAAAAGACCCATTATTTTCATAGTAATTATTGTATGTACAGCTAGAGAAATCCACATTAATCCCTATTTGAATATTAAACATAATTAAAAGATTTTTCTACATTGTGAATTTTTGTCTAATCTGCATGCCCATCAACATCTGTGTAATAATGGGAACAATGTCTCAGAGGTAAGAATTAGCCTTTTCTTCCCCTTGTCTTTTTTAGGCTGTGGGGAAACAAACACAGCAGGTGATACCCACACTGGCATGCTATAAAGTTTCCAATACAGTTTTGCTTCATTTTCAATCAAAAAGCCATTCCCTTCTTGCCGGCTGATTGTATCTGCTCTTGAATATGCTCTTTAAACCAAGCAATGCTATCTAGAGACGAAAACGTAGAGGGGTGTATTTTAAAAGCCTTTAATTTATTAAACTCCAAGAACTCCAAGCCAGAAGAAAACTGGAAAAGTTAATAACTCAGAATGTAATTAATCAGAAGCCTTTTTTTTTTTTTTTCTTTTTTCATTTGGACAGCTGGAGGGATGGGGAAGTGGCAATGCCCCACTTTCTAATGACATGAAGGAAAGGTTAATGTGAGCTTTCACTGCCAGATTTTTTCATTGCCCTTGACAAAAGCTTTTGAAAGCACCACCAACCCCTCTTTCTCCAATAAAGGCTCTCTACCTCAGGGGACTCTTGCTCCCTGTGATTAACTTCCATGGACTTTGTGCATCACTATCAGGCTAATGGCCATTACTTACTTATTTACTTGATTTTATTTAAAATCTAGCTCTGGATCTGGGTGACTGCATTTCTGTTAGCAGCTGCACAAAGGGCTGGAAACAACACACACACATTCAGTGTTTGCAACTTGGCGGATTTGGGGGGAAAGGTGCTTCAAGAAGATGAACACATGCATGAACACTGGAAATAAAAGTAATAAAGATTTAAAGTTGGAGACCTAACAAAAGGAAAAGAAAAAGAACATGCAATATTTCTCTCCCTTGATGAGAAAAAAAATGATCTAGGGAACTACTGATAATCAATGTTCTTGGGAAAAAATGGGACAAAATGCACAAATGTTGGACCTGAATATTGCTGTGAACCAGCCAGGGAACAGTGAACCTGTGCAGTTTGGTTGAGTGAGACATTTCCAAATTTGCCAGGTATGAAAAAGACAGCTTTCTTCTGCTTTCCAAAGGAGTTTCTTCTTAATTTATACTCCTGGCCAAAAGTCCACCACAGGTTCAGTTTTCCAGCTGAAAGTATGGATTTAAAGAAGAAAGAATGTGTCACAAAATGGGCTGATTTTGTGAAGACAAACAAATAAGTTAGAATTGAAGCTTATTTTACTGCTTGTACAAAATTAATGGAGAGAAACAAAGGGCTGTGGCTGGAATGGACCCCGAGGACCATATCTAAGTAAAGATCTTTTGACTCTGCGCTTCTGCACTGTACAAGCCAAAACACTAACCTTAACCCTAACCCTAAATATAAACATGACCCTCACCCAACACTTGGATGTGTTGGTGTGATGGAAGGATTCAACGTATGATGATCCAACATCACACACCATCTCTTCTGCCTTGAAAGACTGCTGTGACAGATGGAGCTCAAAGTCAGTCATGGACTATGCAAACTCAGTGGACATATATACATAAATGAAAATGGTGATTAATTTGAATGTATTGGAAAGGGTGTAACCTGAACATGACATAAATGATATGGAATAAAGGGTGGATATATGTCCACATTTCAGCTAGGACAGAGTTAATTTTCCTCCTAGTAGCTGGTAGGTTGCTGTGTTTTGGATTTAGGATGAGAATAATGTTGATAACACACTGATGTTTTCATTGTTGCAGAGCAGTGCTTACACTAAGCCAAGACTTTTCAGCTTCTTGCTCTGTCCTGCCAGTGGGCGGAGTGGGGGTGCAGCAGGAGCTGGGAGGGGACAGGACAGCTGACCCAAACTGGACAAAGGGGTATTCCACAACTTATGCAATCAATATACAGGGGTGGCTGGCTGGGGTGGGGGGACCGGCTGCTCAGGGATAGACTGGGCATCAGTCAGCGAGTGGTGAGCAACTGCATTGTGCATCACTTGTTTTGTACATGTTATTATTAGTAGTACTATAATAATAATAATAATAATAATATTTTTTCTGTCTTAATAAAATCTCTCTATCTCAACCCCCAGGCTTCATTTTTCTGATTCTCTCCCCCAACCCTGAGAGGGAGGGGGGAGTGTGAGCGAACGACTATGTGGTGCTTAGCTGCCTGCCGGGTTAAACCACAACAATGATTCAGGGAGTTCAAGCTTGCCCATCTTACAGCTGTCTGTCCAATCTTGTCCTTATCTTGCTCCTCAACTCTGTTTGCATCTAGCTGTCTAAAATATTTTATCTAAAAAACCTTTCTCACTTCTTCTCAGTCTAATTTCTACTACACTTATCCCTTGTGAAAAGCGAAGCTGTCTAGAGGCAGCCTGGACTTGGCATACAGCTGAGGTGTTTGTTCTGTATTTCAGTGAATTGTATCATGGTTTACTGTTGATTGCTTCAAAATAAGGAAAAACACTTCTGTGCCTCTGTGCAGCCTAAAGAGGGAGCTGGTGCCAGGGGGCAGTGACATCCAGCTGCTGATTTCAGTGGAGAATTCTGGTGTAAGGAAAAGCAATGCAAGGCTCAGGTGGTCAGTGAGAGAAATGGCAGAGCTGGCAGGTAAAGAGCAAGGTTGTCTACACGGTGTCCAGCCTCCATAGACTGAGAGACTTCAGAGAAAACTTGGATCAACTTCAATTGGGGAATGTTGCTATCACTATTTGCCTCAACTCAAGAGCGATGAAAAATATCTGTAAATATGATAAATCCTTCTTTATAAAGGCCTCATTCAAGTCTTCCTTTTACTGCATTCCTTAAACTTGACTAATTAGCTGTAGAAGTTTTGAACAATTGAACTATATCATCAAAATAGACATATCTTGTTAGGCTTTCTTCATTTTAATGACCTTCATGGTGTATTTGGTGCTCAGTCAGGTACCTCAGATACTACAAGGAGACAGAAGAAATCTCTCAAGGACCTAAAGTCAGAGGCAAACACCAAAGTTTATTGGAGCATTTAATTGGCCCCATGGAGGGCCTTTACTACCAAAGCCTCCCAAAGGACTTGTTAGAGAAAATTAACTGCAGGCTATGATTTAAGGTAGTCAAGGGCATTGTGCAGGTGGCTCTGATGCTGAGAAAAGCCTTGGTTTTGATGAAGCAGAAAGGTCAAGCCGAGAGCTCGGCCCTGGGTAGAGAGGTCTGGTCCCTCACATATGGGGCAGTGGGATGTGGGCTGTGTGATTCTGAGTGCAGGAGAAAGGTATGACACCACAGGGCCTGTCTGCAGGGTGGCAAGAAGGCAGCAAGGTGGCATGAGGATGTGTCTCCTCATAGGCCTCAGTGGCAGAGACATCACCCATAGCCACAACTGGCTTTACAGACCTTCTCTTAGGAGTGGACTATGAATTTCTGAGGCACCACTGACATCGTCATACCATACCTACAAACACCCTGTATTTGGCCCTGGACAAGAAAAGGTAGAAGTGAGCTAGTTGTGTTCCTTCAAGCCCATGACACTACTGCTGGACTCCAAGCCTCTCTGACACACAAGAACAAGTTACATGCCAGTCCTGTGAGGTGCTAGGGCAGGAGTGCCCTTACAGTCAATGTTCAAGCCCCATGCCTGTTGGTGGTCTCTCAGCTCCTGGTGCACAGTGAAGATCACACTCACTTCCACAAGCCATGTGCCTCAAGCTGGCCTAGAAGACACTCAGGGGAAGCACCCTCCTAGTCTCTGCCCCAGCCCCAGCCAGCAATGCTGCTCTGCAGAGCGAGGGGTCTGTGGTGCCCGGGGCACGGGGACACCCTGCAAGGCAGTTCTGGGCAGGCTGGGAGGCAGACCCAGCTCATGGGGTCACTGCCATTGCCCCAGGGCTGCAAAGAATCACTCGCCAGCATCCTTGGCCGAGGCTGCTGCATGCCCTACGGCTGCAGAGCTCTCCTCTGTCTGTTTACACCAGATTTAGCACTTTAGCTCTGGTCAGTCCACCTTGAACAGGCTGACATTCTGGGGGCTCAGAACAGGTCTCACAGGAAGGACGTCAGACAAAAAAGACAGTGCAGGGCTTCTTTATTTTGTTCAAATTCACAGAGAGCCTGGCTCCTCACACACAGAGTTTCTGACCTACATTCAACACATACATTCTGAAATGCAAATGGGATGAATCATCTCATTTTAATTGGATACATTAGCTGAATTAAAACAAAGAAAATCCTCTAATAAAAATAAGCACAAAGACACACACAAAAAATAGAATATTGGCTATTCCCGTAATTATTGACATTATGAGTCATCTGCAGAAGCAGACTGGAAATTTGCTGCATCTGAAACACACCTAGTCATCAGTTTCCATAAGGCATCCTTGAGCTCTTGATTTCTCATGCTGTAGATGAGGGGGTTCACTGCTGGAGGCACCACCGAGTACAGAACAGCCGCCATCAGGTCCAGAGACGGGTAAGAAATGGAAGGGCGCTTCAGGTAGGCAAACATGACAGTGCTGACGAACAGAGAGACCACAACCATGTGAGGGAGGCACATGGAAAAGGCTTTGTGCCGGCCTTGCTCAGAGGGCATCCTCAGCACTGCTCTGAAGACCTGCACGTATGACAGCACAATGAAGACAAAACAACCAAATACTAACGAAACACTAACCACAAGTACTCCAGCTTCCCTGAGATAGGAATCTGAGCAGGAGAGCTTGAGGATCTGGGGAATTTCACAGAAGAACTGGTCCACAGCATTGCCTTGGCAGAGGGGCAGTGAAAATGTGTTGGCTGTGTGCAGGACAGCATGGACAAACCCACTGCCCCAGGCAGCTGCTGCCATCTGGGCACAAGCTCTGCTGCCCAGGAGGCTCCCATAGTGCAGGGGCTTGCAGATGGCAACGTAGCGGTCGTAGGCCATCACAGTGAGAAGGGAATACTCTGCTCCAGCCAAGAAGAATACAAAGAGGACCTGGGCAGCACATCCTTCATAGGAGATGACCCTGGTGTCCCAGAGGGTATTGGCCATGGCTTTGGGGAGTGTGGTGGAGATGCAGCCCAGGTCGAGGATGGCGAGGTTGAGAAGGAAGAAGTACATGGGGGTGTGGAGGCGGTGGTCGCAGGCTACGGCGGTGAGGATGAGGCCATTGCCTAGGAGGGCAGCCAGATAAATGCCCAGGAAGAGCCCGAAGTGCAGGAGCTGCAGCTCCCGAGTGTCTGCAAATGCCAGCAGGAGGAACTCGCTCACAGAGCTGCTGTTGGGCATTTGCTGGTTCTGGATATGGACACTGTCAAAGAAGGAAAAACATTCAAAGATAGGATAGGTTTCTTGGAGCAAAACTCAATTCATTTTTTATTAATGATTTAATGTTACCTTTTTTTTCCTACAAGTCCTTAGTGCATCACCCTTGCTGTAGGTCTGCCTTTTGCTGGCTGATGTCCTATACACAGCAGCTGGCTCTACCCAGAAATTCCTGATGGACCATATTTACAACATTGATACACAGAGGTGTATACAGCGCTGTGATTTTGGAGGGAGGGCATCTGAGAAGGCGATCCCTGTGTTCAGTGAGGGTATTTGGTTGTGTGGATCAGTGCCTGCAGTAGTCTCAGCTTGGGGATGGCTGCACTCAGAGGTTGTGCTGAAAGATCATCTGGGCTGTGCTGGGAGAAGATGGCACCAGCTAAAAGTGCAGATGGAAAAAATACTCTTTCATCACAGCTGTGCAGAATGCAAGTAAGACTTGACAAGGATTCTGATTCAGAAGAGTAAGCAAGGGAACTTGGACAATGCAAAGACCCTAAATTTTCTTCTGTGGGAGCTCTGGTGGCACAGGAGGCAGCTCCTGCCCTGGACAATATAGAGCTGAAGACTGAGGACAGATATTCTCCCACATTCTCTGTGCCATGACAGAAGCTGTGCAGGGGGGGAGAGAAGACAAGGGGCTGCCGCAAGGAAGGCACCTGCTCTGCAGAGGATGGCAGAGAGGGAGCAGGTCCCTCTCACTGCCTGCCCATGCCTCTGCTGCCTGCAGTAGTCCCTGCCAGCAGCTGTTTCTCTGTCCCCACATCTCCTCCTGTCCATGGTCACAGACCCCATCCCAACCACTGTGTGTGCAGCTCTGCCCTGCAGACACCTCCTGGGGATAGGGACAGCTCTGGGGACATCTCCCTGTCTGCAGGTCCTAAAGAATATCCTGGAAATTCCCTGGGAAAAAAAAAAAAAAAAAAAAAAAAAGTAGATACTGGCAAAGTGTGTGAGCAGGGATGAATGAAGGGACTGAAGGGACTTTCAAAAGTTCATCAGCAACTTATTTATACCTCAGAGTAATGCTGTAGGAGCCTCAATCCCTTTAGAAATCTAATCATTCCATTATCACACAGCCTGCTTCTTCATCACAGCAGGAAAATGCAGGCAGAGACTGCAGAAAGTGCTTTCGCTTGCAGGCAGCCCCTGCCCTGCCCTTCCACTGCCCAAGCCCCCGGGGCAATGCCCTGGGAGTGCTGTGTAGCTGTAAGCAGCCTGCCCCAGGCAGCAGCCTCCGGGCAGCAGCAGGACCCTGCCCTGCCCTGTCCTTCCAGGGGGCTCCTTCCACCCACAGCTTCTCCCCGCAGCCCCTGGGCAGCTCCCCGGGCAGGCTGAGTGCTGAGCCTGGCAGGCGGCAGCACACAGCCCCTGGGCCACAGCAGGGACCCTGCTCTGCACCACAGCCCTGGGCATCCCTGCCTGTACCCCAGTGGCAGCCGGCCCTGTCAGAAGGCAACTCTGGGGCCCTGGCCTCTGGACATGGGGCAGGGAAGCCCTTCTCTGCAGCATGTCCCCCTCCTCTGCACCAGAGACTTACACCACAAAAGTCATTCTTGTAAGTCCCACAAGCTGTGGGATGTGCTTAATTTAGGAGATCCCTGCAGGAACTACAGCTGCATTGCCCTGCACTCAGGGACTTACCATGCCAGGAGCTGAGAAGGTTCCTGTCTCAGTCAGGTCTCCTCTGCCCACCTACTGCAGGATGCCTTACACTTCCTGTGTTTTCTGTCCCCCTTCAGCACTGCCCAGGAGTTCCCTCCCTCCTTCCCTCCCTCCCAGGAGCCTGGCCCAGATCAGCAGCACAGGCCCAGCCCAAGGTATCGCTTCCTCTGCTCTCCCCACCCCACACTGGGCTCCCTGGAGATGTCCCTGGGGCTCCCCAGGCATCTCCTTGAAAGAGATAGCACTGACGTTCCCTCGCTCAGCTGACAGCAGCATTTCTTTCCAGCACTGTTCTCTGTGCTCCCAGAGGCAGAGTTGGGTGGGAGAATCACCTTGCCTTGTCCCGACTTTAGACAGGAGAGCTAGACCAGGACAGGCAGGAAGATCCTTTCCCCCTGCTGAGGGAAGGAATGCAGCCAAAGCAATTGAGGCATCTCTTTTGGGGTTTTGCAGTCCTGTGGCTGAAAGGGAACTCAGTCTCATCCCATGCACACCACAAACCTGTTGGAGGTGGGGTTCCTCTTGCCTTGATTCAGGCCTGCACCAAACAGGCACCTGCATATGAGCTCCTTTTCTAACTCCTGTGCTAGGCAATGGAGGAGGTGGCCATGGGTGAGGTGTTCAGATGCGAACTCCTGACTCCATTTCAAGTGCCAGGCACAGGCCAAGATACATGTGTGTATCTGCAATATGTAATGGAACAATTTTTGGAGACAGAGCAATGACTGGAGTCACCATCTGGGAGGCTGGTGGGGAACTCCTGTGACCAACTGAAATGGCAGCAAATGCCCACATGTAAGACACTTGAACCTTTTCTTACTCCTTGGGTTCGAGGCAATCCCTAGAGGTACAGGGTGATCAAATGGGGTCATGTACCACAGGAACAGCCAAGCCTCTCTTTTTCTCTTCTTTATCTGTTCTATTTCCGACATGTCTGCTGATTTTATAATCAGAAGTTGGTTCATGGGTATCCGCACACTATGCTGCATAATTCAGGGCAGCCGCTCCCTTTAACAGCCAGTTACAGGCCTGTAGTTCTACATTACATGACATGAGTTTCCAACATGATTTAAAGCAGCATTGAAGCACACCATGAATGTCTTCCATCATGTAAGACAGACCTTAACAAACTGAAGCCAGTGGAGGCCACCAAGATGGTCAGGGCTGGAGGATAGGAACCCTAGTCTTGTTCAGCATGGGGAAGGGATGGCTTTGAGGGGAACACACAGTAGCTTTGCACTGCTTGTGCAGAGGTTTCCAAGAGGACAGATTCAGGATCATCACTACCATGCAAGACATCAGTGGAGGTAGAGGGCTAAAACAAGAGACGTTCATGATACATGTGTACAGAAACTTTTCCAATAAGAGAACAGCTCTGGAAGCTGTCTCAGAAAATGTGACCCAGCCCCACACCCGAAAATTTTCTAGAGTCATCTGCATAAAGCCTTGAGTAAGTTGCTGTGATCCTGCTTGGAGCAGGAGGTTGCCTACCTGGTGATGTTGTTGGGCCTTCTCTTCCAGATGGCTTGGTTCAGAAACGCACTCAGGTTCTCCCTGACCACAGAGGAATCACACTAGGTGCAGGGGATCTTCCCTGGTACCGCAGACAGCCCTGACCTCATCCTTTGCTTTTCCCATCCTCTGCCTTTCTCTTCCCTGTCTCTTTCACTGGTCTCATACCTCTCAGAAAGAACAGTCTGCTCTGTTAATACATTTCCTACTGCACAGTGGCTTTCCTTTTTGTACCCTCGTGTGGTGTTTATCAGATGTTCACTCTGATAGTGAATGGAGTAAGTCTTAGTATGTCTGACCATGAAAATTAACATATATGGCTCCAGTGTGAGAAGCACGTGTTGTCTTCTTGCTTTCTGGTTAATAATTACCATGAAAGTAGTTTGGATTTTGATGTTTTGATGGGACAAACTGGCACCTGCCGGAAAGCATGCGATCCTTCAGCTCCAATGCCAATACCTGTAGAAATTGGGAATTTAGAGTACGTGTAATTTGAACTGCCCCTGCACTCCCTGATTTGAAAATTACTGTTGTACCCCAGTGTCTGATTACTGTTACACCTCAAAATGGAATTTCTGATTTAACAGCAGAGTCAGAAAAATGGCACATTATATTATATCTAGACCCCACTCCCCATACCATTCACCAGTCTGGGCAGTCCAAAAGCCAAATGGGAGCTGGTGCCTTACAGTTGAGTATTAATACCTAAATGACAACATGTAAATAACACATGATGGGTTTATCCATCTTATTACTGAAAAGAGGTTGGCCATATCCCTTCGTCTCCCACACTTCATAAACATTTATTTATATTTAAAAGCATTTATTTTATTTATAAACATTAATAAGATCCCCTCTCAGTCTTCTTTTCTCAAGGCTGAACAGACCCAGATCTCTCAGCCTTTCCTCATAGGGGAGATGCTCCAGGCCCCGTATCATTTTTGTGGCCCTCTGCTGGACTCTTTCCAGGAGATCCTTGTCTTTTTTTTTGTACTGGGGAGCCCATAACTGGATACAGTAGTCCAGGTGAGGCCTGACCAGGGCAGAAATACTGCTATCTTCTCAGAGACAGCACAATCAGGGTGAGCTGTCTGCCTGCAGACATTAACAGCTGACAGTCTGGAGCATTTATAAAAGGGAACCTTGAGAGACTCCAGGATTTTGCCTAGAGAAACATCTTGACATTTACAAGAGGAGCCTAGACCTGCACCATTGGAAGAGTAACCTCCTACATCAGGGTGGACTGGGACCCTACTGTCTGAGCAGTGCCCAGGAGGGTCTGGGCACTACGAGGGATGCCATATGAGCAGTGGTGCCTGCTCACCAGGAACAAGGCCAGCTTCATACAGAGCTGCCTTACGAGGAGCATGGCCACCTGGAAAATCTGCGTTATCATACTCAGCTAAGATCTGGTGTGACACCACATGGACAAGGGTCTACAGCGAGAAGGGAAAGAAATGCAGGTCCCTAGGACAGCAGTGTAGAGAGGAGCAAGGACTGTGGCAAGACTGAAAGTTCCAACAGAACTGAGGTCTTTGTGTCCATAGCTATGTCTGTTCTCTCTGCCACTGAGGCCTATGAGAAGACAGATTATTGTTTAAGCACCAGGGCCTCAATGCCTCCTTGCCTCCACCCATGAACCAGGCAGGGGTCAGACCATTCTCCCGCACTTGGCAGTGCACATCCCCATCTCCTACTCCCTTCCCAGGGGCTGGGAGTCAAGGCCTGGCCCTAGTGCTTGGTGAAACACAAGCGGTAGTTTTCTATGCATCTGTGTCACTTTCACATTGCCTTTGTCTACTTGTCTTCACTACCTCCAATATTATGCTCTAACAAGTTCCAAGGGAGGCTATGTCAGTACTGGCCCTCAGGGGGGCATGCCAGGAAAGTTGCATCTGACTTGGACTTCTTGAGAGATTTCTTCAGTTTCCTTTAGTGCCAGCGTTTCATGGGCTCATCACCAACCCACCAGAGGGGTCATTACAATGCCTTGGGTTGGGCCTCTGCTGCTGAGCTGGGCCAGGCTCCTGGGACGGAGAGAGCTCCTGGTAAGAGGGCCCTGGTGCAGAGAGACAGCTCTGCCTATGAGCAGCTCCTGTGCACAGGGCTGGAGGAGCACAACAACAGAAGGCAGTGTGAGGCAGGACAGTTCTGCAGACTCTTGACATTGTGAGTCTCTGGCTGCAAAGCAATGTCGATTCAGTTACCAAAGGGTTCTTCTACAACTGGCACATCTGATGACTGATAGCATCTGTCAGGATGCCTCTCTCTGTTTCTCCAGCACAGAGTAGAAGATGTTTTAGAGAATGGCATTTATGACTGGATTTTTCAAGAAGACCAAGACAGGGTCTACATGAAGGGTAAGACTTTTTCTGGAGTCTGTGCTTTCAGATTCCTGCAGTGGAGGGGAGGCAGATTTCATGGTAATTGGTTGTCAGGATTGTACAGGAGACTGAGACTCCTAAAGCATTGCACTGAGAGATCAATATGGTAGAGATTAACTTCATAAAGTCCCTCTAGCCACCACAGCTTAAAGACTGCAACATTACATTTGCGGCCTGCTCAGGGCTAACTGCAGCTGATCTTTAGACACTGCAACTCCTGTGATGCCTATGCACAGTGCCCTGTCTTCGGGAGGTGTCTGCAGGCCAGAGCTGAGCACACAGCATTTGCAATGAGCATGAGCTGCCTTCCCTGCAGCTGGAGCTGCAGCAGAGGAGGGGCTTCTGAGTGTCTGTATGTCCCTCCCTGGCCTTGCCTGCCATGGCTGCAGCATGGTGACATTCCTTCTGGCTTCTCCATCTGGACATACCACTGCTGTTCTTGTTTCCAGACTGGCTAGGAATGGGGGTTTCAGATGTATACGGAATGAGCCCTTGGTGTGCTTGGCTGGAAGTGGAGTACAGGGTGATGGGGCTGGAGATGTGCACTTTGAGCCTTGATTCTTCTGATCTCAGCAGTGTCCAGGTTCTTTTCAGGTGAACCTCTGAGTGCAATTGTCCTAAAGCTCAAAGAGACGCCAGCAAGGGCAGCTGAGACTAGGACTGACTGACAGCCTGGTTGTCCTCTCTACAGGACAATCTGCACTTAAGGGACTGTCCCTTTGCCTCTGATGATCCACAGGGTTTCACTTGGAGTGCAGCAGAAATGCCGAGGATTTCTACCTTAGAAACACCCCTCAGATGCTGTGGGGCAGCTGGAACAAAACAACAACAACAAAATACAAAAAAGAAAGCCTCACAGCCCTGCTCTGCAGTTGGGTGAACTGGGAGCAACAGTGTGCAATCTCCAGATATCAGGAGTGAATTGAATCTGGGATTACCCCATGTTCCTCTTCACCTCTTGCTGTAAGGCAGAACTGACTCCTGCATTGCCCACAGCAGAGCCCCCTGCTCCCAAGGACATTCTCAGGCAGCATTAATCAGAACTCTTGAAAGTGACCTGCCAAATGTCTGCCTGGAAGTGGGCAAGCATGTTAGGGGTTTTTAAAGAGAAATAGTTTATTCTCTGATAACTCTGTGGTAAATTATCACCATCTTTCTATTCCTTGGGCAGGGCCCCATGCCCAGAACCAGCAAATGCCCAACAGCAGCTCTGTGAGCGAGTTCCTCCTGCTGGCATTTGCAGACACTCGGGAGCTGCAGCTCCTGCACTTCGGGCTCTTCCTGGGCATCTACCTGGCTGCCCTCCTGGGCAATGGCCTCATCCTCACCACTGTAGCCTGCGACCACCGCCTCCACACCCCCATGTACTTGTTCCTCCTCAACCTTGCCATCCTCGACCTTGGATCCATCTCCACCACACTCCCCAAAGCCATGGCCAATAACCTCTGGGACACCAGGGCCATCTCCTATGAAGGATGTGCTGCCCAGGTCTTCTTTTTAGTCTTCTTGGTTGGAGCAGAGTATTCCCTTCTCACTGTCATGGCCTACGACCGCTACGTTGCCATCTGCAAGCCCCTGCACTACGGGAGCCTCCTGGGCAGCAGAGCTTGTGCCCAGATGGCAGCAGCTGCCTGGGGCAGTGGGTTTGTCCATGCTGTCCTGCACACAGCCAACACATTTTCACTGCCCCTCTGCCAAGGCAACGCTGTGGACCAGTTCTTCTGTGAACTTCCTCAGATCCTCAAGCTCTCCTGCTCAGATTCTTACCTCACGGAGATAGTGCTCATCATGTTTTCTGCCTGTTTAGGTGTTGGTTGTTTTGTTTTTATTGTGCTGTCCTATTTGCAGATCTTCAGGGCTGTGCTGAGGATGCCCTCTGAGCATGGCCGGCACAAAGCCTTTTCCACATGTCTCCCTCACCTGGCCGTGGTTTCCTTGTTTCTAATCACCATCATGTTTGCCTACCTAAAGCCCCCTTCCATTTCCGCTTCATTCCTAAATGTGATGGTGGCAGTTCTGTACTCGGTGGTGCCTCCAGCAGTGAACCCCCTCATCTACAGCATGAGGAACCAGGAGCTCAAGGATGCAGTGAGGAAACTCTTTGGATACCCGCTTCTTTAGCATCAGTAATATGCCTATAATACTAATGGGGCACACAGGTTATTGGAAAACAGACCTCTTAATTCAATGTCTTGTAATTATTTTTTAATCATTATTTCCTAAAAAATGTAATTTTGATTTTATGTTATTCTTAGCATCTTGTCTCTTAATTAATTTATTTACTTTTCCCAATCATATGAACATATAGTAGTGTCTTCCTGTGTAAATAAAGACAATAAAGAAGCCTTGAGAACTCAAATAGTCTCAGCTGCCATTTCTTCCGTTCTCCTCTGCAGCTGGGGGAGAAGCCCCAGCATGAAGGAGTGGCTCAGGGCCAAGAGCCCAGCTTCCACATGGAGGAGCAGCCCCAGTGTCCCTCGGGGCTACCCCTCACTGCCCAGTAGGCTTTTCCCTTGCTGGAAGGGGACAGTTTCCCAAACTGGGGCAAGCTGATGGGTACCACCATGGCCACTTGAAGGGACCTGCCTTTGAGTCTTTCAGCCTAAGTTTGCCACAGATGACCCAAGATGCTTCATGGATGTTCAGGTGTCTACAAAGAATCAGCCAGAGTTTCTCACATTCCAAGTGACCATTTCATCTATGGGTCAGTCCCAAGAACCCCCACACTTCTCTTTGGAGGGTTTTCATATGCTGGGCTGGGCTGCAGTTACAGGGACAAAGACTACTGCTGGCAGTAGAGGTGCCTTGGGAACCCCACTCCACTCTATTTGAATTTCCCAAAGAGCTCTGGTCTCCTTCAGGTCCTTTCTGACAGCTGCCAGACACAGGAAAACACTCACATAACAGAGCTCTGCAGGTATCACTGGTTGAGTGAAGAGAAGGTTCACTTAATAATGGAAGGTTCTCTTCACCTGGCAGATGAAGAGAAGATTTGTCCAGAGAGTGTCCTGCTTCACTAGTCTGCTTTTCCTACCTGCCCAGACCTCCTAAGAAGACACCATGGATCAACATCAATGAGGGAATGCTGCTATCACTTTTTGCCTAATTTCAAGAGCAATGAAAAATATCTGTAAACATGAAAAAATCCTTCTTTATCAAGTGCTTTTTGCAGTCTTCCTCTTTAACTACATTTCTGAAACTTCACTAATTAGCTGTGCAAGTCTTGAAGACTTATGGAAGTTGCTAGAACAGACATGGCTTGTTAGGGCGTTCGGCATTCTAATGACTCCCATGGTGTATTTGGTGCTCAGGTACTGTGAGGAGACTGAAGAACCCTCTCCAGAAGCTAAAGACAGAGCAAATAACAAAGATTATTGGAGCAATAAACTGGCCCCGCTGAGGGTCAAAATTGACAAAGTCTCCCAATGGACATATCTGACCAGATAATTGGAGACCATATTTTTAGCTGGCTAAGAGCATTTTGCAGATGGCTCTGATGCTGAGAAAAGTCTTGGCTTTTATGATGCAGAAAGGCCAAGGCCTGAGCCCAGCCCTGGGAATAGAGGTCCTATGCCTCATCTATGTGGCAGTGTGATGTGGGCTGTGTGATGCTGAGTGCAGGACAAACGTATGACACCACAGGGCCTGACTGCAGGGTGGCAAGAAGGCAGCAAGGCTTCAGTGTCATGAGGACAACGTGTCTCCTCATAGGCTTTAGTGGCAGAGACATCACCCATAGCCAAGGGGACAAATACCCCCATCCTGATGGACTCTCCAGCCTCTAGCTGTCTCTCTGCTCAACAGCCCTCTTCCCAGGAGCTTTATCTGTCCCAGGAGCCTGGCCGCACTTAGCAGCACAGCACCTGACCATAATATCACTTGCTCTGTCCCTTTGGGCTCCCTTGAAGTGTCCCCAAGGCCTCAGGGCTGACAGACTCTCCTGAGGTATGCTGTTTGAAAGCAGACTGAAATTTTCACCAACTGCTGCTCTCTGAGCAGGAAAGACAGATTTTAGAAGCATGGTTTAGAATTAAAGAATCATATAATCATTAAGCTTTGAAAAGACCTCAAAGATCATCTGCTTCAACCGTCCCCCTACTACCAATATTATATACTAGATCATGTCCCTAAGTACCACAACCAAACTTTCCTTAAATACCCCAGGGATGGTGAAGGGGAAGCATATGGTAGGCGAAAGTGGCGCACCTGTTAATAGAATGTGCCTAGCAAGTGACGCGCAAGGCAGTTTATTGCCAGGAACTAAGTGATGGCCACCAGGTCATGTTAGCAGGAAGTGTATGGTAGGTAAAAGCAGCACAGTGGGGCAGATGCATTGGGGAGCTTGTGTTGGGCGCCAGCCTCCCCCCTGCAGTGGTGTGGGCACGGATGTATGTAGGGGGTTAATGAGTGTAGCATAGTGAGGTGCAGAGTGTGTTCAAAAGTGTGGTAGAGGTGGTGGCGGTGGAGAAAAAAAAAAAGGTGATGTGGTGTGGGGTGTGTGGAAGGCATGCAAGGTGTGTAGGGTGCGTGTAGGGGGTCGAGGGACCGGGCATCTTGGTTGGGTGGGTGGAAAAAGAATGCTTGCGGAGCGTCCTGGGTCTGGCCTCAAGCCCACGACCTCAGCCTTTGCCCTGAGCCGGGTGAGGAGGTAAGCGTCACAACTGCAGTGCTCCGGTTGGCCCCTGGTAAGGGGGGGCACCTGTCGGTTGATATACAATATACTCCCTGTCTCAGTCCTGTCCTTGTGGTTGATACACAACATACTCCGTGTGTTAGCTAAAACCTGCAAAATCAACATGATTTCCCTTGTTCCCTGTCTGAATTCCCCTCTTTTCTTTATCCTAAGCAAATTCTTTGCTTATAACACTCCTTCTTGATTCAAAGTTTTCATAAAATTCTTACCAGTTTTTACTTGGTGCTTGATTTGGTTACACTTCCAGGTTTCATATTCATCTAGTGCTTTTATACAGCACCAAAATGCTCACTGTACTAATACACAAGTTAAGAATACTAGTAAAAGCAAGATCTATATTCCTATAAACAATTGCTTAAGCCAAGGAAAGTTGGGTAACCAAGAGGTCAATTTGTTCTGTAATTCTCGAAAACCCCACAAGGTGTCATCTTGAACTACCTTATGTAAGCTCTTAGTCTCTTCCCAAGTATGAGATCGGTTTCGATTCACCCTGCCTCATTTACATACATACAGCAACTAATATTTATTAATATGCATGCTCCCCCTTGGGAGGCTAATAAAAGGTCTAGTGACTAAAACGTTCTTATTGATTTATTCTAGTTGCATGCCCCAAACTGTCATAAATATTATCATAAATATTGTTTGCCTCCTTGTGTTAGGTCTTCTCCTTTGTATGGCATTTGGTAAGGGCTGCCATATGCTGGTTCTGGAGACACACACCATTTCCTGCCCAAAGTCTGGTAGCTGTATGAGACTCCCATTTGCTCTAGTACCTGCCACTACAGGCCAGGGGAATTTACACCCCCAGTCTGGTCCCTAATCCATTCACACCTGTGAAGCAGTAGCTAGTGTTACCATAAAAGCTGGTCAAAGAAACTCTCTAAGACTCAATTTGGAGTTTTAGAAAGAGTGCATTCTTTGATTGTGTGCCAAATACACAGGGCATCAATCCACCTACTGTGCGTGCCAATTGTTCAAGCTACAGGAGTTGCATATAATCAAAACATACATATTCGTTAGATTTCCTAGAAATAATCAACATATTCATACTATTTCCCATATCTCATTAAAATATTCAAATGTCCCTGACACATGCACAATTGTTTCTACTGGTCTTTTGGGGGTCTCTGGTGGGTTGTCAATAGTCTTCCTCACTATGTTCGCTGCTTGAAACCAGTTCTCGTGAATGCTCAGTCCATCACTTTTATCTTCTTGTTTTAATTTAGGCATGCATACTAAGCTCAGTCATTTACACATCCAAAGACATGGGCATACAATGAGTTCCTAACCTATTCTTTTCAGACACATCTTCCAGGCCTAGGTTATGTTACCCCCCTGCCTTGTCCTGGGATACAATTCTGTATGGTCTTATAGGTAAGGATGACTAATTAGTGAGTAAGGTAACACCAGAGATACAAAGTTTCTAAACTTCCTCCTATCTAACTAAACATAGTAAAGGTTTGGCCTATCTGTTCATAAAACATTTTGGATTTGGCGCTATCATGGAGAGAAACGTATGTCCTGACTCAGTATCGCTAGCCTCTAGATGTTGGAGCCATCTCGCACACACATACCATAGGATTGCTAACCAGTTTGTTTCTCGTTACTGCTGTGGGGGCCCAGAGAGGACAGTCCTGGATGACCCACTTAGAGGTCACTGATGTTCAAAGTACCCTTGGGCTACATTAAGGTGACATAACACTAAATCTATTGAAAAATTTTATTGATGACAGAAACTATTCTGGCAGAAAGTGATTAAACCTTGTTTTTAACTGGAGCTATTTAAACTTTGTTAATAAAAAAAATAATAAAAAAAGCTGAACAGCCCACAACATACATTGAGAGTGAGAGAGAGAGAGAGTTAAAAAAGCAAAAGTAGAGGAAAGGCCCAGGTAACTACCCTGGGTTCCAGCAACATCTCTGCTCCAGTTGTTGTGTCTGTGATGATGGTGGGGGCACATGTGGCCCTCAGAGTTGTGCTATTTATGAATTAGTTCCCACCTCCAGCTCTTGCTTTGTAAGCTAATTATTCCAAGACTGTGTCCCAAGACCTTCTTGAGAGGGTGTTGGTGTGGGGGGAGGGAGGGCATTGCTGATGCCTTTCTCCCCCAGCTACAGAACCACTCGTGCCAAGGTGTCTCAGATGCTTACCCGAGAAAAGGAAATAGACCCCAGCAAAGTGGTATCCCACCACCACAGGATCCTCTTTTCTGATAGTATCTTACCTTGTTAGGGTTATAACACCTTTTCTCTGACAAGTTGATGAGTGTTTGAGGTTTTTTTTTTTTTTCTTTTCTTTTTTTTTTTTTTTTTCCAGTCTCTTGCAACTGCCCTTGTCATTTGTTAATCAGGTATATGTCTCTCTATGGTTGTGTTTATGGCTTCCTCCTTTTCTCATCATTCTTTTTGTTTTCATTGAAAAGGCCCTTTACTGCATACTCTTAAAGAAACAGTTGTTTTCTCCTTCCACATAACTTTAGAATATTTACTGTATATCAGATCTTATTCTGGTTCTGGCCCAAATGAGCTGAATAGATCTCGTGACATTTGTCTTCAACCCTGTGATATGAAACATAAGATTATGTCAATGTAGGGCTAACAGACACAGTATTGTTACAGCAAGACTGTTGGAAGTTGCAGTTCTTTCACATACAACTTCAGTCAGTTATGAGTAACAGTTATGAGATCAAGCACAGCACAAAAAAATTAACACAATTGCAGTGGAAAGCACTCCACCTAGTGTGTGTGCTGAATTGTTCAAGCTACAGGGGTTATATACAATCAAAACATACATACTCATTCGATTTCCAATAAGTAACTAACATATCCACACTTTTTCCCAGAACTCATTAGAGTATGTAAATATTCCTTACATAAGTAAATAGGCCCCAGGAAATTGGTATCCTACCTCCACAGGATTCTCTCTCTTTTTTTTTTTTTTTTTTTTTAATGCACGTTTTTTTTCTACTGGTGGTCTTTCAGGTTCTTCCAATGTTCTTCCATAGTCAACTTAGGCATGCATACTAAGCTAAGTCATTTACATGCCCAAGGACATACAAGCTTGAACCACTAGCATCATGGTTTGGGCCAGAAAGACCATGAGTTCCTCTACTAATCTTTTCAGACACATCCTCCAGGCCTGGTTCATCATTTACACATACAAAGTTTCTAAACTTCCTTCTGTCTAACTAAACATAATAAAGGTTTGTCCTATCTGTTCATAAAACATTTCAGATTCGGCTCTCTTATTCTATCATGGAGAGAACCTTATGTCCTTCTGATTTGGTGTCATTAGGTACTCCCCAGAGGATGCTGCCTCTCTCCTTACTACTTAGAAATCTCTCTCTCTCTTTATTTATTTAATTAATTAATGAGGAATTGCTTTTGTTTGTTTGTTTGTTTGTTTTGTGTGTGTCTGTGTGGGGAGTTATTTTAAAATTTTAAATTTAAATTTTAAGTTTTAAAAGCACTATTTTAGTGTTCACTAAAAATGCTAGAAAGCCAAAGCAGTGGACCTAATGGCCCTCTACTCTCGGGAAAACCATAATGTTATCAGCCTGGTTTAATGAAAGATTCCGGAGAGAGTTAACTGGATTAAATTGCTTGTCCCATTTAATATTCGACTAATACATCTTCTGTTATTTCTAGTGGAAAAAAATCCCAAAATTTCTCCATTTGATCATGATGGATCGTAGCATAAAGCCATGGATCAATGACTACTAATTTAAAATACATTTGCTTAAACTTTTCAGTTAAGACAGAATTCATTTCTCCTCCTTTGCCCCTTCCTTTCAGGCCTTTCCTTCACTACATCTCCATGACTCCCAGCTTTATCCTCAAGAGATCTTCATGTGGCGGATTCCCTGGGAGAAGGTTTAAAGAGTGGTACTTAAATGGTTTTCTTCTCCACCCTTCTTGCTGCTGCTGGGTTATGAAAACATCATTCAGTGCACACAGGCCACTTAATTGAGACACACCATGAACGCTGTTGTCACAAAAGCAGGAAATGTCAAGAAACACTTGTGATACAGGAAAGCAAGAAAATAAATTAGATGGGATTATGCAATAAAAGACACATTCTAAGCATTTTTTTGAAGCTTTTAATATTCAATTCTATGTTCTTTAAAGAGTCTGTGTTCTGACACATTCATACCAGGGACGGCAGACACTGAGGAGATAAAATTGTATAGCACTTTCAGAAAAACTTAGATCTCTAAATACAGAAAAGGTAAGTTTTCCAGTTTGTCTGTTTTTTCCCTTCCCTTCCCTTCCCTTCCCTTCCCTTCCCTTCCCTTCCCTTCCCTTCCCTTCCCTTCCCTTCCCTTCCCTTCCCTTCCCTTCCCTTCCCTTCCCTTCCCTTCCATCAGTCAGATATATATTTTGTAAAAGGAATTTCGTGGTTGTGGCAGGGACCTTACCAAGAGTGATACGCAATAAAGCTGTATTGTTAACAGGTTGCATCATCACAATCCTTTCAAAAAAACATACACCTTGTTTTTAGCTTAGGAATTTCCTATCTGCCATTGTGCAAGAATTCAGTTTTCCTTGATCATTTATCTCTTGGTCATTCCTTTCTGAACAGCTGATTAAACATGACACAAAGACTAGTGCTATTTGCTTCCAGTTCTGCTATTGCCTGGATTGAGCCCAGATATTTATTTTCCACTGGGTAACTGTACTGCCATAAAGGTGTGATTATTTAATATTTTATGTTATTTTCTGGAGAAATCTGGGCTATTGCTAAATGAAAGGAGGGACGGAAAGGATCAAAGCTTTCTAGTAACAGGTAGAAATTAATATCCTATTGTTCTTATTGATCCCTTTTTTTCTTGGAGAGATATCAGAAGAGGAATATCTTTTACATAATGCAAGCACAGGAAAAGTCACTAACTTTCTCCACTTCCTCTCTAGACTTTACTTTGTGGGCTTGAGAGTAATCATGGGCTTTCTCCATTTCTGTTTCAGTTGTATGATTAATCAGCTTTTGCCTGCAGCAGAGTTTGTGATGTAAGCTTAAATTGTGACCAGAAAATTTCAAGTAGTTTTAAATTGTGACCAGGTAATTTAAACTAACTGATGTCATTCTACATGTCTGCTCAGAGATGACTGACATAAACTAGGGGAACTGATTGCAATTTCACTGAGCAGAACTTGCAATAGTGATTTTTAACACCAGTTGACAGGGAATACTTTGATACTAGAATGAACCCAAGCAGCTGGTGATTCTTTTCTGAGAGTGCCTATTTTTAGTTAATTTCTGTGGAGAGTTTAATCTAGTTGTTCCCAGACTTCTTTGAAAAATGTGACACCTATGGTCAGGGTTTGAAAGATTGAAATGTTAAGGATTGAAATGTTACTGTCTTTTTAAGATGAGATTACTTATTTGCCAGTGACATGTACTGCTCTGATAGCCATAGCAGGAATGGGCTGAGCCAAAGAAGCCCCATGTCCATGCTGGAATATGACCACATCTGGAAAGAAAAACTGTATAGATGTAGAAATGCTTAGGAGTAAGGAGTTCAGCCATAGTATAAAAAAGGGTATGGCACTGTGGAAGCACCTGAACTATTTTCAGGGGAAAAAAAATGATTATCCTCTAAAGTTAACTTTACCATTCTCTAAAGTTAACTTTACCTTAGTAATATAAATTTACTTAATTTCCTCATGGTAAATGTTCTATAAAGAACAGTATTTTAGCTGTTGTGCCTTTAGTGAGACACACTGACCAGCTGCTAGATCAGTTTCACTAAGTGGAAGTTAACCCTTGAGAACACTCCCCAAAGCATATCAAAAATCAGTGCTATGTGAAATATGAACTATGCTGGGGCAGAAGCTATCACAAGATTATTTTGTTTTTCCTCCCTTTGAAATAATGATGAGATGTAAAGCAACGCTAAACACTAAATTATCAGTGAATTTCTTTGCCTTTTTCTCCATGATATGCAGCTTCCCCAGAACACATTTTTCAGCCCATTAAATTATAAATTTATCTTTCAAAATATATATACACAATAGATTTTTTTTCTCTGTGTGGTTTCATTCCCCCACTAAATAATCCAAAGATCATTATTACTTATAAGATAAATCAGCATCCAAAAGCATGTTTCCAGGTATTTTTCTATCATTATCTTGGACTTCGTCTACACTGAGTGTAAACATGTTGCATGATCTACCCTGTAGCACTCTGGTGTTATCCTTAGTCCATGGAAGAAAACCAATGTTGGGGAATTTTTATTGTACCCCTTGAGGTAAATTTTGGCTCAATTATAAAAAGATTTAGTGAACAATGCATTGGATATAGTCCTACCATCATAAGTGGTATTACAAGGAGTCTGCAAAGATGCGGCACAACTCTATTCCTTATAGAATCACAGAATTAGTAATGTTAGAAAAGTTCTCCAAGACCATCTGGTTCAACCACCTCCCTACCATCAATATCACCCACTAAACCATGTTCCTAATATCTCCCCTTATTTATGCTTGTCCCAGCATCAGTCCTGGGAGCATCTGCATCAGGCCCCTTAGCCCAATGAGCAGTTCATCTTCCAGCACCAGTTCTGTTGCTCAAAGGTGGCACCTGAGTTCTCTTATTCTAAGACAATTCCATACCTCTTTTTTTATCTCTTCAGCAAGGGAAAATTCACTCCTTTACAAGAAGTCATTCTTTTCCTGACATTCCTGCTTTCAGCCAATTTCTAACCTTATCTGTAGTCAGGCCTTGCCCTCCCTATCAGATCATTCCTTGGTCACAAATTAATATCGCTGAGCAGTAACAATCAGAATTTCCCTTTCACCAGCCATAAAGCCAGTTCTTCAAAATCCTGAAGTCACAGATATGTCTGAATTTGTATGCACGTAGAATTAAATATCTACTAAAATAATATGTAAATTAATCACTTTGTAAGCCAAATGCTAGTCCTATATATTTCTTAGTCTGTATATACTTCTGATATGAATTCATTATTAATAATGAAAAAAGTGAAGAATAACATGTCCTTTTCTTTCCAGGTGTATAGGCCGTATATTGTATATTGCCAACCAAATGAGTAACATGGAAAATGCAAGCAGTGTGAAGGAATTCATTCTTCTTGGACTCTCAGAAAATCAAGTAATTCAGAAAATATGTTTTGTTATGTTTTTATTCTTCTATATGATTATCATGTCAGGAAATCTGCTCATTGTTGTCACTGTAATGAGCAGTCAACATCTGAAATCACCCATGTATTTCTTCCTTTCCTACCTATCCTTTGTAGATATCTGTTATTCTTCTGTCACAGCTCCCAAAATGATTGCTGACTTCCTCATTGAAAATAAAACCATCTCCTTCGTGGGTTGTATAGCGCAGCTGTTCGGGGTACATTTCTTTGGCTGCACCGAGATCTTCATCCTCACAGTGATGGCCTACGATCGTTATACTGCCATCTGCAGACCTCTCCACTACACCACTCTCATGACCAGGCGTGCTTGTGACCGGATGCTGATCTGCTCATGGGTGGGAGGCTTTGTGCATTCCATGGTGCAAACGCTCCTAACCTCTTTTCTCCCCTTTTGCGGCCCCAACAAAATTGACCACTTCTTCTGTGACGTCCACCCCCTACTACAACTGGCTTGTACTGACACCTATGCTGTAGGCATCATTGTTGTTGCCAACAGCGGAATGATAGCTCTGAGCTGTTTCTTCATCCTTGTCGTGTCCTACATTGTCATCCTGGTTTCCTTGAAAAGACAAACATCCGAAGGGCGACACAAGGCCCTCTCTACTTGTGGGTCCCACATCACTGTAGTGATTCTGTTCTTCGGGCCATGCACGTTCTCCTACATACGCCCGTCCAGCAATCTATCAGAGGACAAGAGTGTGGCAGTGTTTTACACTGTCATCACACCCATGCTGAACCCGCTCATCTATACACTGAGAAATGAGGAAGTGAAGAGTGCCATAAAAAAACTGTGGAGTAAAGAAGCAGGACATGAAAAGGGAGAGCTGAAGAACAACAGCAACTTTTCAAAAGTGTCAGAGATCAAGTATCGCTCATGATAGTTCTTCTTCTGAAAATTTCCCAAGAACTCCCTCTGAAAGACAAGCTATCTTTTAGCTTGTATTGTAGTTAGGAAGATCTGAAGGTGTATCTTCTGATTTGAAGAACAATATAAACTGTAACAAGAAAGGATCCCCTTTCAGTTCTCTTTGACTGTCACAGACACAGGCCTAGGGTTTCTGAGCACTACCAAAACACTAGCAAATAAATAAATACTATGAAAAGTATCAAAAATATGTCACCTAGACCATTACTCGGAGTTCTCCCATATGTAAACTTCCAGATAAACTTCATCTGCTCTGTAACCCTCGGATGAGAAGACTATCCTTACCTGCTGCTGGAAGCAATCACATCAAAGTAGACCCCTTTCTGCTAGCTGTAAATTCCTTTTTCTGAGAACAACATTCTGCTATTTTGAATCCATACATTAGCAATTAAAAATCTGATATTAGGTGCTAGTTATGTTCTTTGCTGATGCAGGTAACAGGAGGGGAATCTTCTCCCTTCCAATTCAAAGGCATCAAGTCCTTTTTGCAGTATTTCAGCTGTTATTGACACCATCCTGTGGTGGTTTTACTTCGAGAGGGCAACTGAACACCAAACCTCAGAAGAAGAGGGGAAGAAGAAATTATGCTGGAAAGAAAAAAAAAAAAAAAAAAAAAAAAAAAGAAGCTAGGTTCATAGGTTGAGGTAAGGATGATTTAATTAAAGGAAAAAGGAAGAGGAAAAAAGCAAGCAAAGGCTGTGCTGAAGCACGGAGAGTGGAAAAAAAATTGCTCTCTACTTCCCATCAATGATCAATGTTTGGCCATGACCCAGAAAGCAGGGCTACAATATGCATAGAGGTAATTTGGGAGGACAGATGTCTGTGGTGGGTTTACGTGGCAAGGGTAGAGAAGGCCTGCAGGGGTGGCTTCTGTGAGAAGAATCCAGAACCTGCCACATGTTAGATAAGGGCCGGTTTCAATCGGGTCCCCCAAAAATCGGGTCCCCCAAAGGGACCTGCCACTGCCCAGAGCTGAGCCAATAAGTGATGTTGATTGTGTCTCTGTGATAGCATATTCAAGAGAATGAAAAACCTGCCATGCAACAGCAGCTGGGAGGGTGAGGAGTGAGAAAGCCCTGCAGGCACCAAGGTCAGTGAAGAAGGAGGGGAAGGAGGTGCTCCAGGCACTGGAGCTGAAATTCCCCTGCGGCCTGTGGAAAGGACCATGGTGGAGCAGGCTGTCCCCCTGCAGCCCATAGTGTATCACGGTGGAGCAGGTTTCCACTTTGCAGCCTGTGGAGGAGCCCTCGGTGGAGCAGGTGGCTCTGACATGAAGGAGACTGCGGCCTGCGGAGAACTCCTGCTAGAGCAGATTCTGGGCCAGACCTGTGGCGCATGGAGAGGAGCCCACCCAGGAGCAGGTGATCTGTCAGGAGCTGCTGCCCATGGGGGACCCAGGTTGGAGCAGTGTGTTCCTGAGGGATGGACCGTGTGGTAGAGACCCATATTTGGAGTGGTTGTTTAAAACCTGCTGCCTGTGGGAAGGCCACGCAGGATCAGTTCAGGAAGGACGGTATCCTGTGGGAGGGACCCCACCTTGGAAGAGAGTGACTGAGAAGGAGCAATGGAGACCAAGTGCTATAGACTGACTGCAAACCCCATTCCCCTGTTCCCCTGTGCCGCTCAGGGGGAGGAAGTGGAAGAGGGTGGATGGCGGATTTGTGTTTTATTATTTTTATTACTATTATTTATCTATTTATTTATTTATTTGTTTATATTTCTCACTTCTCTAGCTTTTTAGTAATAGGTAATAAATTTATTTAATTTCCGTATGTTGCGTTTGTTTTGCCCATCACGGTAATAGTTGAATGATCTTCCTGTCCTTATCTCAACCCTTGAGCCCTTTTCATTGTATTTTCTCCCCCTTTCCCTTTGAGAAGGAGGAGTGAGAAAATGGTTGTGGTAGAGCTTGGTTGCCCACCTGTGTAAAACCACTACAAAATCTTCAGAGCCCCTCCTTCCCTCTCCCCTCCACCTTAGCCTTTCCCACCTTTTTTGCTGAGTGTGACCTCATATGGTATGGAATATCCTTTTGGTTGGTTTAGGTCACCTGCCCTGCCTATGTCCTCTCCTCACCTCTTGCCCAAGCCCAGCCTGCTGGTTCTTGGCGGGTTTTGGAGGGAGTCCTGATGCTGTGCCAGCCTTGCTCAGCAACAAACAAAACACTGGTGTGATACCAATGCTGTTCTAGCTACAAGTGCAGAGCACAACACTATATGGGCTGCTGCAGAGGAAGTTAATTCCATCCCAGCCAGACCCTGTACAACCTTCACCCCTTATTCCATAGCATTTGTGTCACACTCAGGTTCCACATATTTCAGCATATTGGTATTCTCATCTCCACTGTTCCCTGTCCTTTAAAAGATATATATAGAGGTACTTCTTTTCATTCTATAGGCCTCTCCAAAAATGTTCATAAGAACTGTTGATGATTTAGGTTTCATCTGCGGAAGTGGTCACTCAGGACAGGCAGAGTAGGATTTCTGGACACCAGCACCAGCTCAGCTCCAGTCATTGCTGCACTTGCCCAGTTCCTTGTGAAGTTGACCTGCCATTGGTTCTGCAGTGTCTTCCTACAACATGTAACTTAGATTACAGATTAATTGTTTTTTTTTTTCTTTTTTTTTTTTTTCCCAAGGCTTTTTTCTTGAGGCATGCACTTGATATTCCCATCCTTTTACATCACCCACCACAAGTAGTTCATTCCTTGGGTGAAGACAATCCCACGAGTGTATTTGCCTTTTCCCTTGGGGGCAACCCACACTGACTTCCCCAGTCTCTTCCCTATGGGAACTTTAGCTCCTCTCACAGTGTGTAGGGGTTTTTTTTGTTTTTTTTTTTTTTGTTTTTTTCAGCAGGACCAGGATGGTTTTCAGATCCTCTGGTGTTCACTAGCTAAGTGTCTTCTGGTAAATTAATATCTCAGTGTTTCCATGTCTCAGCACCAAATGATCTTTATGAGCATGATCTTTACAGTCCATTGTACATGATCATTAACAGTCCAATGTATGTCTCAGTCTTTCCAGAGGCTTGTGGGTGATAGGGGATGTGATACACCCACTCAGTGCTATGCCTTTTGACCCAGGAGGTGACAAGATTGTTTCAGAAGTGACTCCCACTGTCTGATTCAATTCTCTCTTGTGTACCATGATGCCACAAAACTTTCCTTTCCAGGTCAAAGATGGTGTTTCAGGCAGTGGCATGGTCTACTGGGTATGTTTCCAGCCAACCAGAAGTTACAAAATGACAGAACCCCCAAATGGCCAAGGTTGGAAGGGACCTCTGAAGATCATCCAACCCCCTGCTATGCAACATCACCTAGAACACATTGCACAGAATGTCATCCAGATGGGTTTTGTGTATCCCCTGAGAAAGAGACTCCACAACCTCTCTGGGCAACCTGTTCCAGTGCTCTTTCACCCTTACAGTAAAGAGCCCTCTCATATTCAGATGTGCTTCCTCATATTCTTCCTGTGCTTCAGTTTGTGCCCATTGCCTCTTGTCCTGTTGCTGGGCACAACTAAAAAGAGTCTGGTTCCATCGTCTTGACACCCTCCCTTCACATGTTTATATGTATTGATGAGATCTCCCCTCAGTCTTCTCTTTTCCAGGCTAAACAGGCCCAGTTCTCTCAGCCTGTCCTTGTATGACAGGTGCTCCAGTCCTCTAATCATCTTCATAGCCCTCCTCTGGACTTGCTCCAGTAGTTGCTTCTACCATGGTGAGTATTTATCAGGCATCACCATATTGAACTCCTAGCCACCGCCCCCTATTCCAGGGAGAATTTACCCTCATGGCTCTCTTGATCACAGCACAGGTTTCACATTTATGGGTGACCTGTGTGATGGCCTCAATGGTCAGGTCCACCCCTCAATCACAAGCCCATCTGTATGTGGCATGCCTCCCCAGATGTCCTGATGTTTCATGGGCCCATCAAGCTGCAAAGAGCTCACCCTTACATCCCCAGTCCAGGTCCACCTGAGCCAATTCAATTTTCAAAGCTCAGTCCACCTATCTGTTATTCTGATGTTCGTTGGGAACATGTGAGCATCTACATGACATACCTTTACAGCCAGTTTCTCTGCCTGGGCAGCAATATCTTGCCTCAGTGTAGCAGTCAAGATAGGTTTACCTCTGTGATGCCAGTTGCTCTGTTTCCATTGCTGTAGCCACCCCGACAAAGCATTTGCCACCATCCATGAGTCAGTGTAGAGATACAATACTGGCCACTTATCTCTTTGGGCAATTTTTAGGGCCCATTGGATGACTTTCATTTTTGCATACTGACTTGACTCACCTTCCCCTTCCATGGCTTCTATGACTCATTGTATGGGACTCCACAGAGCAGCTTTCCACTTCCAGTGGCTCCCTACCACACAACAGGATCCACGAGTGAACAACACATACTGCTTTGGTATGGTGCCTCTTCAGTGATCCAGATCAAGATCAAGACTGTGTGTCTCCAACACTGCAGCTTTGATAATAAACAATGCCCACTTTCTAAGATTTCAAAATAAGTCTTAAGAGAGTTTTATTTGTGACTTTTATTGTGACAGCCATAATTTCCTGACTCCACTCTCATCAACACAAAATCAGGAAATCAGCTGAGTGCAGGAGCAAGAGACCTGTCTGGTACCATAAAAAAGTAACTGAATAACTTTTGCTTTTATTTCTTCAGGTAGGTTTCTTTTAAATGCCTGTACTTGTACACTGTCTTAACAGGGCTTAAGTTAGGTTCAAGGTTGCAAGAGGTTCCCAGCCTTAGAATTCTTTTTTTTTTTTTTTTTTTAATTTTTATTATCTTTAATTTTTTGAGGATGAACACAAGGGTTATTCTGGATGTCTTGCTGCTAAGCACTGAGTGCTGTTAGGCCATATGTTTCAGATTTTTTTTTCTGTAAACAACATTCCTCTACATATTGGTAATAATTCTTATCAGAATTTAATTCTTGGACTAAAACGGGGTTCTCTGTTTTGTATTGTCTAAGTAAATATACCTGGTAAGCAGTGAGAATCAAACAAACAAAAAAATCTGAAGTTTTGAAATAACTTACCTTTTTACAACTTGTTTCAAATTTCTAGAGACCACAATGTTGTGATTTAACCCAGCAAGAAGCTAAGCACCATACAGCTGTTCACTTACACCACTTACCCCATGGCAAGAGTATTGGAAATTGGTGACGGAGAGAGTATTGGAAAAAAAAACACTGCAAAAACCCATGGATGAAAAAAATGAGAGTTTAATAATAAGAAACAAAACAAAACAAAACAACAAACAACAAAACAAAAACAGAAACAAAAACAAACAGGATTTGCTTGGTTTTCCATTTTTTACCAAACTGAACAATGCCCAGCCAGTCCCTGAGCAAAGTCAGAAACCCTCAGCCACCTCCACCTAATTTTATTGTTGAGTATGAGATCATCTGGTATGGAATATTCTTTTGGTCAGGTTGAGTCAGCTGTCCTGGTTCTGTCCCCTCCCAGTTTCTCGTGCACCATCAGCCTCCTTGCCTGAAGGGCAGTACGAGAAGCTAAAAAGTCCTTGACTGAGTATAAGAACTGCTCTGCAACAAATAAAACTTCATTGTGTTATCAGAAATATTGTCATCCTAAATACAAAACACAGCACCAAACCAGCTACTAGAAAAATTAATTTCCATTGGAAACCAGGACAATCACCCTTCAGTGGCTACCCTAAAAGTCATCCAAAGTACAATTTTTAGCTCTTCACTAGTGATTTTTGACAAAGAAATCTTCATACACTTCTGGGATGTTGTTATTCCTGATAATGTTGTGTTTCTCTTGTATGACGTATTTTAAATCTTTCTGCTACAACTTCCTCACCTTGTGAAAGAGAGTTGTTCCTGCAGATGCTCTTGAAAGTTATTTATTTATTTATTTATTTTTGCAGAATGAGAAATGGGAATAGACACTCAGGCCATCCACTTCAGCCTTTAGGTTTCAGAATTGGCATAGATGTGGAATGCTGTCATGACATCTAAGTAGCAACTTGCATCTGAGACGTGGCCATGAAACCACCTAAAATGGTCAGAGAAGGGCTGGTAACAGCACTTCCCACATGTTCAGTACCACATTCTCACATAGTCCCCCAAGCTTTCCACATACCCCTAAATGGTCTTAACACACACACACACTTTTGTCATCCTCACATTGCTTTCCCTCTGCACATGAAGGGGCATGGATACGGAGATGGAGACACAAAACAGCATTTTCCTGCTGCCCTGGTTGGGGAATAGCTGGTCGGTGAGGCAGATTGCTGAGGGGAAAGAACTGAGTGACCTGTGACTATTGAACAGGATTCAGACGCCAAGACTCACAAGTATAACAGTCAAGGTTGTATCTTTTCTCTCTTCATATACAAATAGTGCATTATTGACACCCATTTACCACATGGGAATGCCACAAAAGTGAATTCATGGGGGTTTGTGAGTAGAGAGGTACCAGTGGTACATTTATTACCACAGTGTCACTACATATGTATACCTGAGAGCTTCCATTCTCAATATGGTAGTGAGGTATACAAAACCCAGCTAACACATAATTTATGCAAATTAATTCATCTATGTACTGTCAGAAAGGTGCTCCAAGAAAACATGTGATGGGTCTTTCTGTGGCTGAGCTTATTCAGGTCTATCACAATCATAGGGATAATGAGGACTGCTGCTTTTCCTCAGTGGTTTAAAAAGGAAATGATGAGCAGGGACCTTCCTCAGGCCATAGCTGAGGTGTTGAGACTTGAATTAGAGCTGCACTGTTCCTTTGAGTCAGTTCGTTGTTTCCAAATCAACAACCTAGAGTAAAAGCGGGTCAATAGGGGACCTTATTACTAGTCTTCTTTTTCAGAAGAGGCAAAGGTGATAACTAGGATTCTTGAGGATAGTTATGCCCTCCTTCTCAAGTAAATTGAGGTTGCTCTTACACACTTTGATCATATCTCCTGACGTATCTAATCCTTGGATATCAGCCATTATTCCTTGAGGGTAACATTGACTTTAAATGGAGACTGTCTCAAAAAGACATGAAAGGAAATGTACTTGATATTTACCATACCAGTGATCAATATGTATGTGTAATGATAAAGTTCTGTTTCTAATTTCCTGGCAGTTTTTTTTTTTTTTTTCTCTGTGCTTTAGGTCCTGTCACCCAGAGAACTACAGGCCAGTCAGTCTCACCTCTGTGCTCAGCAAGATCATAAAATAGATCCTACTGGAAACTATGTTAAGGCACATGGAAAATAAGGTGATTGGTGGCAGCCAACATAGCTTCACTAAGGGCACATCGTGCCTGACAAATCTGGTGGCCTTCTCTGATGGGTTACAGCGTTGGTGGATAGGGAGAGAGCAATTGACATAATCTACCTGGACTTGTGCACAGCATTTGATACTGTCCTCCATGATAGACTAGTCTCTAAATTGGAGATAAATGGTTTTGATGGATGGACCACTCGGTGGGTAAGGAATTGGCTGGATGGTCAAAGAGTTGTGGTCAACGTCTCAATGTCCAAGAGGAGATCAGTAATGAGTGGTATTCCTCAGGGGTTGGTATTAGGACTGGCACTATTTAACATCATTGTTGGTGACAAGGACAGTGAGATTGAGTGCACCCTCAGCAAGTTTGCTGACAACACCAAGCTGTGTGGTGCGGTCAACATGCTAGAGGGAAGGGATGCCATCCAGAGGGACCTAGAAACGCTTGAGAGGTGGGCCTGTGCAAAACTCATGAGCTTCAACAAGGCCAAGTGCAAGGTCCTGCATCTTGGCCAGAGCAATCCCAAGCACAAATGCAGGTTGGGTGGAGAATGGACTGAAAGCAGCCCCGATGAGAAGGACCTGTGGGTGCTGGCTGACAAGAAGCTTGACATGAGCTGGCAATGTGCACTTGTAGCACAAAAAGCCAACCATATCCTGGGCTGCATCAAAAGAAGCATGGCCAGAAGGTGGATGGTGGGTGATTCTCTGCATCTACTCTGTTCTCGTGAGACCCCACCTGCAGTACTGTGTTTGGATCCACTCAGTCCAGTGAATCTGGTTGTCCCTTTCCTCTTACCTATTATCCTGTTAACTATGACCTAAAGGCAAAGACTAGGCCCCAGCACAGTGCAGCAAGCCGGAGTTCTCTGGCATTGCCAGGATCAGGGCCCAGGTCTTTCAAGCATTCTATCAGTTTTTCAGGATTTTGCACTTGTTCAGGGGTAAAGTTCAAAATCATTGGAAGAGACAACCATGACAGGTACCTGCCCATATACTCCCACACACCTTACTGCCCACCACCACACTTTTTTGGGGCATATTCCAGCATGGCATTCTTAAGTAATTGTTTAATCTTAGGAAAAAAAGAAAAAAAAAAAAAAAAGAAAAGAAAAAAAAAGCATTCTCGAGACCTAGAAATACGAGTTTTTTGGTTACCCAAAGATGCTAGAAAAACTCAAAAGGTGCTTTAATTACACCACAGAGAAATAAGGATGTACCATTCCGGATATCATTTACAAACTGACTTCGCCTCTTCACCCTGCCTTTCCTCTTTCCCTTTTCTCACCTTTTATTGCTGAGTGTGTCATGATATAGTATGTATATCATGTATAGTATAGCATATAGTATATAGTGTATAGTATATAGCATATAGCACATAGTATATAGTATATATTATATAGTATAGTATAAATAGTATGTATATCATGTACAGTACAGTACCATATTTAGTAATATCTCTTTGGTAAGTTTAGGTCAGTTGTCCTGGTGATGTCCCCTCTCCCCCTCTGCCCATCCCTAGCCTACTGGCTTCCAGGGGAGTTGGAGGGAGTTTTGTTGATGTGCCAACATTGCTCCACAACAGACAAAACATTGATGTGATATGAGGGCTGTTCTAGCTCCAAGTGCAGAGCACAGCACTATATGGGCCACTGCAGGGAGAGTTAACTCCATCTCAGCCAGACCCAGTAAGGAATCATATGGGAAAGGAACTCAAGAAGGACAGGAAAAGACAAGGGAACTGCTTGAGAGAGTCCAGCACAGAGCCACAAGGATGGTTAAGGGAGTGGAGCATATCTCTCACGAGAAAAGGCTGAGGGAGCTGGGTCTCTTTAGCTTGGAGGAGAGGAGGCTGAGGGGTGACCTTATTAATGTTTATAAATACGTAAAGGGTGAGTGTCAGGAGGACAGAGCCAGACTCTTCTCAGTGACACTTAATGATAGGACAAGGAGCGATGGGTGCAAGCTGGAATATAGGAAGCTTAAAATAAGAGAAGAAACTTTTTCATGGTGAGCGTGACAGAACACTGGAACAGGCTGCCCAGGATGTGTTGTGGAGTCTCCTTCTCTGGAGACATTCAAAACCCACCTGAATGCATTCCTGTGTGACTTGATCTAGGTGTTTCTGCTCTAGTAGGGGGATTGGACTAGATGATCTTTCAAGGTCCCTTCCAATCCCTAACATTCTGTGATTCTGCAGGGAAAAAAAAAAAAAAAAAAAGGAAAAAGAAAATTATTCTCCTTAAAACTGAGGCGAATAAAGTGCATATGTCTAATTGCAGGAAAGGTGGCTCCACGGGGAGTCCAAAGAACATTTTAATGGTCCCATTGTGCTTTGTCTACCGTGTCTTGGATTCAGAGACTCTGTGGCCAACCAGAAATCCAACAACCAAACAGAGCACAAGTATATGAATGTGAATGTAAACTGCTAAAATACCTCCTTTTTGGTAAGGAACAAGAGATTTTCCTCTCCTGCAGGTACACTTTCTCTTTGTATCTGTACAGATACAGTATATTTTCCATTCTAGTTTGAGAGAATGTAAATCCCATGGTGTCAGGAGCCAATAAAGTCTGTGCATCTTGCATTCAAATCTGCATTAGCTGAGTGTTAACCTCTTTCCTTTTTCTTTTACAGGACAGTCCACTGACATGAGAAGAAACACCAAGCATGCTAAAGTGTGTGTGGTAAGGTAAGAACAGGCTTGGAAATAAGAGTTTTGTGATGAACACAAATGCCTAAACATATTTTATACTTTTTTTTTTTTTTTTTTTTTTTTTGGTGGGTTGATTCCCCCATATCCATTCCTTATAGTATAGCAACATGGGTATTCTTGAAAAAAAAATCTGTTTTTTATTTTTTCAAATTGTGGGAGCTGAGTTTACTAGCTTTCTCATTTTGATGAGTTTCTCTTTGACATGCTTACCATGAGAACACACTCTTTAATTCAAGACAACTATTTGGGGGCAGGGGGCAAGATAGAGCAAATCATTTTCATTTTAATTGCGATGGAAAAATTTAGGTTAATCTCATGGAGAATACTAATTATCATAAACTTTTTGAGAAGAAAGGCCAAGAGAGCAGAGGATGTTCAGCCTGAAGAAGAGAAGACTGTGGGTTGACCTTATTGCAGCTTTTCAATACTTCAATGGGGTTTATAAAAAGATGGAGAGAACTTTTTGCTCAGGCAGACAATGAGAGGACAAAGGGAAATGGTTTTGAACCAGAAGAGGGGAGATTTATAATAGATGTTAGGAGGAATAGCTCCACTCAGAGGGTGATGAGACACTGGAACAGGTTACCCAGAGAGGTTGTGGATGGAGGTGTTCAAGACCAGGTTGGATGGGCAATTCTGGACAACCTGATCTAGTGAGTGGCATCCCTGCCATGGCAAGGGGATGGGAACTGGATGATTTTTAAGATCTCTTCCAAGCCAAGCCGTTCTATGATATGGTTCTATAAATAAGCAAAATTAGTAGGGAACATGGGCAATCTATTGGAGAGTTTAAAGAACAAATCAGACAAATATTTTCGTAAGTTACATCAACAGAGTTCATTCTTCCTTGTAAAAGTGAAATGGACAAGATCAGTTCTTCCAAGGTCTCTTCTTAATTTTTTATTCCTGGGCATATAAAGCTTATTTCTAGCCTTCAGAAACAGAATGTGCTCAAGAAGTCAACTGATTATAATTCTCATGTTATTCTTGATTTTTTGAAAATAATAGCAGAGCAGAATTTCTGCTCCCTTTCAAGCTGAAGTGCAGTTAATATTTATAGGTGAGCTATTCCAAACCCCTAGCTTTGGCTTTCTGCTTACCATAATTGATCCGAAATATAATTTTGATATAGTCATAAGGTACATATGTCTGACCCCATTTATTTTCTTTGATAGACTTTCCTAGTTTAGCATGTGTTTGACTTGATATTATATAGTATATAGTATATAGTATATATATCATATATACAATATATTATAAAAGTTATTTATAAATATAAAATATTAATAATGTTAATAATAATATATTATTAATAAAATATTATTAAACATATAAAATTTATTTATATATAACTTTGTACATTGATATGTACAAATGAGCATTTCAAGAGTGTCCTGCAAATCATGTGTGAGCAGACATCTAAATTATGTGAGGTGAAACAAATACTATGGAGTTAATGTTAGCTGTGCAGATTACTCATTTAGACATTAAACTAAGCATTTGGGGAGGAAGAGGTAGTGAGATCTGCAGTAGTTAAGTGTGATTTGTTAACCTGTGCTCATTCAGAGTACACAGAAATAATACAAGGCTTTAAAATGCAGGAAATGACAATGAGATAAATGAGTTCAGAACTTTAAAAAATGTAAATAGGAAGACTGGCAAAATTATATCTTTATCCTACATCATCTTGACTCTAGCCAGTTTGATGTATTGATGGGCATTTGCCTTTTTTTTTTTTTTTTTTTTTTTCAGCATAGCTCTGTCTTTTCCTACCAATGATAGATGGCAGAAGGGAATCACACCGTGGTGACTAAGTTTATCTTATTGGGATTCACCGACAACCTGAAGTTACAGATCCTTCTCTTCACAGTGTTTCTACTTATCTATTTGTTGACCCTAGTGGGAAATCTGGGGCTGATCGTGCTCATCCAAATCAACTCCAAGCTCCACACCCCCATGTACTTCTTCATCAGCAACCTTTCTTTCTTAGATGTCAGCTACTCCACCATCATTATACCCAGCACACTCATGACCCTTGTGGCTGAGACAAAAGTCATATCGTACACAACATGCACAGCTCAGCTCTTCCTGTTCTGCATCGCAGTGACAGGCGAGTGCTACCTCCTGGCGGTGATGGCCTATGACCGATTTATAGCCATCTGCAACCCCTTGCTCTACCCTGTCATTATGTCTAGGAGGTTCTGCATCCTCCTTGTGTGTGGGTCCTACTTCATGAGTTGTGTGAATGCAACCATTCAGACTTTATTTATATTCCACCTGTCCTTCTGCAATTCCATCATCGATCATTTCTTCTGTGATGTGCCCCCCATACTGAAGCTCTCCTGCTCTGATACTTATATCACTGACCTGGTCCATTTCACCTGTGCTACTGTGCTTATCATCTCAACCATCCTCCTTATTCTCATCTCCTATATATGCATTGGGGTTACAATCTACAAGTTGAAATCTGCCAAAGGCAGATGCAAAGCCTTCTCCACATGTGCTTCCCATCTGACTGTTGTTGCCATCTTCTATGGGACAGGCTCCTTCATGTACTTACGACCCAGTTCAAAATACTCTATGGAGTATGACAAGATCATCTCTGTGTTTTATACCCTGGCAATACCCATGCTGAACCCTATAATTTACAGCTTGAGGAACAAGGAGGTCAAAGAAGCCCTTCGAAAGACAGTAACGAGTCTGTATTGCTCTCTGTGAGTACTACAGAGATTCAGGAGTCCAAATGGGAGTGAGAGAACCTGAGAACTGTCAAAACAGAACAATTAAATATGCAATAGTTTGGTTCCTGCCTGACAAAGAGGAAAACGGAATAGTATCTTAGACATTTTGTTGCCATATCTACATGATGTGAGAGAGCAGGCAGGCCCCTTTTGCCATTGCAGGGCTTCTTATTTGCTCCCTCCCCCCCCCCCCCCACCCCACAAGGGATGTGTCATGTCTCACTGGGTAGTCTGAAGGAACTAACTTTTCATTTGGTGACAGTCACTATTTCAATAGCAATAGGCTCTGTAACATAGTAGTGCCCTACATCTGATCTCATGTTGTGACCTTGGCAACTATAGACAGTGTAAGAGAAATCTACTGGGTATATTCATAGGCATTTTTATTCTCTGCACCCCACCCCCATTTGGAAGACGAAGATAATAGATCTCTCAGCAAACTTGCTAAGGATGCATTCAACTCCTGCAACCTGATCATTGATAATGATGTTGAACAGGATGGGCCCTAGAACTGAGCCCTGAGGAACACTGTTAATGACTGCCCACCAGCCAGATGTAGCCCCCATTCACTATGACCCTTTGAGATCACAGAGAATGGTCATCTACTGATGAGCCAGTGTAGCCTGAACCTCTTCAACTCACATTTGGACAATATGTCCAGAAGGATCCTGTGAGGGATGGTATTTAAGGCCTTACTAAAACCCCCAAATATTATATCCATTGTCTTCCCTCCACTCACAAATAGAATAACCTTATCATACAAGGAGATTGAGTTATTAAGGCAGGACTTTCTCTTCATAAAGGGAAAGGGAAGGGAAAAGGAAAGGGAAGGACCTTCCCTTTCCCCGTGTTGACTATGCCTGGTAATTGCTTTGTTCATTAACTGCCTTTCCATATACCAATCAGAATCTTCTCAATTTATTTTCTATGTACTGAGGCCAGACTGACAGGTCTGTAGCTTTTCTAGGTCTTCTCTCATGCCCTTTTTGTAAATGGGTGTAACATTGACTATCTTCCAGTCAGCAGGAACCACCCTAACACTAGTCAACACTGTTCAGCACCCTCAAGGGGAAGAGAAGGTCTCTGGATCTCATCACCTCCAAAACAGTCTCTTTAGATAATCCAACTCTGGATACAGACATTGTGGCTAAATCAGAGAGCCAGCCATTGATGCTCAGTTGTCCCTGTAGTCAAAAACAAACATGGAAACACAGAATCATAGAATGGTTTGGGTTAGAAGGGACCATAAAGATCATCCAACCCTCTGCAACAGGCAGAGACATATTCCACTAGACCAGGTTGCTCAAAGCCCTGTACAACCTGCCCTCTGATTGTATCTGTGCTCTATGGTGTGACTATTTGACACAAGTCCTAAGGGGAGGGAGACTATGCAACCTGATTCCGTATTATATTGGCAAAGATCTGAATCCTGGAAAATTAGTGGGCAAAAGACAATGGCCATGCAATTCTATAAACAGTGATCCCAAACAAGAATTTGAGCTCTCCAGGGTCCACAGCAGTTGCACCCTTGATCTCCCCCTGATCTGGGCTGCTTGTCAGGGTATCCCTGAGGGGATGTACATCTCAGGGCTGACTCTTTGAAGAACAAGCTCATCTGCCAACAAAGGAGTAGTGTAAATAATTCACACTAGCATGTATTTTGGAAGCACGTGCCTTCCATTCCCCTTACCCCTGGTCTTGGGTGAACCTTGCCATTCATGAATCTTTAAATAAATTGCTGTTTCTATTGTAGCAAATTTCTTTAGATCATTCTGTTAATTGACTAATACTTAGATACTGATTAAGTGCTGTTAAAATCATATAATTTTATTACCTACTATAAAGGTATAGAATAAATCCTTAATTGCTGCTACATTAGAGTTGCATAAATTTAATTCTGAAGAACACCAAAACAACCAGCAGGTGGACCAGGCTGCTAAGATTGAAGAAGCTCGGGTGGATCTGGACTTGCAATATAATTGTGAGTTATTTACAGCTCAGTGGGTCCATGACACCTGAGAACATCAAGGAAGAGATGCAAAATATAAATGGACTTGTGATCAAGGTGGACTTATCTTGGACACCATTGCATGGGTAATCCATGAATGCAAAACATGCACCACAATCAAGCAAGGCAAACAGTTAAAACCTATCTGGTATAGAGGACAATGGCTGAAATATAAGTGTGTGGAGACCCGGCAGATTGATTATATCACACTTCAACAAACCCACAAAGGCAAGAGCTGTGTGCTTACAATGCTGGAAGCAGACACTGACCAGATGGCTGGAAAATCCCAATACCCCCATGCCACTGTCTGGACCACTATCTTTGGCCATGAAAAGCAAGTCCTATGACAACATGGAATCCCAGAAAGAAGTTAATCAGACAACGGGACTGATTTCTGAATCAGCCTTACAGATGCCTAGGCCAAAGAGCATGCCCTTGAATAGTAGCATGTCCCATCCCCTCATGAGTGGTGTTCCCCAGGGTTCTGTATTCTCTTTAATATCTTTATTGATGAATTGGATGAGGGAATTGAGCACACCCTCAGTAGGTTTGCGGATGACAAGTTGAGGGGGAAGTGTCATTCTGCCAGAGGGTAGGAAGGCTCTGCAGAGGGACCTGGACAGGATGGGTTGATAGGCAGAGGCGATTGGACGAGGTTCAACATGGCTTAGAAACAGGTCCTGCACTTTGGCCACAACAACCCCAAGCAACGCTACAGGCTTGGGGGAGAGTGGCTTAAAAGCTGTGCAGAAGAAAAGGATATGGGGGTGTTGGTCAATGCTCACCTGAACATGAGCTGGCAGTGTGCCCAGGTGGCCAAGAAGGCCAACAGAATCCTGGCTTTTATCAGGAATAGTGTAGCCAGAAGGACCAGGGAGGTGATTGTTCCCCTGTACTCTGCTCAGATGAGGCCGCACCTTGAGTACTTGTGATCAGTTTCGGGCCCCACAGTACAGGAAGGATGTTGAAGCCCTGGAACATGTTCAGAGAAGGGCTACTAAACTGGTGTAAAGGGTCTGGAGCACAAGTCTCATGCAGAGCGGCTGAGGGAACTGGGGTTTTTTAGTCTGGAGAAGAGGAGGCTCAGGGGGAGACCTTATTGCTCCTGAAAGGAAGTTGTGGGGAGCTGGGGGTTGGCCTCTTCTCACAGGTAACTAGTAATAGGACTACAGGGAATGGCCTCATATTGAGCCAGGGGAGGTTTAGGTTAGAAATTAGAAGACATTTCTTCTCAGAAAGAGTGGTCAGGCATTGGAACATGTTGTCCAGGAAAGTGGTGGCATCACCGTTCCTAGGGGAGCTCAAGGAAAGGTTGGACCTGGTAATTAGGGGCATGGTTTAGTGGGTGACATTGGTAGTAAGGTGATGGTTGGACGAGATGATCTGGAAGGTCTTTTCCAACCTTAATGATTCTATGACCCTATGATTCTATGATTCTATGCACCAACCTCTGCAATAATAGAACAATACAATGGACTGTTAAAGACTACACTGAGAGCAGTGGGCTCTGGGGCATTAGGATATATATACAGCTAAAACCATCTGGTTAGTTAACACTAGGGGATCTGCTGATGAAGCTGGCCCTGCCCAATCAAAACTCTTCTCTACTATAGAAGGGGAAGTTGTGTGAATCTAATTCTGTGACACCTTGCTGTTTTGGATTCCAAGATACCCCGGAGTACCCTTTGGTGTTTGGCTAGGATAGAGTTGATTTTCTTCCTAGTAGCTGGTATGGTGCTGTGTTTTGGATTTTTGATGAAACTAATGGTGATAACACACCGACGTTTGCATTATTCATCACTTGTTTTGTTTATTCTTTTTGTTGTTACTGCATTTTGCCTTACCCTGCCCTGCCCTGCCCTGCCCTTCCCTGCCTTGCCCTGTCCTGCCCTGCCCTGCCCTGCCCTACCTTGCCTTGCAATTTCCTTTCCTTTCCTTTCCTTTCCTTTCCTTTCCTTTCCTTTCCTT
>CM021723.1:1829144-1857547 GCA_011074415.1 Stictonetta naevosa | reverse complement strand
CTTTCCTTTCCTTTCCTTTCCTTTCCTTTCCTTTCCTTTCCTTTCCTGCCTTGCCTTGCCTTGCCTTGCCTTTCTGTTCTGTTCCATTCCGTTCTTTTATTTTTTTATTTATTTTTATTAAACTGCCCTCATATCAACCCACACCTTCTTTCACACTTCTTTTCAATTTTCTCCCCCATCCCACTGAGGTGGTGGAGGAGTGAGTGAACAGCTATATGGCGTTTAGCTGTCTGCTGGGATAAAACACAACAGTTGGGCAGGATATTGACCAAGGACAATTCCTCAGGGAGCCTGTGTAAGAAGTCCATGCCCTGGCTAAGGTTTGGGCTTTTCATGCCTTTTATCCTCCTAAGCCAGGTCCACTGGAGGGTGTGAGGACACACATTGGATGAGTTGATGTAGAATGTTAGGTTTATCCCATCAAAGGAGAAAAGATTCTGTAAATGTTATGTCTTCGCTAGCCGTAGTTGTTGTTGTTGGGAGAAGTAATGAAACTGCTCAGCAGACAAAGCTGTGGTGGCTTTACCTTGTTAGGCATCTGAACTCCACCACAACTGCTCTCTCACTCCCCCTCCTTAGAAGAAGAGGGGAAGAAAAAAGTATGCTGGAAAGGAAAAAAAAATGACTCAGGGGTTGAGATAAGGATAATTTAATTAAAGGGAAAGGGAAGAGGGGAAAAACAAACAACAAAAAAAAAAAACAAGCAAAGGCCATGTGGAAGTACAGACAGAGAGGAAAGAAATTACTCTCTACTTCCCATCAATAAGCTGTGCTTGGCCACGTTCCTGAAGCCAGGCCTCAATATATGTAGCTGTTTGGAAGGACAGACATTTTCATGAGAGCCCCCCCCCCCCCTTTCCATTTCACATCTTTTATTGCAGAGTGTGACATCATATGGTCATCCCTTTGGTTGGTTTATGTCAGCTGACCTGGGAATGTCCCCTTCCTACCTCTTGCCCGCTTCCAGCCTGCTGGCTCTTGGGGGAGGTGGGGGTTGGAGCAAGTCCTGATGCTGTGCCAGTATTGCTCAGCAACAGACAAAATACTGGTGTGATACCAATGCTGTTCTAGCTACAAGTGCAGAGCACAACATTATATGGGCTGCTGCACGGAAAGTTAACTCCATCCCAGCCAGACCCAGTACAAAAGCTCAGCTCCATCAAGCCTTCTGTATTTACATCTTTTTTTGGGGGGCCGGCCCTGATAATTAGCTTTCTTTTCAGCCTTCATCTGATGCACTGTAAGATTTTGAATCATATCAGCCAGTCCCAGGTAGGTGTTTCTGCTACTTCAGGTTGTTGGACAGGTGAATAGTAGCCCTGCATTTGATTAACTGAATTGATGTCTAGATTCCACACACTTTTTTGTACAATTCGTCTTTTCATCAGTTGCTCGGACACGAGCAGAGTTTCCCCTGTGGCCTATGGATAGGCCCATGGTACAGCAGGTTATCTCCCTGCAGCCCATGGTGTGCCACAGCAAAGTAGAGTATTCTGGAGATAATTATTGGAGATAATTAGAGATAATAAGCTTCTACACTCTCCATTACTTTAATTGGTAAAAGACTTTACTAGTTCAGACCTTTTTGCTGCAAGGGAAGCTTTCCCATAAAAGAATAATAAAAAAAAAAAAAAAGAGAGAGAGAGAGTGAGGTGAGAGAGAGAAGAGAAGAAAAACAACCAATCAAAAAAATAAAATAAAAAATCACTGATTCCTTTAAAGGACAACCCTTCAGGTAGTTCAGAAAAACTCTATCTGATACCTCTGCTTGTTGCAAGAGTTTAATGGCCAAATGCATACCTGGGAATCCTGAATTGGTAAGCAAGTCTTAATGCTTTCTTGTAGTAACAGATGACACAAGAAATCACATATCCATTCTGGTGTAAGTTATTGATCTGAATGCTTCAAAAACAATTTATTCTTTGTTATGCCATGCACTTCATGTAAACTGACAGTTGTGTGATAAGGGAAAATACCTGTAAATTAAGAGTAATAGCAAAATGTATTAAGTCTTTTCATCGGATTTTCCCTCTTAATGAAAGTGCAAGATTTTGAAACTGCTGAGTGCGAGTACTCCTTGTCTCCAGGTCTATTTGTCATTCCTTTAATCAAAGGACTGTACATATGCAGGCAGGTAATGAAAGAAAATAGCTAAAGAGTATGTTTCTGTTCTCAGTACATAAGTACATCTCTTGTGTTGACATCTTTCTTTCTTAGCTATCCACAAACTTGCTTGTATTAATGAGTTGTAATCTAAAAGCAAGTAGATTGGGATGAGGTATGTTTGTGTGTTAATTATATGCTCGTTTCCCTTAAAAGCAGTAAGAACAAACCTTTATTTTAAATCATCTAGAGTTCTACTGTAAACAGTGGCATCTACTTAAAGGTTAATCAAGGGTCACTGAAATCTCTATGAAGAGAAATAGGCATTTCTAGAGTGCAAATACATTATATGTTTTAGCATAAGCTATATCTGAAGACTATGTTACACTCTAGGTTATAAATGCTCAATTGATACCTATATTCTAGATATCCATTGATTATAAATGGAATCTAGAGCAAAACAGTTAATAGAAACATGATCTACTTTAAGTTATTGAAATTAAAACATCCACTAGACAGATGTCTGGAGCTAAGATGAAGAGATCTAAGTGGAAGAGAGAACTACGCTTCTTTTTCTAAGGTGTGTTTCAGTTAGATGCATTGTGGGCTGAAGGAGCCAGTCTTGCCGCTCATGGTAAATCTCATTGACCTGCTTAAACATAAATTGCTAAAATCTGTAATATTTTCAAAATTATCTGTTAAATTTAAATTATTTTTCTTAAACATTTCTGTCTGCATACTATCTGAGCTTTTGTGGTGCTGTTTTCAGCAGTGAATGTTAGTCTTTTTTTTTTTTTTTTTTTTTTCTCTATCCTACAGGAAAATAGTGAACTTTAAGAAGGTCTTCTGGTGCTTTTTTGTTCATTTTTGTTTTGTTTTGCCTTTTCCAGTGTTGCTATTAAAAGCGAGATAACACGTAAAAGGAAACAATGACAGGTGTACCTCTCACTTCATTCTGGTCAGAAATTTTGGCTCTATTTTGTAAAAAACAGTTTCCATGGGAAACAGTTTACTAAGTGACCTAATTCTTCACACAGTCTTACTTTTGTGGAACTCTTAACATTTTTCTATTTCTTCTGCTTTGAGATCTGCAGGGATAGCTGTGTTCACCCAATATGGTATGAAGAACCAAACCGCTATCAATGAGTTCATTCTTCTGGGATTTTCCTATGGGCTGCAGGTCCAGACCTTACTTTATCTGGTCTTTCTTGTCACCTATATGGTGACAATCACTGAGAATGCAATCATCATCTTTGTGGTGAAAAGGAACCACCATCTACAGAAGCCCATGTATTATTTCTTGGGGAACTTGTCCTTCCTGGAGATTTGGTATGTCACAGTAACGTTGCCCAAGCTTTTGTTTGGGTTCTGGTCACAGAACAAGACCATCTCATTCTCCAGCTGCATGACCCAGTTATACTTCTTTATCTCCCTCATGTGCACTGAATGTGTTCTCCTGGCTGTAATGGCCTATGACCGCTACTTGGCTGTCTGTCATCCCCTGCGCTACCCAGCTATCATGACCCACAAGTTGTGCTTTCAGCTGTCAATTCTGTCATGGACAGGAGGCTTTTCTATTTCCTTGGTCAAGGTATCTTTTATTTCACGCCTCACATTCTGTGGACCACAAGTCATAAACCACTTCTTTTGTGACATTTCTCCAGTCTTGAACCTTTCGTGCACTGACATGTCCCTTGCAGAAACAGTGGACTTTGCACTGGCTTTGGTGATCCTTCTGGTACCTCTCCTGACCATTATTTTCTCCTACTGCTGTATCTTGTCAACCATTTTGAGTATGCCTTCAACCCAGGGAAGGAGAAAAGCTTTTTCCACTTGCACATCCCATTTCACTGTTGTCATCATCTTCTTTTCAGCCACTCTCTTCATGTATGCCAGGCCCAGAAGGATCCATCCATTCAACCTCAACAAGATAGTATCCATTTTTTATGCTGTGTTCACTCCAGCACTAAACCCTCTAATCTATTGTCTCAGGAACAAGGAAGTGAAAGAGGTTCTGAGAAAGATCATAGTCACAAGCTGCTCTGCACATCGCTAAGTTCCTAGGATAAGGATACTGATGAGCAAGGACACTCCTGAGAAGCTTCCTTCTTGAAATGCATTTTGAGTAGGACCACTACAACTTACTTCTTCATTGTTGCCTCAGTCATCAATGACTTGCTGCACTGAAGTCTGGTAAGGAAGAATTTGTATCATTGTTTCTATGTGGAAATGTCTCCTTCCCATTTGTGAGGATGCCTACATGAGTAAACTCACCTGGCTGTAAGTTATTCTGCTACAATAGTAATGTAATAATTCCTACCACACTCTTGGTAATAGATATTTTTCTTTTAGTAAACCTAATAATAAGATTTATTGTTTTTAAAACCATGTAAAAAGGTTGGATATCAATGAAAATCAGTTAGCCAAATCCCTATGGACAGAGTTACTGAGAGCTAAGTACATGTCAAAGAAATTGTCTGACTTTCTTATGGTATCACAATCTTGCTGTATACAGGAAATGTCATTCTTGCTGTATGTATACTATTTGTGTTAGCCATACATTCACATGACCTCATGTTTGGTGTATAGTAAACCTGACTGGAAGACTATTGTACTTTGAGGAGTTAGTAATCCATGTAATTTTTAACCTGAGCTGGCACATGTTTGTGCCATGCTGCACATACAGCTCAGTCTTCAGGTCTGTATTGTGATGTGTGCATCCATTGGCAACAGGGTAAACTTTGCCATTTGATTTTTAACAGTAGAGCCTGCAGTAACTGTGATCATGCCACTTGTATCCTTGCCTTTATCTAAAAGTGCAGCAAGAGCTTACCATGTGAACATCCATTCTGTTTGATGGTTGAAAAGGTAGAAGAAAACAATTCTATCCAAGAAAATACTATACTGGTTCAACTGGCCAAAAAAATACCATATTTTGGCACAAGGGGTCTGCGCAGCATGCTGTAACCTGATTGAAGGTCTGTTTGATGCTATATAATTCAGGATTGCCAGCACCTGAAAAAAAAGGATGTAAGATTATTAGGAAGAAATGCCTCACTGTAAGGGTAGTGAGGCACTGGAACAGATTTCCCAGAGAAGTTGTGGCTGCCCCATCTATGGAAGTATTCAAGACCAGGTTGGACAGGGCCTTGGCCAACCTGATCTAGTAGTGGGTGGCATCCATGCCCATGGCAGGTGGGTTGGAACCAGATGACCTTTATGGTCCCTTCCAACCCAAGCCATTCTATGATTATTAGTACCCTTTTCTTTTTCTTTATACTGGTAGCACCTATAAATTACATTTTCAGCAATACTTTACAAAATCTGAGTTTCTTTCTTACTGGTTTCGTAATGAGCCAGCAACTCCTGCTGCAAAACACAGGGCTTGAAGCAATTACATTCTTATCACTGCTAGGAGGGCCATTTAACTCATATGGACCAGAACTAGCATGAGATCCAGGGTACTGTCACAGAATTAGGTCTTCAGTGTCACTAAGAACGATACACACACACAAAAAAGTAAAAATGGCAGGCATTCCCAGCATCTGAAATGACTTGATTATCTATACTATACTATTTCTTTACAGTGCTAGCTCCAATAAATGACATTTAAAGGAATATGTTATAGAGTCTGAGTGCTTTTTTTCATGAGGATCATAAGGACCCAGCGCTTTTTTCTGGTATAAAACACCTAGTAAGGAGAGCTTTATACTAGGAATGAGCAGGTGGGAGAAGATGACCTAAAACAATGTGAGGAAGTAGTGGACTGGTTTGGCAGACAAAGCATGCAGAGGGATGCGAACAAAAGGAAGATCATAATGTACAAAGTCAATCTGAAAGAAGTCCAGTTCAAGCATAGGCACATGAATGAAGAAGTGTCTATGGGGCGGAATTATAGGGAAATGGGCACTCATATTGGCATTCATACCTTTTCTATGAAAGCAGCATGAGTGAATGTCTGTACATTAATGTATGCAGCAGAAGAAACAAGGGTGAGCTAGAGTTGTGTGTAGATGCATAGCTACAATCTCACTGTGATTATGGAGACATGGGGTGAATAGATTGCACAACTGGAACACTGCTATGAAGGGATATAGGCACTTCAGGAAGGACATGATGAGGGGGAGGAGCAGCAGGGAGCTGCAGGAATGCATGAAACTCTGCCTTGGGATGGATGATGAATCAGCTAATGGGTCAGGTATATGAGGGGATGTTGTTATCTTGACTTTAGTGGGGCTTTTGACATTTTATCTCATAACATCCCCATAGGCAAACTGAGGAAGTAGAGGCTAGATAAATAGACTTAGTTGAACTGACAGCTGTCTGAACTGTCAGGCTCAGAAGACTGTGATCCTCTGTGATCACATGAAGTGCAGCTGGAACCCAGTCACTAGTAGAGTACCTCAGGAGTCCCACTCAATTGTGGGTCCAACACTACTGAACTTCACCGATGACAAGGAAAATAGGACATCAGCAAACTTGCTGAGGGCGCACTCTCAAGCACGACTCTTAAGATGACCATTGTCCAGGTCACCGATGAATAAGTTGAAGAACTAATCCTAGTTGGTGTGTTCAAAAATCAGGTGGCTCTTGGAAAATTACTGTGGATTATAGAGGATTGAATGAAGTCACCCCTCCCTCCAGCTCACAGTTACAGTGCCATACATGGTTACTCTCTGGAAGGTGGTGATAGACCTTGCTAATGCTTTCTTTTCAATAGATGTTCCTTTAGAAAGCCAGGATCAGTTTGCCTTTACCTGGCAACAAAAGCTATATACATTTCATGTTCTGCCTCAGGGATGTACACAGTTCCTCTATATGCCACCAAATGACAGCAGCTGACTAGCAGTATGGTCAGGTACCATCACTATTTATCATTATATTGATGATCTACTGATTATGGCAGTCACAACAAAAAATTGAAGTAGCTATTGAATCACTGAAACCGCACCTACAAGACCACGGCTGGGCAATTAATCCAAAGAAAATACAAGGCCCTAGAACTACTGTGCAATTTCTAGAAACAGTCTGGCATGGACAGACTAAAGAAATACCAGAAGAGGTACAGCAAACAGTCCAACAATTCCCTGTACCAACCACAGTGAAACAACTGCAGACTTTCCTGGGACATTTAGGGTTTTGGAGAACCTTTATTCCATATCTGGCAGTATTAATGCACCCTCTGCAAAAATTGACTAGAAAAAAAGCAGTTTGGCAATGGACCAAACAAGAACAAGAAGCCTTTGATGCCTGCAAAAATGCTCTGAGCACATACAATTATATACTCCAAGGCAGTGATATACTTTTCAATTAGAAATAACAATTCTAAATTATATAGTCTCATGGGGATTATGGCAAATGACTGGGCTGAAAAGTCAGAAAGAATCTATAGGATTGGTGTATACAGAAAACCTCACAATGTGGTTACTGTGATAGGCCCAAGTAAATTGGCATATACAGAAATACCCTGTATGAGGGCAAATATATGACAACAAATTTGGCAAAATATCCATTAAGTATCTCTTAAAAGTAAAGTATGTCTCAGCCCACCAAAAAGACGATTCTTCTGAGTCACAAAACAACAGGGAAGTAGATGATACGACCTCTGCTGAGGTACATGCTCAAGCTATAAGTGCACATATAGCTTGCGGACATTGATCAGCTCATACTGCCTGTGCATGGGACATTGCTCACCATCAACCCCCTTTACCACTACATATAAAAAAGTCATCTGCACATAATTGTGCTATTTGTACACAGCTAACAGTTGTGTACAGCTAACAGTTGTGCTGTTGTACACAACTAACAGCTGACTTCAGTGCTGGGGAAGCTCATGGAGCAGATTGTCTTGAGTGTCATCATGTGGCACTTGCAGGGCAAGCAGGCGATCAGGCCCAGTCAGCATGGGTTTATGAAGGGCAGGTCCTGCTTGACGAACCTCATCTCCTTCTATGACAAAGTGATGCATTTAGTGGATAAGGAAAAGGCTGTAGATGTGGTCTACCTCAACTTCAGTAAGGCTTTTGACACCATTTCCCACAGCATTCTCCTTAGGAAACTGGCTGTTCATGGCTTGGACTGGCATATGCTTTGTTGGGTAAAAACTAGGTGGGTAGCCAGGCCCAAAGAGTCATGGTGAATGGAGTTAAATCCAGATGGAGGCTAGTCACCAGTGGTGTCCTCCAGGTCTCAGTATTAGGGCTAGTTCTCTTCAATATCTTTATCAATGATATGGATGAGTGGATTGAGTGCACCCTCAGTAAGCTTGCAGACGACAGCAAGGTAGGTGCGTGTGTCGATCTGCTCAAGGGTAGGAAGGCTCTGCAGGAGGATCTGGATAGGCTGCACCGATGGGCTGAGGCCACCTGTATGAAGTTCAACAAGGCCAAGTGCCACGTCTTGCACTTGGGGCACAACAACCCCAAAGCAGTACTACAGGCTGGGAGATGAGTGGCTGGAAAGCTGCCTGTCAGAGAAGGACCTGGGAGTTTTGGTTGATAGTCAGCTGAATATGAGCCAGCAGCGTGCTCAGGTGGCCAACAAGGCCAACAGCATCCTGGCTTGTATCAGAAACAGCGTGGCCAGCAGGTCCAGGGAAGTGATTGTCCCCCTGTACCCAGCTCTGGTGAGGCCGCACCTCGAGTACTGTGTTCAGTTTTGGGCCCCTCACTACAGGAAGGACATGGAGGTGCTGGAGCATGTCCAGAGAAGGGCAACAAAGCTGGTGAGGGGTCTGGAGAACAAGTCTCACAAGGAGTGGCTGAGGGAGCTGGGGTTGTTTAGCCTGGAGAAGAGGACGCTCAGGGGTGACCTTATCACTCTCTACAGATACCTTAAAGGAGGCTGTAGCGAGGTGGGGGTTGGTCTATTCTCCCACGTATCCAGTGATAGGACGAAGGGGAATGGGCTAAAGTTGTGCCAGGGTAGATTTAGGTTGTATATTAGGAAAAATTTATTTACTGAAAGCGTTGTCAGGCATTGGGATGGGCTGCCCAGGGAAGTGGTTGAATCACCATCCCTGGAGGTCTTTAAAAGACGTTTAGATGTAGAGCTCAGTGATATGGTTTAGTGGAGGACTTGTTAGTGTTAGGTCATAGGTTGGACTAGGTGAACTTGGAGGTCTCTTGCAACCTAAATGATTCTGTGATTCTTTGATTTTTTGATTAATATAATACAATATAACATAATATAACATAATACAATACAATTTTATAATGTAATTTTAAAATAGATAATAATATACTGTTTTTTTTTCTTTCCTTTGGTTAACAACAGAGATGAAAAAAAGAAAATGCAAGCACTCAAGAATTTGTCCTTCAGGGAATATCTATTTTTCTCAGAGAACTTCAAGTCCTACTTGCAATTGCCTTCATTGCTATCTATATACTGACACTACAACAGAATATGGTCAATCTGTATTAACTACTCCCTCTATACCTCTGTATATTTCTTCATGAACAATCTCTCCTTTCTGGAGATGTGGTATATTACAGTTACTGTGCCTAAAATGTTTTACAGCTTATTGACTGTTTGCAAGATCATCTCTTTTGTGGGATGCATGGCTTAGGTCTATTTTTCATTGCATTGGCCTGCACCAAGTGTTAACTTCTAGCTGTCATGTCTTACAATCACTTTGTGGCTGTTTGCAGCCCATTTCTCTATCCACCCATTATGGCCAATGACATTTGCTTCTTTGCTTCTTAGCAGCTGGGTCTTGGGTGGGTAGTTTTACCAGTTACACGCTCAAGGTAGTCTTCATCTCATGCCATCAACCATTTTTTCTGTGACATCTCACATCTGCTCAACCTTTGCCTGCTGGGATATGTCAATCACAGTGACAGTGGATTTCATCCTGGCATTGATTATAATTCTCCTACCATTGCTTGTGGTAGTGGCCTCTTACATCTGCATAGCAACAACTATAATGTGTATCCCAGAATCTCAGGGGCGGAGGAAAACTATCTCAGCCTATGCTTCCTACCTGGTAGTTTCACATTCCATATGAAATAAATTCCATTTTTTTTGACCTTGCCTTATATAAGGCAATTGGTATTCAAGTATCCCTAGTAAGACTAGAATTCTCAAATTGCTTCCTATAATTCTTTATTATAATCAAGTGAAATTAATCTAAAAGTAATAAACAATGTCAGACTCTGTCCTGGGTTCTATGTTTACCATTATCTGTTTCAGAGGAGGTATTTCTGATGTCATTTGTGTACCTCTGCTCCATTTCAGTCCACTCCACACAATAGAAAAAAATCATGATGAAAATAAAACTTTTATTTTAAGAAGACTAGCTAATTTTCACTTTAATCTTCATCATTGTCTGTCATGGCTTTGCCTGGGAGAGAGTTAATTTTCATGTAGAAGCTCACACCATGCTGTGTTTTGGATTTTTTTTTTGATTAAATTAGTGGTGATAAAGCACCAATGCTTTTAGTTGTTGCAGAGCAGTGCTTACACAAAGTCAAGGATGTTTCTCCTTCTTATGCGGCCATGCCAGCAAGGAGACTGAGGATGCACAAGAATCTGGGAGGACACACAACCAGGACAGCTCACCCAAACTGGCCAAAGGAATATTCCATACCATATGATGTCATACTCAGAGATAAAATCGAGGGTGGAATTGGCAAGGGGGATGCCTTTGTTTGGGAACTGGCTGGACATTGTTTGTGTGATGGTGAGCAATTGTGTTCTGCATCACTTGTTTTGTTATTCTTTTATTTGCTTTATTTTTTTCCTAAAACTGTCCTTATCTCAACCCATGACTTCTTGCACTTTTCTTTCCAATATTCTCCCCCAACCCACTGCAGAGTAGAGGGAGTGAGCAAAAGGCTGTATGTTGTCTAGCTGCCTTCTGGTTTAAACTACAACAGATATATGTCTTTAAGTTCAATGACAAATACTACTGCCAGGCTGGGGAAGAGAAGAAATTATTTGTTTCTTTGATTGGTCCCTTTGGAAGAACAAACCAAATGCACAAATGAAGTCTTCAGTAAAGTGAAGAAAACATAAATAGGTATCAGGGCACATTCTCTCTGAACTTCTCACCTTCTCTTTGAACATCAAGCAATCCATTCAACGTTGGTAGAAGGATTCAAATTTGTAAGTGAAATTGTAGTATTTGCTATTTAAATATTTCTTACTGTAAATAAAAATATCACTTTGAGTCTCTCATATATTATATTGGTTAAGGAATCTGATAAAAAATATGACAAAATGTATACATTTTTAACTAAACATTTTTAGTGAGAAGCCACAAAATAAATCTTATTTCTCATAGAACACGAGTTTACTTGCAAAGAAAAAAATAACACACACACGATATCTTTCAATTGAAGATACCTTTCCTCAGTCTTTATTCCCTTCCCTTCCCTTCGCTTCCCTTCCCTTCCCTTCCCTTCCCTTCCCTTCCCTTCCCTTCCCTTCCCTTCCATTACTTCATTCATTCAAATAACTTTGAGAAAAAGGACTACTGTTACAAAAAGACACTATGAAGACCTCTGTATTTGGGCACTTAAGATTTAAACACATTATGAATGTTAATGTAATAGATCGCAAGAGTTCTGAAAACTTTTTCAAGAAATTCTTCAAGGTATAATCCATATGATTTGCTTTTAATAACAAAAATATGTGCTTTGAAGCCTTTAGCATTTAGACATCTTAAGTTTGTGAAAGCCAACATTGTCTCTCTTAATAAAGAAAAACAAGAAAAAACCTCGATGTTTTTCATTCAGATACATATGTTATCTGAATTTCACTTGTCTTGTTTCTTTTTCTCCCCAATAATCCGACAGCAGTGATGTGATTTAGCTGTCAGCATAAGAGTTCTTAATTTGGGGGTCTACATGTAGGTGTCCTCATGTGAGATAGGAGTTAAGATTCAATTGCCAAAGTGTAGCTGTCTAATACCCCTTGAGATATACTAGATGATAACCTCCAATTAATGATGGGCATGTAACAACTCATGAGGTGTATATTGGATAGTTTAGGCTATCTTGAATAATAGTAAGTAACTAGATAAATTAATCAGTCTCTATGCATCAAAACTTCTATTGTAGTAGCATGTCAGTGTTCAAGAATTGTTTGGACAATACTCTTAGGCATATAGTTTAACTCTTAGGTTGTCCTGTGTGGAGTCAGAAGTTGGACTAGATGACCCTTTTGGTCCCTTCCAACTGAGGATATTCTATGGTTGTAGGTTAGTTAACAGACTTACATATGTAAAGACAAGAAAGTCAAGACACCAATTTAACTTAACAAAATAGATTTGAATAAATTGTCCACAACTGAGATGCTCAGAAATGTTTTGCTCAGCTCCCAGCAGCCATTTCACCAGGTCGGAGGTGCTCTTTAGGTCCTGTGTTATGTCTATCTAAAATTAATTGATAATTACAGTACCACATTGTATCTCAGCTAATACACCCATTTGGAAATCTCAGATATCTTAAAGTTTCTTAAGTGGTACTACATAGGTATATGTATTCAACTGAATCTTGTCCTTGGGGAAAGAGGACCCCAAAACTCAGGGTCAATTCAGGTTTTTACGCTTTCTATACAAGAACTGGAATATGTTATGCAAAATGGGAACACGCTTGCAAATTTTTCAAAATTCTTTGAAAATGTGACACAATATAGAGAATTTTCAAATTGGGTTGTGGAGTAAGACCACATTTTCCGGATGTGTGGTCTACAGAGCAGAAAAGCTTTATTTATGACTGCTATTTTAATTTCATTATAGTTACAGCTTAAGTTCTCACTTTCTTAAAATTTTCTGCTTTTCAAAGTAATAATGCATTGGTAGTGACTATGTAGATGCTGCTAATTATATTGATAACTGTGATTTTCACAAGAACCTACGGGGACTGATTTTCTGGCAACTCTGATCACATATCCACAGATTAGTGCACTGTAAAATTTAGAAAAGAACAAGACAGAGTAACAGATAATTCTCTCTAGAAGGCCAAATAGGAGTTAGGCATTATGTAGCTCAGAGAATTCATAATCCTCTTGAGTTACTCTAATTTTCTTCTAACTAGCATGTCTTTGACTATCTTAATGATTAACGGTACTAGTAAGTACAGCACTATCAACACTAATGTAGTGTGAAAGAAATGTAAAACAACTGTAAAATGAGAGAGAGATACAGAGAGACAAGTGTATTATATTCACTAATAGTAAGTCATTGATGTCATTGTCTTTACAGAGGTAGATGGGAGACATGGAAGTTGGCAATCACACCACGGTCAAAGAGTTCATTCTTCTTGGATTTCCCATTGCTCCTCACTTGCAGATTCTCTTCTTTGCAATATTTCTCATTGCATATATCTTAGTTTTAGCAGAAAATATTATCATCATTCTGGCTGTCTGGGTAAACTATAACCTCCACTGCCCCATGTATTTCTTTCTAATTAACTTGTCCTTCCTGGAAATCTGGTATGTGACAGTCACACTTCCCAAGACAATGCAGAGCTTTGTGTCAGAGGCAAAGGGAATCTCCTTCATGGGGTGCATGACACAGTTGTACTTCTTCCTCAGCCTGGGGAACACTGAATGCCTTCTCCTAGCAGTCATGGCATATGACCGCTATGTTGCCATTTGTAAGCCTTTCCATTACTCCACCATTATGAGACATATTGTCTGTGTCTACCTTACTATGGGATCCTGGTTGACTGGTTTCTTAATTTCTGGATGTAAAGTATTTTTTATCTCTCAGTTAACTTACTGTGGACCCAATATAATTAACCATTTCTTCTGTGATGTTTCACCTCTCTTGAACTTAGCCTGCACAGATATGGAAAGAGCTGTTCTTATGGATTTTGTGGCTGCCTTATTTATTCTCCTGATGCCTCTCTCCATAGTAATGCTATCCTATGCCTATATTATCTTCACTGTTCTTCACATTTCATCTGTACAAGGTTTCCAAAAAGCCTTTTCCACCTGTGCCTCCCACCTTATAGTGGTCATTGTCTTCTATGCAACAAGCATTTTCATCTATGTGAGGCCCAAAACACTTGCAGTTCATGACTCACACAAAATTGTGTCTGCTTTCTATTCTATTGTTGTTCCTCTCTTCAACCCCATAATTTACAGCCTAAGAAACCAGGAAATCAAGGATGCTGTCAAAAAGGCTTTCTTTGGCAAAACAGTTTCCTTGCAGAAGCATCAGCAGGTTTAATGAGAGATTGGAAAGATAAGAAAAACATAGAAAAACGTTGGATTTTATAATTAAAGTTATGAAAAACTCTGGTTTGTTCTTCAGAAGCTGAAGCATGCTGGTCCAAAAATGTTTTTTTTTTTTCTTTAAATTTTGGAATTGCAGGGAACTGAATGACACACAGTCGTACTCATGGTCTTATGTCACTATGAACATCTCCATAGGTCCTTTTAAGGAGAATTAATAGTAACAGTCAAAAGGTAAATTTGGTGTTAAGGTCAGGGGAAGACTCCTGCTTTTGCAGTCCATTCTCCTATATAATCAATTCCTGTGATTTAACCTGTCATGCAGCTAAGCACCACACATCCATTCACTTAGTCCCCTGTAGTGGGACAGGGGAAAGAATAAGGAAAGGTAAAAGTGCCAGAACTCATTGGTTGAAATAAGAACAGTTTAATAGGAAAAAAACAAGAAAGAAAGAAAGGAAGGAAGGAAGGAAGGAAGGAAGGAAGGAAGGAAGGAAGGAAGGAAGGAAGTAAAGAAAGAAAGAAAGAAAGAAAGAAAGAAAGAAAGAAAGAAAGAAAGAAAGAAAGAAGAAAGAAAAAAAGAAAATTAAAAAAAAAAAACACAAAAAACAGAGAAAAGAGTAAACTAAACAAGTGCTGCACAACACAATTACTCTCCACCAGCTAATTGATGCCCAGCCAATCCCCAAGTAATGGGAGCTCCTCACTGGCCACTTTCCCCAAGTTTTATTGTTCATCATGACGTCATATGGTATGGAATACCACTTTGGCCAGTTTGGGTCTGCTGAGTACAACTACAAGGAAGAAAATTAACCCTATCCCAGCCGAAACCAGGACAATATCTCCCTCTTATTCCATGTGCATCATGCTCACATCCCACACTTTCCAATACATCCCAATTAATCACCACCACACTTCTTGTCTTTTGACATATAAACACAGATATCACACCCTTAGTCAATAGGCCATCCCACTAAAATGTCCATTGAGTTCATTTAGTTTATAATTTGGGGCTCCATCTGTCTTAATGGGGCATTTCTGAGGGTAAGAGAGATGGTGTGTGGTGTTGGACTGTTACATGCAGAGGTCAGCTCTGATTCCATCTCCGCTTCACTTCACTTGGTTCCATCAAAATCTGTTCTTCATTAGTTTGGGTGATTCTTACTGTAATAACATTGACATGACATATAGCAGCCATAGCAATTATGGCATCATATAATGAACAGCATCATATAGCAACATCTTAAAATTAAAATCATTGGCTGTTCTTTGATAAAATCAAATCCCCTCAAGATACATATCAGACTTCCCAAATGCATTTTCCACCAAGTACACCCAGGTCTTCAGCAAAAGTAATCCCACAGATATGTTTGCCTTTGCCTGAGGCAGCAATAACCCAGACTGTCTTCCCCAGCATGTTTTTTTGTTTGTTTGTTTGTTTGTTTTTTTTAACGTGCTCTTCAGGGACTTTATCCCCTTTTACAGTACAAACAGGTTTCAATTGGGAGGACCATATCAATTATCAAATAATTGACTATTAACTAACCAAGTGGCTTTGGCTAAATCTATAACTCTGTGCTTGAATGTTCCAGCATCCATTGCTCTCAGTCTTTTAAAAGTCCATCATATTATTCAGTCTTCCCAGAGGCTGGTGCATGACAGGGAATCTTATACACCTACTCAATGCCATGTTCTTTGTCCCAGGTGTCTATGAGGTTGTTTCAGAAATGAGTCCTGTTTTCTGATTCAGTTCTTTCTGGAGTGTCACTTTGCCATAAATCTTTCTTTCCAAGGCCCAAGATGGTGTTTTCGATAGTGGCATGAAGCACTGAGTGTGTTTCAAAACTTCTGGTGGTAGCTTGCACCATTGTAAGCACATGATGCTTGCCTTGGCAGGTTTGTAGGACTGTGATATAACCAACCTTCCAGGCCTCCCTGTATTTGTATTTCAACCATTTCTACAATATCAGAGGGGCTTTAACTGTTTGGCATGCTTGATTGCAGTGCATATTTCACATTCATGGATAATCTGAGCAATAGTGTCCATGCTCAAGTCCACCCCTCAATCCTGAGCCCATCTATACGTTGCATTTCTTCCTTGATGGCTTGAGATGCCATTGTCCCACCAAGGTACAAAGAAAACCCCTTTCACCACCATTCCAAATTCACCTGAACCACTTCAATTCTAGCAGCCTGATCCACCTGCTAGTTGTTTTGGTGTTCTCCAGTGGCACAACTATGGGTATGTGAGCATCTATGTGACTGTATCGGGTTTATGTGGCAAAGGTTTGGTAGCAGAGGGCTGCATGGGTGGCCTCTGTGAGAAAAGTCCAGAAGCTGCCCCATGTTAGATAATGGCTATTTTTGTTTCAGTAGAAGGATGTTTCTTGTTGTCTGCAGAATAGAAGAAATTGAACTACCTTCTGCCCTCCCTTTTTAGAGCAAAGACCCACCCACTGTAAGCAAAGAGCAGGTTCGAAACCACCTGATGAAACTAAAAAGTACAAGTCTATGGGGCCTGATACATGCATTCCAGGGTCCTGAAGGAATTGGCTTATGTAGTTGCCAAGCCTGTCTCTGTCATATTTGAAAAGTATTGGCAATCAGGTGAAGTTGATGGTGACTGGAGAAAGGGAAACATCACTTCAATTTTTAAAAAGGGTAGAAAGGAGGACCCGAGGAACTACAGACCAGTGAGTCTCACCTCTGTGCCTGGCAAGATCATAGGACAGATCCTCCTGGAAGCAATGCCAAGGAACGTGAAGGATAATGAGGTGATCCCAGACAGCCAGCATGGCTTCACCAAAGGCAGATCTTGCCCAACCAATCTGGTGGCCTTCTATGATGGAGTGATGGCCTGAGGAGGGCCACTAAGATGATCAGAGGGCTGGAGCACCTCTCCTATGAAGAAAGATTGGGGGAAATGGGCTTGTTTATTTTGGAGAAGAGAAGGCTCCAGGGAGACCTCATTGCGACCTTCCAGTACTTGAAGGGAGTGTATAAACAGGAGGGAGAACACCTGTTTATATGTGTTGATAGTGATAGGACAAGGGGGAATGGTTTTAAACTAAGACGGGAGATTTAGGTTAGAAATTAGGAGAAAGTTTTTCACTCAGAGGGTGGTGAGGCACTGGAACAGGTTGCCCAGAGAGGTTGTGGGTGCCCCATCCCTGCAGGTGTTCAAGACCAGGCTGGGTGAGGCCCTTGGGAACCTGATCTAGTGGGTAGTATCCCTGCCAGAGGCAGACATTTAAGGTTTTTTTTTTAAAAAAAAAAAAAAAAGAAAAGTTTTCTGCTAACGCACCTTCCCTCTTTTGCCTGTAAAGATTTTCTAGTCAACTAGTTCAGTTTGTAACAACTATATTGTAAACGTCTAATGTTAAGATACCTGAATGTAATTCTAAACCTCTTGTAGATAAAAATGGTGAGATTTATTACCCAAATGTAGATTCTACAATAGGTATATCTAATTCTGAACCAGTAGCAACTCTTTAGAACAGATGATGGCAGTATTAGCCAATTTTCATTAAATGGTTACAGAACACACTTTAAATACATCTCTGCTTGTTTGATACCAAGTTTCAAATGTTAAATTACATCAACAACTGATTGAAAATTTCCTTTAAAAACTTAGCCACTGAAATTTTATTTTTCAATAAATATATCTTCTTTCTGAAAAATATGAGACAAAACCCAACATATAGGCTTCATGAAGTCTTCTTATTCATTTATTTTTTTATTATTATTTTTCACAACAAAAGGAAGGGGAAAAGGTAGAAGAATAAGAAAATGGTTAGATTGTTAATTGTTTTCTTTCTAGCTTTTGGCTAGGTGTCTTTTTGTTGTTGTTGTTGTTTGTTTGTTTTTCCAGATTGATATATTTGAATTTGGGTTACAGATTCATGCTTCTGCAGTATCATTATTCAGCTAACTTTCCTTCCAAAATATTATTATTTGTCATTAGTTTTATGTCATTTTTCAATAAAGGATTATGTATGCCTTTGATGGAATCTGGGAATATTTTGCTTTTTAGTTTCATTTTTCTTGAATCCAAAAAGGTTTAAAATTTTGGTTGCCTAAAATATTGAAAAAATTAATTAAAACAGATAACCTTGTTACCGTTTATTTTTTAAGCTGCTGCTAAAGCATGTGGGATTTGGATTTACTCTCCTTTTTCTCATTCTTTTTTCTTTTTTTTTTTTTTCTATTTTCTTTTTTTTTTCCTTTCATGAGGGAAAAATTTTCAGACATTGTAGATAAAGTGTTGATTAAAGAGAAGTATTTTTGGCATAGAGAAACATAATTTCCAGACCCTATGAAATCTCTGGTCAGTACCTATCCACTATTTCCTTGAGTCATTACAAGTCTGTGGTACCGGCTGAATATGTGTTTTTACTCTTTGCTTTTGCAAGGCCTTCCTTCCAACGCAGAAACACATTCACACAGTGACAATGGGATGGGAACAAGGAACTTCAGCTTTCTAGTGGGTTGGTAATGGGCTTGGGAAATGAAGTATACAAATGGTTGGGCACACTGAGTCCCTCAAGACAAAGAGAGAAATGGCCTGGGGCTACAGTGCACGACCTCTGAAATGAGACTAAACAGCAAGAGGAAGTGTAGAGCAGAAAGAGTCTGACATTAGGTCTGAGTTAGCCATTAGCCATGGAGCCCTCACAGACACAGGGGACACGGGGAGAACTAGAGCACTGTCAGTCATCCAAGTAGAAATGTTACCCTCCCATATTTACTACAGATTTATTTTATTTTATTTTATTTTATTGCCAGATAAATCAGATGAGCTGCCACAAATCAGATGAGTTCATGATGATGTCATTGCAGCAGTTTCAGATGTTCTCCTGCCACTCACTGACCCAAGGTTGTTCACATACTGTTCACATTGTCCTGTTTGTCATGGCTCACCACTTCCAGCTACTGTATGCATATGTATTGCTTACCCAAAGCAAGGCTATGATACAGCACCTCAGCTAGACAAACACATTGCAGTGAAGCATGCTGAAATTTAGGCCACATACTCAAGTGATCAAGGTGAGGTAATACTTAGCAAGTCACAATGCCAGGCAGCGCGTACCTGCAGCAGGTACCTGTTTCTTGTTGAGTAAATCCAGTTTCATGCCTGGATCATAAAGAGTTTGGAAATGGGCTTGTTTCCAGCCCAAGAGGCTCCCTGTCTGTAACACAGCTGTCCCAGGGAAGCCGGGCAATTGCAGGCACAGAACACCACTACCACTACTCAGTGGCATACATTGTAGGTTCCATTTACCAAGTTGATGTCTATGGCAGTAGATGGCAATTTCTATCCCCAAACACATACATCTGGGCAGAGCTCTGACATGAATCAAGGCTTCTGGTGCTCAGGAGAAAATGAGACACTCACTGCAGCTGTTGGAGGTGACAAGACCTGGCCGGCAAGCAGCTCTTTGCACGCAGCAGTTCCACCTCGAGGACATGATGTCGAGATATGATTTAGTAGCTTAGCGGGTAGTATTGGTGATAAGAGGACAGTTGGACTAGATGATCTTGTAGGTCCTTTCCAACCTTGTGTTTCTATGATTCTATGACAGTTCTGTTGACAGTACAGGCGGTTGGTGGGTAAATTTCTCCCCCTGGGTTACTGTTTTCACTATGTACTGCTTTCTAATGTAGACGTTCAACATAAGCTCCCAACTGTTTCACTGGTCACATCATCCCAAGGCCAAACTCTGAGTTTCTCCATCTCCAAAGCCAATTCGCTGCTGTTACCCAGGTCCCTTTCTTACCTCTCCATGCAACAGCCGTAATTTCTGCCTCATTCACTGTTTAATAGGTGGCCACACTCTCATTTTATTGCATTCTTCCAATAGGCGTCACCTGTGTCCTGCTAATCCATGTTCCACTCCCTTTGGGTTGGGGGACCGCACATTCCCGAACGCCTGCCGGGCTCACGGCAGCCGTTTCTCTTCGCCATCTTCCCACCACACGACCCGTCACCCCCGGCGGGTGCCTGACGCCCTTGGCCCTGTTCCCGCCTCAACACCTCCCGTCAGCGTCCGGAGCACGCTGGCCCTTTAAGGATCGCCCTTAAAGGGGGGGTGGAGAACTGTAAGCGCTGGGACACCGCGGGCGGGAGCGCGAACTGCTGCACTCGCCGGGCGGGAGCGGTTGCGCATGCGCAGCCGGGCAGCCATGCGGGTGCTGGTGGGTGAGTGCGGGGCGGGCGCTTTCGGCGCGGTGTTGGTCCTGGGCGCTGCGTAGGGTGCTGTGGGGGGGACGGCTGGTGCTGAGTGGGGGGTCCCCGGGGAGCTGTAGGGCGCAGGGCACGGCGGGTGGCTGCAGGAGCTCTGAGGGAGTTGTGGTTTGGAAATGAGGGGCCTGGGACTGGATTCAAAGAATCACAGGATCATCTAGGTTGGAAGAGACCTCCAAGATCACCCAGTCCAACCTCTGACCTAACACTAACAAGTCCTCCACTAAACCATATCACTGAGCTCTATTTCTAAACGTCTTTTAAAGACCTCCAGGGATGGTGACTCCACCACTTCCCTGGGCAGCCCATTCCAATGCCTGACAACCCTTTCAGTAAATAAATTCTACCTAATATCCAACCTAAACCTCCCCTGGTGCAACTTTAGCCCATTCCCCCTCGTCCTGTCACCAGGCATGTGGGAGAACAGACCAACCCCCACCTCGCTACAGCCTCCTTTAAGGTATCTGTAGAGAGCGATAAGGTTGCTCCTGAGCCTCCAGGATGAACAACCCCAGCTCCCTCAGCTGCTCCTCATGAGACTTGTTCTCCAGACCCTTCAAGAGCTTCATTGCCCTTCTCTAGATATGCTTGAGCACCTTGATGTCCTGCATGATTCAGCATGGTGCGGGTAGCAATTGGGATCCAGGTACCCTGAAGGAGTAGGATGCAGTGTATGGAGCCAGGGTATGGGGAGTGGTGGAGGCCTGCAGTGGGAGTGCTGGGGAGAGGGTGATCGGGGCCCAGTGGTGTACCCTGGGAGGATGGCCATGGTAACAGGAACTCCTGTGCTAGCTTTGCAAGCTGCTTCTGATCTCTAATATCCTGTCGTTTTCGCAGGTGGTGGCACTGGATTTGTGGGCAGAGCCCTGACCCATTTGCTTCAGAGCCGTGGTCATGAGGTGACCCATGTCTCTCGACAGGCGGGCAAGAATCGCATCAGCTGGGTACGAAATAAGAGCAATTACAGAAGGGAGACCATGTCAAGGCTGAGGAACAAGCCTACCTGGCGCGGCATGCACGGAATTTGCAGTGGGGAAACTGTTTCCCACTGATGTACCCTGCAGCTGGGTGCTGTACTGGTTGTGGTCAGTTGGGGTGGGTACTGCTGCAGCTTCAAGGAGCAAAATGTTCTCCATTCATGCTTGTGCAACGGGCAGTGTTTTACAAGGGTCAGGAAGGAACTGGCTGGATGTCTTGGGAGCTCATCCAGCTTGGTTGTTGGGAAGGCTTGAGAAGAGGGGAGGCTGGGTGTGTGATGTCTCTGTTAACCCTGCTTAGGAAGAGTTGTCCCACCTTGGACTACCCCAGTGCGATGCAGTGGTGAACTTGGCTGGTGAGAATGTCCTCAACCCTTTCCGCAGGTAACTTGATCTCCCATAGTGTTGCGGGGACAAGGTGAAGGCAAGACAGCCCAACGTTGTCAGAAAATGTGGAGTGGGTCTGGCAAGGGAGTAGGGAGTCCAGAAAGGACAATCTGGGTTCAGTGGCTGTTGACATCTGTGTCTTCAGCTATCCAAAACATTTCTGTAGGCCTGTTAAGTCCCCGGAGACTTTAGAAAGACAGATTTCCTTCTGGACTGATAGGTGGAGGCCAGGCAAATAGTTGCATACGTCAAGAAAGGCACCAAATGCCTATGCTTAGATAATAATATGCTTAGATAAAATCAAAACCAAAATGGACTGTGGAAGTTGTTCTTGTATTGCTGAGGGTATTTTTGGAAATGCCTCTTTCAGGTGTTTGAGGAGAATTCACACAGCTTTGGTGCCCACATTTTCTAATGTGTTTGCCCTAAGGGCATCCAAAACCTACAGCCTTTTTTGGGAAATGGTGAGCTGTGTTTTCCCAAATTTACCATATGTTTTAGTAGTAATATTCTGTAAAACCACCACACCTCCTCCTGCACTGGGGTGGGAGGAATTTATGTGACATCTCCTGTGCTTGTGGGGTAACCGTGGGGGCTCTCCCTGTGGCTATTGTTTCCTGGGATATCCTGGTGGGAAGTATGAGTGGCTCTCCTTTTTCCAGATGGGGTGATGCTTTCTGCAAGGAAGTTATCAGCAGCCGAGTTGAAACCACCAAGACCTTGGCCAAAGCCATTGCTGATGCTGACCAGCCACCCAATGCTTGGGTCGTCGTCACCGGCGTAGGTATTGGTTGGGCCCAGTGTGCCTCATGCTGATAAGGAGAGGTGTACCACCAGACAGAAGCATGCTTCTGGGGAAAATATGTCTTGCCTTGAAATGCCAGCTTTATTGCCATTAGCATCACTGTGCTTAGGCAAGTCTTGGTCAACTTTTTTTGTACTGGAGAAGAATTTGGATCCTCATGCTTTCATTTGGTAGCATTAGGAGAGGACCTTTTCCCTCTGAAAGACTTAAGGCACCTGTAGAACCAAGCTGTCTAAACAGGGACTCAGCTGAATCCCCCCATACATCTCCAGCTTTGCATTTCTGCTTCCTACAGGCTTTGAAGCTGCTGCGGGTTAGCATTTATGACAGGCAGGAAGCTCCTTTCTCTGCAGGCAGCCCAGTGCCTTGTTTGCTGGTATATTTGATTCATGGCATTGCCAGTTCAGCTGGAATACTAGAACATCCTGTTGAACCTGCAGAGTGCATTTGTAGTTCAAAATCTTGTGCTGTTCATATGAGGATGTCCCTGGAGACAGTGATAAGAGCTGGGGAGAAGAGGGACAGCTGATGTTGGGATTCAACCCCAACCCACTTTTTGCTGTTATACCCCCAGGCTATTACCGCCCTAGCCCCACAGCTGAGTATACTGAGGATAGCCCTGGGGGGGATTTTGACTTCTTCTCGCGCCTGGTGAGCTCCTGGGAAGCTGCAGCTCTCATCCCTGAGGGTCCAACTCGTGGTGTTCTGGTGAGATCTGGTAAGATGGGACATCATGCGTGTCTGGAGTGGCTCTGCTTTGGAGCTGGGGCAGGAGGAGAAGGGTTGGGAGAAGTGCATCGGATTACGTATCTCTTTTTGTTGGGGTGTGGTCCAAGGTCCAGCCCTCTAAGGACTGTCTCCTGGCTGTAGGTCTGGGGCTGGAGAGGGTCCCTCTCTCACTCTGTTCTTTCCACAGGTGTAGTGCTGGGCCGAGGTGGTGGTGCAATCTCTCAGATGCTCTGGCCATTCTGGCTAGGACTGGGAGGCCCCATAGCGTCTGGGCACCAGCCATTCCCATGGATCCACATTCAGGACCTGGCTGGGATCATATGTCATGCCCTGGAGAATGAGTGCCTGCAAGGGGTCTTTAATGGTGTTTCCCCATCTTCTCCTGCTACCTCCAACAGCACCTTCACTCAGGAGTTTGCTGCAGCCCTGGGACGCCCAGCCCTACTGCCAGTGCCTGCCTGGGCTGTGCGAGCTGTCTTTGGGGTCGAGCGGGCTGTTATGTTGTTGGAGGGCCAGAAAGTGGTACCAAAGCGCACCCTGGAGAGCGGTTACCATTTCATCTTTCCCGACCTTTCTGCAGCTCTGAAGGACATTGTGGCTTGAGTATCCTTGTTCAGGGGCTTGTTTTTGTGAGTTCCCTGGTTCATATACCTTCCCTTCAGTGAAAGAGGGTGTCTTTTCCTGTTCTGTCTTCTTTTGTGCATCTCCAGTTGAGGAGTCATCCTTCCTATTTCCAACTGCAATCTCCACATCACCTGCTTTTGGTGAAGGGCACAGACCTCTTTAAGGATGGTGACTGCTGAACCTGCCATCTCTTTTCCACAGCATGTATGTGAGCTGATCACAGAGCACCTTGGGGGATCTTCAGGTGTTACTGGAAGTCCCTCTTCCTGTTTTTCCCAATGTCTTTCACCATATGATCACAAGAGACTTAGTTATGCTCTTCTGTTTTGCTCATCTCAATCTCATAGGAAATTGTAATTAATTAATTACTTGTAAGCTTGTAGTTAAGCTGGGGGGGATCCATTTGAGGGGGCACAGAGAACGATGGATATGGGTGACTTGGAGACCTTGCCTTCTTTTTTTCTGTTAGATTCATACCTAGAGCAAAGGTGTCAGAACCTCCAGCTGACTAGGCCTGAGCGTCATGCCCCTGCATGTTAATGACCTGATGCTGTTGTTTGCGTGAAGGAGAATACTGTTCTGCCAGTTCTTATCATGACTGTGACATTCAAGGGCAGGTGCTCTAACTGTTTAAACTTGCAGTAAAATTTCTTGTGTCCTGCCTAACAGCTCTTAGCGAAGTGCAGGCAGTCACATGTCTCTGATAAGTCAAATACTGAAATTCTGTTCAAAATGCCTCTTGCACTTCTTGATGCACTTCTGCCAGCTCCTCAAACACATCCATAACCTGTGAGTTTTACAGAATTCCATTGCTGTCACCAATTAATGTCACAACCTAAAGAGTTGCGCAGACTGCAGGTTTGTAGAGAGTGTAACTGGATTTGCAGGATTCCATAGTACACAAGGGCTTTCATTCATAAGTTTTTCTGCTTTATGACAAGTTACTACAAATCACTGCTAGCAAGTATACATGCGTTTAATAACACAAGTATATTCATCAAGCTATTATGAATTACTATCAGGAAAACAAGTGTGTGTGTATTTGTATGTGTTTATATATAAAAAAGTCAATAGCAGCAGTCAGTAATAAAGCATAAGTGTATATATACTAATGTTACAGGCTATTACAAACAATGCTAGTGAAATAGCAAATATACTCATTATTGATTACTTACAGGCACATACATATATTCAAAACATAACCAGTACCACTAGCTAACAAACCAATCCCAGAAGCGGGGATCAAGCTGTCTTCAAAGTGGTCTAACTAGGAAGACCTCAGAAAGGGGTCAGTAAAGAAAGCTGACCTTAGAAAAGTCAATTTTCAACTTGACAATTTTATTTTGCCAAATGGTATGCAGAAGATAGTTAAATAAGGGGATAAACAGCAACAACAAAATAAGTCGTACTTCACGGGCAACTATATTTGGTTATTTAGAGTATGCTACAGATGGTGTTACATAAGGACTGAGAACACTGACCTGTACAAGCACATGGAGGAGAAGAAAGTGATCAGGAGTAGTCATGGGTTCACCAAGGGGACATCACACTTGACTAACCCAATAGCCTTCAATGATGGAATGATTAGGTGGGTGGGTGAGGGGAGAGCAGTGGATGATGTCTACCTTGATATCACTAAGGCTTTTGACACTCTTCCATAACATACTTGTAGGCAAGCTCAGGAAGTATGGGGTGGATGAGTGGACAGTGAGGTACACTGGCTGGATGGAAGAGCTCAGAGGGTTGAGATCAGTGACACTGAGTCTAGTTGCAGGCCTGTAGCTGGTGGTGTCCTCCAGGGGTCCGTATCAAGTCCAGTCCTGTTCAATTTATTCATCAATGACGTGGTTGATGGAATAGAGCGCACCCTCGGTGAGTTTGCTGACAACACAAAGATCAGAGGAGTGGCTGATATCCCAGAGGGCTGTGCTGCCATTCAGAGGGACCGTGACAGGCTGGAGCATTGGTTGGTAAGGAACATGAAATTCAAGAAGGGCAGGTTAAGGTCCTGCACCTATGGAGGAATAACCCAAAGCACCAGTACAGGCTGGGAGCTGACCTGCTAGAAAACAGGCCTGCAGAGAAGGATCTGGGAGTCCTGGTGGACAGCAAATTAACTGAGCCCACAATGTGCCCTTGTGGCCAAGAAGGCCCATGGTATCCTGGGGTGCGTTAGGAAGAGTATTGCTAGCAGGTCGAGGGAGGTGATCCTCCTCTACTCAGCCCTGGTGAGGCCTCACCTGGAGTACTGCATCCAGTTATGGGCTCCCCAGTAGAAGAGGGACATGGAGCTCCTGGAGCAAGTCCAGCAGAAGGCTACAAAGATGGTGAGGGGAGTGGAGCACCTTTCATATGAGGAGAGGCTGAGAGAGCTGGGCCTCTAGCTTGGAGAAGACTAAGAGTGGGTCTTATCAATGAGTACAAATACCTGAAGGGAGGGTGTCAAGAGCATGTGTTGTGGTTTAACCTGGCCGGTAGCTAAACACCACCCAGCCGTTTGCTCACCCTCCCCCCTCCCTCTCTGGGATGAGGGAGAGAAATGAGAAAAACTGAAGCCTGTGGGTTGAGATAGAGACAGTTTATTGGGGACAGAAAATAAAATAATAATAATAGTATGTACAAAACAAGTGATGCACAATGCAATTGCTCACCACCCGCTGACCGATGCCCAGCCCAACCCCGAGCAGCCGGCGCCCCACCCCGGCTAGCCACCCCTATATATTGTTGAGCATGACGTCAGATGGCATGGAATACCCCTTTGGCCAGTTTGGGTCAGCTGTCCTGGGTCTGTCCCCTCCCAGCTCCTGCTGCACCCCCAGCCTGCCCGCTGGCAGGACGGAGCGAGAAGCTGAAAAGTCCTTGGCTTGGTGTAAGCATTGCTCTGCAGCAATTAAAATATCAGCATGTTATCAGCACTCTTCTCATCCTAATCCAAAACATAGCACCCTACCAGCTACTGGGAGGAAAATTAACTCTATCCTAACTGAAACCAGGACAGCATGGGGCCAGATTTTTTTCACTGGTGCCCAGCAACAGGACAAGAGACAACGGGCACAAGTTGAAACAGAAAGTTCCAGCTTAATATGAGGAAACATTTTTTTACTATGAAGGTGACAGACCACTGGAACAGGTTGCTCAGACTCTTCTTCTTTGGATATATTCAAAACCTACCTGGATGCCATCCCATGCAATGTGATCTAGGTGATCCTGATTGGCAGGGGGGCCAAACCATATGATCTCAAGAGGTCGCTTCCAACCTCAGCCATTCTATGATTCTCTGCGGTGCAGTGCCTTCTTGGATATTATTGGAGACTTTGTGGATGGAGCTATATTTAGCATGTTCTGCACCTACATTGTCTATGGAATATACACTCCAGTAAGAAAACCATGTTCTCTGAAATCCTGATTTTTCAACAAAAAGGAATTAATTTTTCTCAACAAGGAATTATTTGGCTAATTATACTTTAGAGGCAAAACAAGAGGTAAATTACAGGGCAAGTAAGGGCCAAGACAGAAAAAAAATCTAAGGCACAGTTTCAACATAGAAATTAAAAATGTGTTAGCTGAATTTCTCCCTAGAAATGCTGTTTGCAGGAATCCTTAGGAATCCATTGGATTCTATGCTGCAGATGTCTATAACTGTATAGATAAGCACTACAATCAATGTATGGTGAGGTACTGGAACCGGTTGCCCTGAAAAGTTGTGGATTTCACATGCCTGGAAGTGTTCAAGGCCAGGTTGGATGGGGCTTTGAGCAACTTGGTCTAGAGGGTGGCATCCCTGCCATGGCAGAGGGTTTGGAGTTAGATGATCTTTAAGGTCTCTTCAATCCAAACGTATGATTTTGTGCCTCCCGTAAGACCATGACCACATTGCCTTTGATTTTTACTTAACAATTTCAGATTGCAGTGGACTACCTATGCTGTATGAGAAGCAAAAGCTTGCCTACAAGCTACATGATACAGCAGTTTACACATTGTCCCTTTGTGGGGAAGCAATCAACTTACTCAAAGGCAGCCATGGAAGAGGGGAGGCAGCCATGCCTCCAGGGAGGCAGCATCTATGTTCAAAGTTCAACTATAAACTGAAATCTTGAATTAACATGCTTGCAACCATTTTGACACTCTGCATCAGAACCAGAAGTCCATTAATAATTCTAGAAAGTCTCAACACCTACCAGATTATTTCTAAAAAAAAAAAAAAAAAAAGAAAAGAAAAAAAAATATTTTTAACTGTAACTTCATAGCACAACTGATATGATTCCTTTACACAGCTTGGTTCTCCTCTAAATTATTCCATATAATAAATAGTATCACCCTATGGCTTTTTGGATGGAAGAAAATTACTTAA
>CM021723.1:1788967-1829134 GCA_011074415.1 Stictonetta naevosa | reverse complement strand
CTATGGCTTTTTGGATGGAAGAAAATTACTTAAAGATTACTGATTATATATTATGCTCTTACGTAATGTACATCATGGAGTTGCTCCTAAGAGAATTGCATTAATACACAAAACAACAACAGCAACAACAATAGTTTTATTTACTTCAAAATACTTCCTTGTTTTATTTTTCCACATGTAAATATGTATTTGCTGACCAGCTTCCACACTGAGATTCTGATCTCCTTGTTACACAGGGTATAGATCAAGGGATTAGTCAGGGGGAAGATGACAGTATGGAAAAGAGCAACAACCTTTTCCATTGGGACAGCTTGGAAGGGTAAGACATAGATATACATAGCTGGGCCACACATGACAAAAACCACAATGATGTGGGAAACACAGGTGGAGGCAATTTTGCTCTTTGCCTTGGAGGACTGTGTCTGGAGCTTCAGCAGCAGAACAGCATAGGAGATGAGAAGAAGTGCAGAGCACATGACAATGACTACTCCATTGTTGAGGAAGATCAAAAGTTCCACTATGTGAGTATTAGCACAGGCCAATTTGACCAGTTGATGGACATCACAGAAGAAGTTGTCCAGGATGTTGGGGCCACAGAAGGGGAGAGCAATGGTGAGAGCAAATAGAGTGATGCCATGGATGAAGCCCCCTGCCCATGAAGCTCCAACCAGGACATAGCATACTGCCCTGTTCACAAGCCTGGTGTAGTGAAAAGGTTTGCAAATGGCTACATAACGGTCATAGGCCATGGCCACGAGCAAGAAAGCTTCAGCTGCTCCCAGGAAGTGGAGGAAGAAAAGCTGGGCCATGCAAGCATTGTAGCAGATTGTCTTATGGTGTGAGAAAAAGTCAGCCAACATTTTAGGTGGGGTCACACAACAGTAACAGATGTCCAAGAATGCCAAATTGGCCAGGAAAAAATACATGGGTGTTCCCAGTTGGGACTCCCCCTGAATTGTGAGAATGATAAGGATGTTGCCTGGGAGAATTATCATATAAAACAGCAGGAAGAAGAAGAAGAGAATCATCTGGACTATGTGGGTTTGAGAAAATCCTAACAGAACAAATTCTTTAACTACTGTGTTGTTCTCATACTCCATTTTGACTCCGTAAAATCCTGAAAAACAGTAATCACAGAAAAATAAACAAATACCAGTGTAAATATACTAAAATATTTAAGCAACTTCAGGTATACTTAGACTGCCTAATATGCACACCTTTTGACCATTGTCTAGTTGTAAGGGACTTCTTATGGTGAAATACTTGAAAGCTAGTAATTTAGATTCCCACTAACTTGGGCATTGGACTGGAAATATAAACTGAAAATATCCACATGTCATCAGGTGTTCGACATCTTCTTTACACCCTGTGAATGGTCACCAGGACTAAGTGTAAGTCATAAAGTATCAGTCCAGTCTCCTATAGTAGGCTATTTTTTGTGGTTTACAGTGTAACTGTCTATCTGAGCTACTCTTGTATACACCCTCTCCAAATGACCAAAGTAGGCCCTTCCAGGGTACTATACAATTCATTCTAATGTAGACAGTCAAACAAGTCTAGATGAATTGCACTCTAATAACTCAGTAAACCTAACAATCACATCGACGGAATATGAAAAGAAACTAAGTATAGATCACTCATATCTGAATGAATGTGCATGAATTCTTTGGGTGAATTTGTCTGGCAGCTGCAAAGTGTATTACAACTGAACAATTTAAAATCACTTTACAGTCAATGATATCAGTACATCCAGCCCAAGGAATAAAGAATTCTATCATAAATTTTCTCAATTCAAGTATTTTCTAAAATAATATATTTTCCCTGACTGTCTTTTAAGGGTGCTGAGATCACATACTGACTTCCACCTTTCCTCAAAGAAATCCCTCAGCAGTGTCTAATTGCCAGTGAAATTGTCAGAGCATTGGAACCACGAAGGAAAATCAGTTATCTAAATAGCTCTCTGAAATTAATCCACCAAGAATTGACATGAAGACAAACTTTGAAAACAAATTGAGATTTTCCAAGAACGTATCAAGTCATTTAAATTTCCATACATTTTGAATGAAATTGTGGATCTTAACTCCTCCCTCACAAAGACAACCATTAAAAAAAAAAAAAAAAAAAAGGAAAGCAAAGCAAAGCAAAGAAAAACAGTCAAATTTAGTTAAATAGAAACACTTGTAAAATTCCTCCCAATTCCAATTCTGTTTCTTCTGAGTCAGAAGAAAGTTACATGAGATTTTGTCTCCCTTTCTTTTTTCATATCTTTCTTTCATTTTGCTGCAAAGATGGTATGTTTGTATGCATGACTATGTCTGCCTGTTACTGCAATAATAGTTTGTAATAGAATAAAACATACTGAAAATGCTGTGATGGGAAAAGATGCTCAGATCTGTAAGCATCATTTAGTTTTAGAACAGTTGCAGTGAGTTCCCTTATTGAGACCAGTGAGAAAGGAAATTGGTCTTGACAGTGGAAACTGAAAATAGACAAACAAGTGAGAGGAAGAGAAAGTGGCAAAAAGTAGTCAAACTTTAAAATAAAATAAAGAAATAAAGGAAAATAAGGAAGGAATAAAGAGAGAAAAACACCCTTTAGGACACTTTCTGATGTTTCTGTCAAATATCAACATTTCTCATCATGCCTTGAAATAAACAAACCAAAAAAACATTATTGACATTTTGTGTTTTCTTTATTTCTTCCTTTATTACATGGACAGTTGAAAGGCTCATTGTGCTAGATGTGTGTATAAATAGGTCCACATTGTGCACTATTTAATTTCTCAGCTACCTGCAAATCCATACCGACAGGCATCTGGAGCTAAGTGTATCTTTGCTTCACTTTAAATTTCCTCTCATTGATTTGGAACTGATCTAGCTGCTCTGGAACTGATCTAACAACCCTTCCCATCACATATCAGGAAGATTCCTGCAGGAATCTATCGCTCCACATTTCTGTCCTTTATCTGACCCTACACACCCATCCAATGCAGTAACACTCTCCTTTCACCTCTGCTTGGTTATAGATACTTCTGCAGTTGCACTTGACTTTCGTGACTTCACATTTCTACTACCTAGGTTGCTCAGCCCTAACTGGTAAAGAAGCAATTGAAGCTACATCCTCTTTGCTGTATCCTGCCATGCCATGTCAGAAGGGTGGTAACTATTTCCCACTTCTTCTACCTACTTCCCTGATGACCCAAGTCTTGACACAAGTCTTCTTGGGTCAAGATTCTCTCCACTCTTCAGCTGCAGATTGCAGTTCACCCAGTTTCCATTCCACTGTGAAAAGAGTGGCTAGTCTGAACTCAAGTTTATTCCTTCTTCTGCCTTTTTCCTATTTCCCTGCTGCATTTGAGTCTTCACTACTGGAAAGAAACTTGCCTGGAAAGACATGTAATACCTTCTTTTGCCTCTTTTCAGTTCATTAAGGCATCTGCTTCAAAAATAAACTGTTTACAGGAGCCCCATGAATCACAATCTGAGTGTGATGACTTATTCTGGTATTTTCTACAGCAAAGCCACCTTTTTAGAGTTGGTTACTTACTGCATAATTTATGATGCTGGTGTGTACATATCTACATCTGAAGATGTCAACATAACAAACATGACAACCACGGGGACACAGTATAAGGCAAAAGATACAATTCTCCTTAGCAAGCGTAGGGATAGAACACGGGTTCATAAACACAGTTCTCTTGTGCCATTTTATGTGCTCTGCTTTACAGTTTCAGATCTAAAATGATGGGTCCTGCGTCTCAGCTATTGCAGACCCGGTAGAGATGTCTGAGATATCCCAAACCTTAACCTGACAGCACTGAACTATTTGAATTCTGCTCTACATGTCTACCTCAGACTTGTAGTTTGTCTTTGGACAGATGAAATGCACATATAATCTCTGAATTTATTCCCTGGTTCTGACTGGCTTTCTTGAACCTAAATGTCTGTGCAACTACTGCTCTCACCCTTCTTGTCATCCATGGTTCAAGGTAGAACATCCTTCCTCCTCAGGCAAGGTGAGCAGTCCACATCTCAAGCCCTGTATTGGGAGGAGAACAGTATTGCCTGTAATTCTTTTCTTCCTTATTGGTTGTTAGAGTTCATTGATTTGGGGTTATTCTTACTGACATCAGTTTTATCAGCATTCCCTGAATCATGTGTGAATGCAAGACAGCTAAGACCTGAACTCCCCTAATCCTTCCATCTCTTATCTACTGTTTTCCCAAGTGCTTCCCAGGTACCAACAGCTCTCCAACTACCAAACTCTTAGTTCACTCCAGGCCGTGACTTTATTTCTGAAGCAATGCCAGCTTTAAAATCCTACAAAAGCTAAAATACATAAAAGCTTCAATACGTATCTCACTTTCAGGATCTCTGTTGGTAGTCCATCATCTTGGCTTGAAGTCTTCTTTCTCTTCCTCTCTCCCACACCCCTGTGTTTAGCACTGCTGTGCATGCACCAGAGGTTCAATTCTGTTAAATTCCATGCCCATTCTCAGTGATTTTTTCCCTGTCTGCTTGTCAGCACTAGCACAACAGACTGCAACCAGATTGCCTCTGACCTTAGTTGCTTCACTCACCACCTGCTGATAAAGGATGAGTGCTGCATGCCAGAGGATGAAGAAGATTTTATTTCTTTGCATCCTCTGTATGTTACTTTCTTTGTCTCTTTAAGAGACAGCTGGGGCTGCAGCTGGTTTCTTGTTCCAAGTGCGGAGGTTACATAATTATAGAAAGCAGCTGTGCTTCCAGAGTGCTAACTGAGATGCCCAGGGGTCTTAATAAAAGCCCAAAGGTATGTGATTATTTAAGAGCAGGAATGGGTGATAGTCCTCTGGCCTGACCAAGCTTGGTAGCCTCTTTGTGATGTCATGAATACGGGTTCAAGGTAGGCAGCAAACCTCTTGAGAGATTGTCTGGGTGGCAAATGGGTCCCTCAGTGCCTCTCAGAGAGGAATCTCCAATTACCAAGAGCTAAACTTGGCGAGGGCTGCAAAGAATAATATGAAGGGGTTCTACATTGGCCACAAAAGAAAGACTAAGGAGAGTGTACTGCCTCTGACAAATGAAGACAGAGATCTGGTAAAGACAGATGTGGAGAAGGCAGAGGTACTTAACAATTTCTTTGCCTCGGTCTTTCTAGTGGTCAGGCTTCCCATATCTCTGGAGTCGCCGAACCTCTAGGCAGGGGCTGGGGGAACAGAGTCCCTCCCACGCTAAGCAAAGAACAACCTTGGGACCTCCTGATGCAGCTTAACAACTACAAGTCTATGGGCCCTGATGACATGCATCCCAGGATCCTGAGGGGACTGGCTGATGTAGTCGCCAAGCCTGTCTCCATCATATTTGAAAAATCAAGGCACTCATGCCAAAGTACCCGGTGACTGGAAAAAGGGAAATATCACTCTCAGTTTTTAAAAGGGTATAAAGCAAGAGCTGGGGAACTACAGACCAGTAGTTCCTCTCCCCTCCTACTTTTGTAGCCCTTCTCTGGACATGGTCTCGATGTCGTTCTTGTAGTGAGGAGCCCCAAACTGAACACTACTCAAGGTGTGGCCTCACCAGAGCAGAATACAAATCATGTCCCTGGTCCTGCTGGCTACACGATTCCTGATACAAGCCAGGATGCCAGTGGCCTTCTTGGCCACCTGGGCACACAGCCGGCTCATGGTCAGGCAAGCATCAATCAGCGCCCTCAGATCTTTTTCCTCTGCACTTCTTTTGAGCCACTCTGCCCCAGGCCTGTAGCGTTGCTTGAGGTTGTTGTGGCCAAAGTGTAGGAACTGGCTCTAAGCCATGTTGCACCTCATCCCATTGGCCTCTGCCCATTGATCCAGCTTGTTCAGGTCCCTCTGCAGGGCCTTCGTGCTCTCCAGCAGATTGACATTTCCCCCAGCTTGGTGTTGTCTGCAAACTTACTTGGGATGCACTCAATTCCCTCTTCCAAATCATCAACAAAGATATTAAAGATATAATCTGGGTGACTCCTGCTGTAATACTGCTGATGTGGCATATAGCAACCATAGCAATGATGACATACAGTATTATATAGCAATTAACATAATATAATTCAAATCAATGGTTTTTCTCAACCAAAATTAAATCCCTTTGAGGAAAATGTGGGGCTTCCCCATGCTTACGCATTACCACGAAGCGCACCCAGGTACTTGAGCAAAAGCAATCCCACGGATGGGTTTGCCTTTACCTGAGGCAGGAATTACCCAGGCTGTCTTCCCCAGGAAGTTTTTTATACAGGGATATTATCTCCTTCTACAATACATAAGAGTTTTGATTGTGCAAGGACAGCTTGGTTGGCTGATACCCTAGTGTTGAGTAACCAGGTGGCATTTCCAAGTGTCCATGATCAGGCCCACCCCTCGAGCAGCCTATCTACCTGCTGGCCTGTATATCCCTGACTCCAAAACTCTAGGGGCTGACTTTGAGTGTCCCTTGGTACTTTCTGAAAGATGCCACAGGTGGGGCCGTTCTTCCCCAGCTGCAGTGTAAAGCACGTTTTTTAGATTTTTGTCCTGCCTAGACTGGCCCAATGGCTACAGCATGATGAATATCTTGACTGTTCTAAGGCTTGTCATTGGTCAGGGCCCCATTTGAAATTGTTCTTCTTCTGGGTCACTTGACAGAGACGAAATACAATCAGACTGTACTTTGGAATTGCATTCTCCAAAACCCCACAATGTCTAAGAAAGCTTTTCTTAGACATTTTCTTAGAGTTTTTGTTTGCTTGTTTGTTTGTTTATTTTTAAAACAAGCCTGAGAAAGCTGTTTCCTTTTTGCTAGTTGGTGGAGACATAGCTGTTATTACGTTGATAACATCCACTGGGATCTGACAATATCCAATTTGCCATTTATTCCTAGAGAGTGGATCTCCTTTGCAGGTCCCTTGACATCACTTTGGTTTATAGCAAAACCAGCTTTCAGAAGGACTTGGACTATTTTCTTCCCTTTCTCAAATACTTCTTCTGCTGTACCGACCCACTTGATGATGTCATCAATGTATTGCAGGTGCTCTGGAGCTTCCCCCTGTTCCAACTCAGTCTGGATCAATCCATGGCAAATGGTAGGGCTGTATTTCCACCCCTGGGGCAGTTGATTCCAGGTGTACTGGACACCACTCCAAGTGAAAGCCGAGTGTGGCCTGCACTCTGCTGCCAAAGGGATTGAGAAAAATGTATTAGCAACATCAGCGGTTCTTCAACCCTCTTCAATCCCACAACAGAAAGGTCTTCTGAGAGACTGGGCAAGCTAGACAGCTGTTCAATTTCCTCTGTCTCCAAGGCAGCTATGCCAAAAGCCCACTAGTACCCTTTTGCATCCTTAAAATACCATACCATGAGGTAGTCTATGACAAAGATGCACAGAGCCTCCACACTTGTCACAATGGAGTGCTTTTGCCACTCATTCCCTGTTAGACTCACCTTGGCCTCCAATACAACCAGCTGTCCCTGTCACTCCAGTAATAAAGATGGGTTCTGCCCCTTTCTAGCTTGATGGCATTAAGGTACACTGTGTATTAGTGTCCACTAGAGCCTAATACTTCTGTGGGTCTGATGTGCCAAGCCTTTGAATCCACACAGTCCAATAAACCTGATTGTTCCTTTCCGCTGCCTGGCTGGAGGCAGGGCCCTTCCAATCAATCCTGGTCATTGGGTTGTAATTCATTACTCACCTCATGTAAATGTGGATCAATGTCCCTTCACTGAAGCCAGGAGTAAACTCAACTCATCTACTCTTGAGATCTGCTCACTGGATACTAGAGCAGTCATTTTCTTAGCAGTCCCTTTTTCAGTCCCTTTTTCCATTGGTTTTCCTTGTAATTCATGTACCCATGCCTTAGTGTTGAGGTAGGTTTTCCATCCCACTTCCTCATGTCCTCCCTGTGGTTGCACAGGTAAAACCACAACGTGGCACATGGTGTGTACCCACTATGTCCTCTCTTGGGCAGAGGAACACTTGCTCCTAATAGATGAGACACTGGTTCATATAGATGAGGAATAGGGCATAACTCTTTGATTTGGTGGACCTCTTGGGAAAGTTTCTTCACAGCTGAGACACAGGCCCATAGAGCGCAAGAGAGGCTTTCTTCATATTGCTAAAGTTGGACAGACAATGCATCCACCTTGTGTTCCTCTCCATCTTTCCAGGTTATTACTGCCAATGAGTTGGCATACAAAAAGAAATGAAAAAGAAGGAAACAAAACAAAACAAACAAAACAACAACAACAAAACCCATGTTGTTTGGACATGTTGGAATCAATAGATCATGTATGGGAGTTAGAGACATGAATCCAACCATAAGCTGTTGCCTAGGTCTATTCTGGCTACAGCCTGTGAGACTATGATCTACTAAATCGCACAGTTCAACGAGAACTTCCCTGCTTTATAAAGGAGAGAGGATGGCATGTGTGAGTGAGGTAGACTAGCAAAATCAATAGCTGTGTTTCTTAGACACCAAAAACCAGTATTTATTATTAGAGGTGAAATTCTGATTTACACTAGCTGAAGACCAATCTCACTATCAACCACGTAAGTTCCTGTTTGTGCAAGCTATCCATTTGGGGTTTCTTTCATGCACATGTGGTGTATAGAAACAGGGAGCAGGAGAGGTGAATTCAGGGAACATGGTATATTGCTGGTAGAGTTTGATGGGTGGGCTCTGCAGCAATTATAAAAAATGTTTATTCTAAATGGATGAATGATTTTGAATGTCTATTTCCTCTTGGAGCGCAATCTGAATCATCTTTAAAAGAGGCAAAATTAAAATCTGTAGCCATTTGAAAGGCATGGTCCCTTGAAGTGATTCAGGCTGGTCACTCTAGTGTTACTGTATTAAAGTAAATGATCTTTTTACAAAACAAAACATCACTTCAGGTCCTACCTTGCCTGTTTGGGAAATAAAATTTAAAAATTGAATTTTCTAACTCTTTTCATGGAGGTGAAAGTAGATCAGCTCTCAGAAGCAAAGTTAGTTGAAGCTTAAATGAAGTTTCCTTAACTTTGTTTCTCCAGTGTTTTAATTATGAAGAGATAAGGCTTGCAATGTTACACGGGGAGTTAATTTCCCTGGGCACATCTAAACAAAAAAAAAAAAGCTAAATATAATTAACGATTTTTTCATTAGCTATTTGCTGTGAAGATTCTCAAGTCAGGCAAACAATGTATTCTGAGATGGCTCACGTTGCCTTTCTCTGTAAAAAGCAAACTAAAAATTCAACATTTTGTAGGCCAGCAATCAGCAGAGTTTGCATTTTATTCTGTCAATGTTCCTCATCCATTTTTATTTATTTATTTATTTTAACTTTTGGTCCTCTATCACTGAAGTTTATGATTCTATAAACCATGTTCTCACATGGTTAAGAGTATATATTTTCTATTGAGTTGTTAGTCATTATTTACTGAAAAATCTCATTTCCCCCTTGAGGTTTTCATCCTTCAACAGCCCCAAGTCCTTCTCCTCAGGGCTGCTTTCAGTCCATTCTCTTCCCAGCCTGTATTTGTGCTTGGGATTGCCTCAGCCCAAATGCAGGACCTTGCTCTTGGCCTTGTTGAACTTCCTGAGGTTTGCACAGGCCCACTTGAAAAGCTTGTCCAGGTCCTTCTCGATGGTATCCTTTTATTGATCATAGCATCCGTCTTGGTGTTGTTTCCACAATTCCTGATGGTGTGCTTAATCCCACTGTCTATATTTAGGGATTTGTATGTCCAGATATCAGCAACTGGGGAGACTGGGATCCAGGGCTAGCTACTGAGCAGAGTGAGTGTCTGAGCCCATCTGCTGGAGGGATCCACCTTGTACATATGCATGTTCTCACTAGTGGACTTCCACCCTGTCCTAGTAAAGAAGGGAGGCTGTTGGCACTGTCTGTGTTCATGGGTGCTCTGTGTCCTCGCCATGTATATATGTACATACATAGGGTGTGTAGGTTTGCTCTGTGTGTGTGTGCCAACTGGGGATATATATTCAGCCTTGGTACTGGTTGGTCCTGGAGACATGGAGCTGCATCAGCCTCACCTTGATTGCTAACGTGGTGCATTTACCTGTAATACAAAGAGCTGTCCTAAGGAGTTATTTTTTTCCCTCTAAAAAAATCTGGCAGTGCAGCTCATGCTCACTGCGCATGACTGGCTATATTCATGTTATGATTGGTTAAGCTAGACGTCTCTCAGAGACCAATAAAACATCTTAAAACATAATTGTTATTATTACATGCTGAAGTGCCTGAACCATAACCCAGAAGAAGGGTAGAAACATGAATGCCGAAGTGCCATTGTTACATACAGTAAGGTAAGGTCATCTAGGAGTGTTTGAGAGTGCAGCAAAAGCTGGGATAGCTTTACAAATTGTTTCTGGTGAAAAAAGTCAAAGTTTATGTGGTGTCAACCTTACTGCCAACAGAAAACAGAAAATGCAGTGAACTCTCATCAGAACTGCACCAGTCTTCAGAACATCCTAAAGAGAATGGAATTGAAGCAAGAGTAATCCCAGATGAGTAATCACAAGAGGCATTGAAGGCAAATTGCACAGGGAAAGGAGTTGGCAAAGTGAAGATATTTCCTAAGGTGGCAAAAGTTAAAAAAAAATCAAGGCAGTGAAGTAACAATAGAAACAACCATTTCCATTCCTGTACACCAGACAAAGAATACCTTGTCTCCTGGAGAAACATGAGCACCAGCTCCTTTACTCCTTCTCTGATAAATGGATGTTACTCCCCTTTTGAAATTGTATCAGCAGCTGTGGTGATTCTTCTGACCAGTCTTGGGCAACTCTAATGAGATAAATTCTCCTTGTAAATAACTATCTTCTTCCACTGATTACAGATAGGATCTTTGTGATATGTGTAGACTTAGTCAATCAAATTTTAGGCAGCTATGTTTAAGTGAGATGAATCCTATCTGTCTACGTCATGCTATCTAGCAGATCTCATTGCCTGGGGAGAAAATAAAAATAAAAATAAAAGAAAACGGTGAATAATCTTATTTGTTTGCTTGCATGCTTGCTCACTCCTAAGTAAAGTGCCTAAATGCTTAAATTTATGTGGAATACACCCCCTTCATTCTTGCCTTAAACCAGCCAATCACATACTCAATTATGAGAGTTTTACTAAGCAACTACCTGTTGCGGTGCTGCAATCATTGGCAAGCCCTTAGCTGAAATTATTCAGAAACTCATTGGAGATAGACATTAAAATTGTATAGTCTAAGGAGAAAGCAATACTTACTGAACTTGATTTCATTTACTTTGGGGTAAACACCTACAAGATCTTTTCAAAATTGCCCTGTGAAAAGAATTGTTTCTTTGTGAAATCAGTGTAGACAACTAGGTAAGATGAATCTCGTACATTGCAACTATCAAAATTTGGATAGGCAGTTTGCGTCTTTAAAGAGAGGGGTAAAACCTTGAGACCAGCTCTTTTATACTGAGCATGCAGACTGAAGAAACACTTCTGTTTTTCCAAAAGGTACAAGTAACACTGAGAACACATACCTTGCAGATTCTACAGTATTTTAAAAGCCCTTGAAGATAAACTATTTTTTTATTTTAGTGTATAAGATGTCACATGAAAGTGAAGTGTTATCTGCAACAAGCTTTTTACCTACTAGCAGGAAGCTTGAGCCTCCACAAAACTGCACAAGGAATAACAGACATCTCTAGAATACAACTGGCTCTTGTGTATCTGAAGAATCCATACCTCACATCATCTTTGCTGATTTCAAAGCCAGCTATTCCAAGAATCTTCCCATCACAGCTCTTCATCATCCATACCACAGACAAGGAATCAGGCCACTTTTGGAGAAGAAGATACTTCAGAATCTGCTAGGTATGTCATTTTGCCTGCCTATTGATGTACAAAGAAGAATCAAAGTATTTCTCTAACCATTCTGAGGTCTTCTTGGTGTGATTGAAAAAGTGACTATATTGCAATATGGGAAATAAATACAGCAGGTCTGCAGTTGCATGCAGAGTCATTAGAATGAGTGAATAAATGAGGAAGATGAAGAAGGAAGGGAGGAAGGGAGGAAGGAAGGAAAGAAGGAAGGGAGGAAGGGAGGAAGGAAGGAAGGAAGGAGGACACATCTGTGGAAATTCCACTTGAATCCCAGCCATAGACTGAATATTTGGAACATGGACAGCTGAAAGAACAACTTTTCTTTTAGGGAGAGTATTTTCACACTCTAGTCGTTGTTTGACTTTACTGACAAAACCGCAAGGACGGAATTCAGCTGACTAAACACATATATCTATGTTATACAAGATCTCCTGGTGATAAGTACCAGCTGCCTCCAGAAGAGCATGATGCAAAGGTTTTCCATAGATACTATGTCACATCTCCCAGTTCTGTGACTATAGCTGGATTAGCTATGGATGTCTAAAATGGCACTGTTGCTCTTACATTTAGTCAAATCATGCTCACCTACTTTAACTATAGTGAAAGATTAGAAGCATAGTTTACATGAAGACAGACAGAATGCAGATAGACAAATTTAGGTGCCAAAATTCTGAATCAAAACCTGCATTTAGAGTCAAATGACATGAATCCTATGGCTGATTGTTTTCAAGTACGTACTGGAAGACTTGGTAGGAAGAGGACTTCTGCAGATTAAAACTGCAGTGCAAGAAGTTAAAGAAATACAATGGCCTAACACATGTGACGCAGAACAATAGAATATCTAATAGACTATTCTGAGTAACAGCATTTATGAATAATAACTAGTTCACCTAATCTTATCTCTGTTGGTTGCATCCTATAGGGTAGTAATGGAGCTGGAGAATTCCACCACCACTGTGAAAATTTTTTTCTTTGTTGGTTTTACTGGAAGTGCCATATTACAGTACGTACTTTTTGCAACTTTCCTCATAATCTACACAGTGACTTGGCTTGGAAATGTCACCATCATCACCACAGTAATCATAGATCAAGAGCTACACAAGCCTATGTACTTTTTTCTAGGAAATTTAGCCTTCATAGACCTCAGTGAGTCCTCAGTGACTCTGCCCAAGATGCTATTGGACTTCCTGTCTGAGTATAAGTCCATTAGTTTTGGAGGATGCATTGCACAGATTTTCTTCTTCCATTTCACAGGAGGTGCTGTGGCTTTCCTCCTCACAGTGATGACTCTGGATCGGTATGTGGCTGTTCATAAACCTTTGCAGTACTTAAACATCATGAATCACAATGTTTGCCTTGGCCTGGTCACAGGAGCATGGATAGGGGGATTTGTTCATTCTATTGTGCAGGTAGCACTGATCATTCAGTTGCCATTCTGTGGACCGAATTTACTAGACAATTTCTACTGTGATTTCCCACAGGTAATCAAACTAGCCTGTGCAGATATCTATGAGGTTGAGTTGCTCATGGTGTCCAACAGCGGACTGCTTATGATCCTCATATTTATTGTCCTGATTGTGTCACATGTTGTCATCTTGGTCAAAATCAGGGCACATATCACAGAAGGGAAGCACAAAGCCTTTTCCACTTGTGGAGCCCAGGTTGCAGTGGTGAGCATCCATTTTGTACCCTGCATCTTCAACTATGCATGGCCATTCAAAAAGTTTGAGGCGGATAAAGCCATGTCGTCTCTTTATACTATCATCACCCCAATGCTGAATCCCATAATCTACACATTGAGGAACACAGAGATGAAGAATGCCATCAAGAAATTTCTCAACAACATCTTTTTCAGAATGAGAAATTCACAACTGTCATTCCTTTCTTAGATGGTTGTTTTCTTTTCCAGAGAAATGTAAAAACAAAGCAGATAATGTCATCTTAGTAACTGATTTTTGCTTTAGAAAAAGAATCATAGAATCACAAAAAGAAATTTAAATAACAACCATTGACACAAGACTAAGATGGCAATGCTGTCTCGGAAGGTAATAGCTGCTTGGAAATCAAAGTGGTTGCAGACTAATAAAACAATGAACCTGTGTGAAAACCAAAAATCAACAGCAATAATTAAATCAATAAAAACATCCCTTGTCCATTATAGTAGTTCCTTTTACTAAGGGTCCAGTTATTTTCTAATTTTTAAAAAAATCTAGGGAATTTATATATGGTTGTTCCAGATCTATTTTTTGCTTGTTTTTGATTTTGTTTTCATGTGGAATATTTGTGATCAGGTGAAAAAATGCAGAACATAAGACCTGATAATAAGCATGAAAATATTTTTGATTGTTTCTGAAAGCAGAAGAGAAGTATATATTCTATTTCCAAATTTTCAAAATGTGTAAACTTTCTTTTAAGAAATATTCTTTGTTCAGATCAATGCATTGCATGAAATATTGGGAATTTATCATTATCGCAATAAAACAGTAGTCCAGGAAATCAAGCAGTGGTGAACGGAGAACAAAAGTATCGCATAAGAATGAGAAAGTCTTACTCTTTTACTATACAGGTATTTACCTCAATTTAATTTAGTTTAGTTTAGTTTATGCGAATGTGTTCCATCATAGAAGAGACAAAGGTTCATCACAGACTTATTCAGATTTTAGGATTCTTCACTGAGTACTTGGAGACCTGGACAGCCAATGTACTGTGGTTTAACCCAGCCAGCAGCTAAGTATCACACAGATAAAACTCATGGGTTGAGATAAAGACAGTTTAATAGGAAAGAAAATGGGGGAGGGGAGGAAGAACACAGAAAACAAGTGATACACAACACAATTTCTCACTAACACCCAACTCATATCAAATCTGTCCCCAAATAATGGTAGCCCCCTTGGTCAACTCCCCGCAGTTTTATTGCTCAGTGGGGTGTCATATGGTATGGAACACTCCTCTGCTCAGTTTGGGTCAGCTGTCCTGGCTGTGTCCCCTCACAATTTCTTGTGGATCCTAAGCTTCCTCACTACCAGGGCAGTATGAGAAGCTGAAAAGTCCTTGGCTTAGGGTAAGAACTGCTTGGCAACAACTAAAATGCCAGTGTGTTATCACATTATTTTCTCCTACATCCAAACCATGGCACCATAGCAGCCACTATGAAGAAAATTAACTCTATCCTAGCCAAAACCAGGACACTATGCACCTCTTATTCTATACCATTTATGTCATGGTCAGGTGTCACAGCTTCCAAAACATTCTCATTAATCATCACTGCCTTTCCAGCCTTTTGATATATGCACACAGCTACCCCTTCGTCTACAGACTACCCCTCTGTGGTGCAGCCCTCTATGCAAGGGCTGTTGCTTTCATGACTTTGGGCTCCATCAGACATAATGGTCCTTCAGGGTAGAAGAGGTGGTGTGTGGTGTTAAATTTTTGCATGCAGAGGCCAGCTCTGGTTCCGTCACTCCTCTGCTTGTCCAGTTGTATCATCGTTGCACTTTTGTTCCATCAAAATTCATTCCTCTTTGGCTTGCTCTTGCCTCAGGCAGGAATAACCAAGACTGTCTTTGCTAGCATGTATTTTGTTGTTGTTGTTGTTTGTTTGCTTGCTTGTTTTGTTTTTATGTGCATTACAGGAACTCTATCCCATTCTATATTAAAGTTTTGATGGGGCACGGCCAGATCAATTGGCAGATTTCCTAGTGTTGACTGAGCAGGTGGCTTTTTCCAAATGCATAATCCAGTGTTTGAATGTCCCAGCACCCATTGCTCTTAGTGTAGACTTTAACAGTCCATTGTATTGTTCCACTTTCCCAGAGGCTTGTGCATGACAGGGGATGTGATATACCCACTCAATGCCATACTCTTTGACACTGGCGTCTTTGAGGTTGTTTCAGAAATGAATTTTGATGTCTCAGTTCTTTCTGGGGGTGACACGTCACTGTAAAACTTTCCTTTCAAGGCTCAGGATAATGCTTTGGAGCAGTGGCATAGGGCACAGGATATATTTCCAGACATCTGGTTGTCACTTCTACCATTGTAAGCATGTGGTATCTGCCTTGGTGGATTTGGGGCAGTGTGATATAAGCAATTTTCCAGGCTTCCCACTATTGATATTTCAGCCATCAACTCCCATACCAGAGAGGCTTTAACCAGTTGGCTTGCAGCACGTTTCATATTCATGGGTAACTTATGCTATACTGTATAAGTCCACACCTCAGTCACAAACTCATCTAAATTTTATAGCTCTTCCTTGATGGCCTGAGGTGCCATGGGCCCACTTGAACTATAAATAACTGCCCTTTACATTACCAGTCTAGATCATAGAATCATAGAAACACAGAATCATAGAATGGCTTGGGTTGGAAATGACCTTAAAGATCATCTAGTTCCAACCCCCCTGCCAGGGATGGGCAGGGATGTCACCCACTAGATCAGGTTGCTCACGTACCCGAGTCGGGCCACTGAAACAAAACAACCAGCTGATGGATCAGGCTGCGAGAATTGAAGTAGCTCAGGTGGATCAGATGGATCAGTGGGATTGACTGCACCCTCAGCAAGTTTGCAGATGACACCAAGCTGAGTGGTGCAGTTGATACAAAAGAAGGAAGAGATGCCATCCAAGGGGACCAGGACAAGCTTGAGAATTGGGCCCACATGAACGTAATGATGTTCAACAAGTCAAAGTCCAAGGTGGTGCACCTGGCTTGCGGCAATCCCAGACATGAGTGTGGACTGGGAGAAGAACTCATTGAGAGCAGCCCTTCAGAGAAGGACTTGGGGGTTCTGGTAGATGCAAAGCTTCCCATGAGCCAGCAGCGTGTGCTTGCAGCCCAGAAAGACATCTGCATCCTGGGCTGCATCCTGCAGAGGAGTGGCCAGCAGGTCAGGGGAGGTGATTGTCCCCCTCTATTCTGCCCTTGTGAGTCCCCACTTGGAGTACTGCATCCAGGTCTGGGCCCCCCAGCACAAGAAGGATGTTGCTCTGTCAAAACAGATACAGAAGAGAGCCACAAAGAGCTGGGGCTGTTCAGCCTACAGAAGAGAAAGCTCCAGGGGTGAAGTTATTGCAGCTTTTCAGTACTTAAAGAGGAGCTTATAAAAAAGATGGAGAGCAACTTTTTGCTCAGATAATCATAGAATGATTAAGGTTGGAAAAGACCACCAAGATCATCTGGTCCAACCATCCCCCTACCACCAGTATCATCCACTATGTACCACATCCAGCCTTTCCTTAAACACCCCCAGGGGCGGTGACTCCACCACCTCCACTGGAATAGGTTGTCCAGAGGGGTTGTGGAGGCGTTCAAGACCAGGTTGGATGAGGTGCTTGGGAACCTGATCTAGTGTGTGGCGTCCCTGCCCATGGCAGGGGACGTTAGAACTAGCTGCTTTTAAAGTGCCTTCTAATCCAAGCTGTTCCATGATTCTATGATTAATATTTCTTGCTACTTGAAAGAAAGGGAATATTAACCAAATATAGAATAAAATGACGAAAATTTTGTCAGATGGTCAAGGACAAATGGATGGAAAAGGGCAAATCTTAAACAGTTGGAACAAGTAAAAGCTATGAAGATATCAGTGGAGAATTTACTACATCCATTTACTCTACTGTATATATAAATACATATATAAAAAGACATTTTCAGGTAAACTAGTTTATTTTCATTGTGTTTGGGTTCAGAACCCGCTACAATATTATTTTCACATTGATATTATACCAGATTGTGGGCAATTGTGGCACTTTTTAATAAAACCACCTAGCAAGGAGAGATTAAAGGCAATATTTTTTTCCTCGACTATTATTTGACTCCTCTGTGTTTCAAGAAAATCACACCACATAAGTTGTGAGTATTACTGATTAAAAACCAAGGCTAACTGAACTGGACAAAATTCACAGTAAGGAAAATAATATAATTCCATATTTCAACACACCAGGGACAATTATTGGCCTCTATTAACTAACACTTGTTAAAGTAATTATTTTAAATTTTCTGGGTAGTGGATTCTGCTCTTCAGTATTAATGGCTGCTGTTGCTAGACATGACAATTTAGAATTATTAAATTGGAGTTACTAATCCTAGATTATATTTAGATGTAGGTTAAAGAATTAGGCCCTTTTGGAGGGAGAATGGCAATGGATAAGAATAACCAGTTTTAACTAAATATTCACACTTTTTTGTTGTTGTTTTATACTTCAGGAGAAATTGTTATTTGTGGTGGTTTCGCTTGGGAGGGCAGCCGAGCTCTACCACAACCGCTCTCTCACTCCCCCTCCTCAAAGAGATACAGGGAGAAAATACGATGAAAGGGGCTCAAGGATTGAGATAAGGATGAGGAGATCGTGCAGTAATTATCATGACGGGCAAAACAGATTCAGCATAGGGAGACAGTAAGATTTATTGCCTTTTACTAACGAGCTAGAAAAGCAAGAAACAAAGGAAAGAAACTAAAAGCACCTTCCCCCCCATCCACCCTCTTCCACCTCCTCCACCTGAGCAGTGCAGGGGGACAGGGGAATGGGGATTATGGTCAGTCTATAGCGCTTCTTCGCCGCCGCTCCTTCTCAGTCACTCTCATCCCCTGTGCTGTGGGGTCCCTCCCACGGGATGCAGTCCTTGCCGAACTGATCTGGTGTGGGCTGCCCACGGGCAGCAGCTCTTCAAGAACTGCTCCAGATATGGGTCCGTACCACGGGGTCCATCCCTCAGGAGCCAACTGCTCCAACCTTGGTCCCCCATGGGCTGCAGCTCCTGCCAGGTCACCTGCTCCTGCATGGGCTCCTCTCCACGGGCTGCAGGTCTGGCCCAGAATCTGCTCCGGCAGGGGTCTTCCACAGGCCGTAGTCTCCATCAGTGCAGGTCCACCTGCTCCACCGTGGTCTCCTCCATGGGCTGCAGCGTGGAACCCTGCTCCACTGTGGTACTCCATGGGCTGCAGGGGGACATTCTGCTTCACCATGGTCCTCACCACAGGCTGCAGGGGACTTCTGCTCCAGCACCTGCAGCACCTCTCCCCCTCCTTCTTCACTGACCTTGGCGCCTGCAAGGCTGTTCCTCACTCCTCTCACTCTCCCAGCTGCTGTGTGGTGCAGCGTTTTTTTTCCCTGTCTTATATATGCTCTCAAAGAGGCGCAAAACATCACCTATTGGCTCAGCTCTGGTCAGCAGTGGGGCCCTTACCAAACATGGGGCAGCTTCTAGATCCTTCTCACAGAAGCCACCCGTATGGCCCCCTGCTACCAAAACCTTGCCACATAAACCCACTACATTCTTGGACACAACTTTCTCTCCTTTAATTATTAAGTGAGTTTCTAGATCATTATCTTAGAAACAGGCAACCACAGCATAACACAAAGAAGTAGGTAAGGTGTATCTGTTTGCTGGAAAGAGCAGTTAGGTAGTAAATACATGGGAAGTGACTAGACTGTCTATGTTTAGGTGCATAGTAAGATTTTGCAGATCCTGTCTAGCTTTAAGTTCCCATTTCAGAAGGGCTTGAATATACCCTACGTATTGTACTGTATGTGCTAGCTCTGTGCAGATATCTTAGACATCATAGGATATGGATCTAAATGTCTAGACATCTGAAAACTCTCACAGTCAAACTGAATACTTCGTCCACAGATGTGGGAAAGGAATTTTCAGGTGGCTTTGTGCTGTTTCACATGTCCCTGAATTAGAGATAATGAAGAAACAAGAGGTAAAAATAAAAACTTGAGCAAGGTTGAGATAAAGTAAATTGGCTACAGTGTTAAAGATGAGCTTTGGGCAGTGGCCAATTGCTGGGTGGCTTGAGGCGTGTGTCTGAGGGTCTCTAACCAATTGTATGACAGAATTGGGCGCGTGGACAGCGCGTGGGGCTACGGGTAAAGTATATGTAGTAGTAAAAAAGGGCAATAAAGGCCTTCTGTTCAAGAGTCATCAGGAGTCTGTGTCTTGCATCCCTTCACACAAGCTGTAAAATGAGTCAGTAACTATAATATATAAACTTTGAGATACCAAAAATGAAGCAAGATGAATACTGCTTTCAGATTAAAGCAAGAAATAAACTCATTGTTTACATCCCTTAGAGTGAATATTTTTCTCATCTACTTCTAGAAATTTGAAATTGATCTAAATTTATACTAGACTAAACTATCTAGACTTTCTCTTTTATTAATTGACATACATACCTTTTGAGAACAATTCCTCACTAAATGTGAGAAATCACTTAGATTTTTGACTTAGTATAGGATGAAGAGACTTTTGAATGTGCTTATCTTTCTCTGCTGAATACAAAAGTGTACTGCACAGTCATAGAATCATAGAATCATAGAATGGTTTGGGTTGGAAGAGACCTTAAAGACAATCTAGTTCTAACCCCCTGACTGTGGACCGGGAAAACTCCCACAAGATCAGGTTGCTCAAAGCCCCATCCAACCTGGCCTCAAATACTTCCATGGATGGGGACATCCACAGCTTCTCTGGGCAACTTGTTCCAGTGCCACACCACCCTCAGAGTAAAGAATTTTGTCCTTATATCCAATCTAAACCTACCCTCTTTTACTTTAAAGCCATTACTTTTCATCCTAGCGTGATTTCAAGAGACCTGACAAGACCAGATTAAGGTCTAGACAGCAATTGTGGTGGTGGATGGATATTTTGTGAAAGCCTAGAGACATGGATATAGGAAGCATAACTTGGTGGAACGCTCATATCTCAGGATCTGAAAATAGTTAAGGAGCAAAGAGCAAGTGAGAACAGACTGTGCAGTTGTGGAATATCAGAGAAAGACTGAGACAAGTGCTGTAGCTAATAGATTCAGAGGCAAATCACAGAATCACAGAATTGAAGCGGTTGGAAGGGATCTCAAAAGACCTTCAGGTCCAATGCCCGTGCCAAAGCAGGTTCCTCAGAGCAGGCTGCCCAGGTAGGCGTCCAGACGGGCCTTCAATATCTCCAGAGAAGGAGACTCCACAACCTCCCTAGGTATCCTGTTCCAGTGCTTCGTCACCCTCACCGTGAAGAAGTTCTTTAACATGTCAGTGCGGAACTTCCTGTGCTCTATCTTGCAGCCATTACCCCTTGTCCTATCCCCACAAAACACTGAGAAGAGGTTGGCTACATCCTTCTGTCTCCCACACGTCAGGTATTGATGAGATCCCCTCTCAGTCTTCTCTTCTCCAGGCTGAACAGACCCAGGTCTCTCAGCCTTTCTTCATAGGGAAGATACTCCAGGCCCCGTATCATCTTTATGGCCCTCCACTGGACTCTTTCCAGAAGATCCCTGTCTTTTTTGAACTGGGGAGCCCAGAACTGGACACAGTACTCCAGGTGAGGCCTGACCAGGGCAGACTAGAGGGGGAGGATCACCTCCCTTGACCTGCTGGCCACCTTCCTTTTACTGCACGCCAGGATCCCCTCGGCCCTCTTGGCCACGAGGGCACACTGCTGGCTCATGGTCAACCTGTCATCCACCAGGACCCCCTGGTCCTTCTCCTCAGAGCTCCTCTCCAGCAGGTCGTCCCCCAGACTGTACTGATACGTCCGGTTGTCCTTCCCAGGTGCAGGACTCTACACTTGCTCTTATTAAAACTCGTTGGTTTCTTCCTGCCCATCTCTCCAGCCAGTATAGCTGAATGGCAGCACGGCCTTCTGGTGTGTCAGCCACTCCTCCCAGCTTTATGTCATCGGCATACTTGCTGGGGGCAGACACTATTCCCTCATCAAGGTCGGTGATGAAGATGTTGAACAAGACCGGACCCAGCACCAACCCCTGGGGAACACCGCTGGTCACAGGTCTCCAGCCAGACTCTGTGCTGCCCATCACCACCCTCTGAGCTCGGCCAGTCAGCCAATTCTCAACCCACCTTACTGTCCACTCCTCTATCCCACAGTTTCTCAGCTTTGCTAGCAGGATGTCATGGGAGACAGTATCGAAAGCCTTGCTAAAGTCAAGGTAGATGATATCCACTGCTCTCCCCCCATCTACCCAGCTGGTGATGCCATCACAGAAGGCAATGAGGTTGGTTGAGCACAACTTCCCCTTGGTGAATCCATGCTGACTACTCCTCATAACATTCTTCTCTTCCAATTGCTTGGAGATGGCATCCAGAACAAGTTGTTCCAACACCTTTCCAGGGACAGAGGTGAGACTTACTGGCCTGTTGTTTCTCGGATCCTCCTTCTTGCCCTTCTTGAAGACTGGAGTGACACTGGCTATCCTCGAGTCTTCAGGCACCTCACCCGTTCTCCAGGACCTTTCAAAGATAATAGTGGTTCGGTAATCACCTCTGCCAGCTCCCTTATCACACGTGGATGCATCCCATCAGGACCCATGGATTTGTGTGCGTTGAGCCCACTCAGATGCTCCTGAATTCTCTCATCAACTAAGGGGGAGCTCTCCATTTCCCAGACCCTTTGTCCTCTTGCCAGGGGTAAGGAGTCCTGGGGAGGAGTCCTTGAAGCAAAGACTGAAGCAAAGAAAGCACCTTCTCAGTGTCTCCTGTGACCAGGACACCCCAGGACACCTCAGCATCTCCTGTGACCACAACACCATCTGTGTGATCACAAGCATTGGCACTAGATTTCCATACTTAGAGATAAGATAAGCAGGTATCTAAGATAAACAGAAGTGTGCCAGGGCTGTTTTGAACTGACCTATTTAGCTGCAGCACCACATTTGTGGAACACTGCTTACTAGGGGAACAGTTATCATGTGCCAGGGTGCATCCTGAAGTGGTAGAAGTCAGCACCTCTCATAGGCCTAGAAGGTGAACTGCCCCATCATACTGTCTTAGAGATGAATGGTGAAGAGGCTGCTCTTCTTCATTGGCTGTTGAAAAGGGCATGATGATTAGTCCATATATTGACATTAGCACCACAGGTGTTTGAATTAATGTACTTATTGAATGTCTTTTTTTTTTCTAAGCATACCCATTGAATTTCTTTTTAGATTCTCTAGGGTATCCCCCTCAGTCTCCAGATGCAGCTCTAGAAAGGTGCTGGTTTCCCTTAGTTTTTAGACACATCTATTTGACCTGTATCTCAATCCTAGGACATCCAAATGACACTAAATGCCTAATCAAAGATATATTAGTCCTACTGAAGTTAATATTATACACAATGTACAGAAATTAATTCATCTTTCTAAACACAGTAAGTCCATCTAAAACTGGAATGAAAATTGTGCCCATGATAGAGAGCATTGAAGTGTGTCAAACAGAATCATACAGAAATTCCTGTTGCTGTGTTCTTCTAGGTGCTCTCGTGGTTTTTCTCTCCTCTTTATTTTGATAATGGGCTGAAGTAATATATTGATCAGTTTGGCATCTTCAGTCATCATGATTATTTCTGCCAGTGATTTGAACTTTCATGTGGAACATAACACCGTATAAATGTGACAGAAGGGAAGGGAAGGGAAGGAAAGGGAAGGGAAGGGAAGGGAAGGATTCAAAGTTAAAAAGTAGGTAAGACTGAAGATTCAAAATAATTAGCTAGAAATGAATGAAATCTCAGCTACTGCCCCTAAAAGCATCCAGTCCAAATAGACAAAGACAACAGACTAGATCAGTGGTTAAGGTAGGGCTAAAACAAAGTTTTATCTCCCATAGTTCTATCACTTGAATTACACATCTTTTGATGTTTTCAGCTATTTTTCACACGCTCTTGGTTAATAATAATCATAACTGTTTCAGGATGCACAATTCATAGCATTAAACATGTAAAACTTGATATGCTTAAGTCTGAAGAAGTCACTCTAATCCCCCTTTACAGACAAGTAAGAGAAGTTTGACACTCAAAATAGCATTTAATCTATTATTAGAAGTATGGAATTGGCTCACTCACTCTATCACTGTCTACAGAGAGAGCCTCAAGTTCAGATCAACCAACTTCTACAGTTCCAAAGTTATCTGAAATAGATCCCACCCAAAAGGGAAATAGGGATTTCAAGAGAGTCTACTTAAACTCAGAGTAAATGATGACTCAAAGGTAGTTCAGATGTTCTCTTGGCCAAGAAACAAACCAAACCAAACAAAAATGTAAGCTTTGTGAGGGGACACTGCAATGTAAGCTGGCTGTAGGCATCATCAGTCCAATGCTGTCTGTAATGTAAGAAAAAAAAAAAGAAAAGAAAAGAAAAGAAAAGAAAAGAAAAGAAAAGAAAAGAAAAAGGAAAATTCTCCTAGTGAAAATCACATTTTGGAGACACTGGATGGCAGAACTGCTGAAGGTAAGACACTTACTTCAAAATGCCTATTGTTATTATACAAAGCAAATCCAAGAAAGTACTAAGACCAAAACTTTTAAGTCCTCATAGTTACGAAAAAAGCAGTACACGAAGTAAGAGTTGTTCTTCACAGGTGTTTTTCACTAGGTAATAGTAAATTACCTAAAAAGCAGTAAAGCAATGACTGCTATGAGTTTAATTAACTTAAATTAAAAGCTAAACCAAGGCAATAGGTTAAAACTTTGTAAATGATCAAAGAGCTTAGGTAGATTCTACTTCAGCTACTTGGACCTCGAAAGTTAAGAAAAGTATTGTAAATATGTGCCCTTACAGTCTAAGGGTAACTTTTAATGTTCTTCTCTATTCTGAGCAGGCTATATCGAGGTCTCTCTCAAAACTAGAACTTCAGTAATGTGGTATTCTTTCATATCTATGCCAATAGAAGCAATGAAAACCACAAAGATTCCCTTCAAATACATTAGATTTTTAAATGCCTGAAGATGTTAAGAGTTCCCTTATTTTATATATAAATTAAAATCATCTGTGGCTCCCACTTCCACAACTTTGACTTCCTTGTTCATGTTAGAAAACCCACAGACAAAAGGGCAGCAAAAGGGTAAGATACAGCAGACAGAGAAAATGGATTAAGTATTTACAAATGGTGGCTGAATTATGTCAGGGTTATGAACATTGCTCTTGTTTTTATAATGTATTCTTCTCTTTTGTTGTGATCTCTTGACCAGGTCCCTATATGTATTGTGGAAAATGTACTTCCGTACCACTCTCCCTATATAAGGATACACTTCTGCCACCAAATAACATTTTGTGCCTTGAGATTCACTAGTGTAGTCCAGTGTTGGGTTCCCCCCTAGGTAACAGAACTTGAGCCTGGAGAATGCAGAATTAATGACCATTTGTTCTGCTGTGGCAGTCTAATTTCTTCTCTGTCTCTTTCTCTCAGTTTCCCCTTTTGGGCAGTAACAAAACATGAAGCTGCCACAGTTGGCACAGTGCTGCATAGTGCTCCATCTGCATCACACACATAGAGGCACTCTTCAGGATAATGAATCAATGTGACTAATGAGGCAGACAGCACTGAACTTCACTCTTTATGCCTTATTGGTGTTCTCTACGGGTATCTTTCCCTCTTATTATCCCTTCTTTTGTTAACAGACTATAGACAAAGGCTACTTGGTTTTGCTTTATTTTTTTTTCTTCTTTCTTTGGTTTGTCAGGGTTTTCGTTGTCAGCTGGTCTTTGTCTTTAGTGTAGGGAATTCCTATGGAACCATTTGGGACCACTAACCTGACATCTGGGGGAGCACATGTTCTCAGCAATTAACCTTACACCCATAATGGAGTGAACCCTTAAATACCAACTCCTAATAGTTGTATGATTTGGTCACTCTCCCACACTATGGAACTTAGTGAACACCAGTGTTACACTCTTACAGCACACACAGCAATTGCCTTCTTCGTTCAGCAAAGCCATCTCCAGAGTTGAAATCCTCAGTCCAATGCCTCCCCAGGGATTCCCAAGAGACTCCTTGCTTCAGTAACTGGCTGAAATGCTTTGATCTCATTGCAGTGACTACTTCTCTGACACCCTGTCTATTTGATTCCTCCCAGATGAAGCCAACAGAAAGACCAGAACTAGGAAACCATACTCTTCTGACAGAATTTATCCTCTCTGGATTGTCCGACCACCCAGAACTGCAGAACTTCCTGTTCTTCACATTCTGCTTGATTTACACATTCACCATCACTGGAAATCTTCTCTTCTTCTTTGCCACAGTGCATCCCAACCTCCACATGCCCATGTACTTCTTCCTCTGGGTCTTATCCTTCCTGGATGTTTCTACAGCATCCATTGTTGTTCCCAAGATGTTAGTAAACTTCTTGTCAGAGGGGAGGAGAATTTCCTACATGGGCTGTGCCACACAACTCTACTTTGTGATTTTCTTAGGAGCTACCGAATGCTACCTGTTGGCAGCCATGGCCTATGACCGCTATGTGGCCATATGCAACCCCCTTAGATATGCAATCATCATGAACAGCAGAGCTTGTTTTTCCCTAGTCCTGCTGTCATTTGCTAGTGGTAATGTTGTGTCTCTGGTGCAGACAGTTTGGGTGTTCACATTGCCATTTTGTGGGCCCAACAAGATTAACTACTTCTTCTGTGACATTCCCCCACTCATTATGCTCTCCTGCACTGACACCTCCTTCTATGAGAAGCAGATAATTACAGCCACAGTGCTGGTCATCTTTACACCATTTTGTCTCATCCTGGTATCCTATGCCTGCATCATCTCCAGCATTCTGAAGATTTCATCTGCAGAGGGAAGATGCAAGACTTTCTCCACCTGTTTTTCACACCTTATTGTTGTAACACTATATTATGGTAGTGGGACCTTGATTTACTTACGGCCCAAGTCCAGTAATTCACAAGACATTAAGAAAATCATAGCTCTCTTTTACACAGCCATAATTCCTACATTAAACCCCTTGATTTACAGCCTGAGGAACAAAGAAGTGAAAGGAGCACTAGTCAAAATTATAGCTGAACTGAGTAAGATATAAACTTATGCTGCTTGAAAGGAATCTTTCTTCTCTGCATATTTGGATTGCCTGTTTCTTTTATGCTTGACTGTTTTTAAATGTCCTGACAACTTGAAACACTAGGAAACTGGATGTATCTCAAAGTGTACTTAGAAAGTTCTTGTTTCTTCTGTCCAGTATGAGTGTATATGAAACTTACTAATTCAGTATTCATAATACATCACCTTGTATCAGATGCTAGAGATGAAGAATTTTCTCTATTTTTTTTGAGTTTTATGCTTTGCTTTATGGAAGAAATATTCATTATTTCATAGATAAACAAAAATTCTCCACCCCACCCCCCCCCCCCGCCCCACATGCTCCCAACATCTTTTAATAGATCATAGAATCATTCAGGTTGGAAAAGACCTCTAAGATCACCTAGTCCAACCTTTAACTTAGTACTAAAGTCCACCACTAAACCATGCTACTAAGTTTTATATCTACACATTTCTTGAAGACCTCCAGGGATGGTGACTCAACCAGTTCCTTGGGCAGCCTATTCCAATGACGCACAACCCTTTCAGTACTTAAATTTATCCTAATATCCAATGTAAACCTTCCCTGGCACAACTTGAGGTCATTTCCCCTCATCTTACCACTTGGTGCTTGGGAGATGAGCATCTCATTATTTGACAGGGGAGGAAAGGGAAGAGAAGAAGAAAAACCAATACTTGTTTCCAGAAGAGAAAAGGAAAGGAAAGGAAAGGAAAGGAAAGGAAAGGAAAGGAAAGGAAAGAAAAGAAAAGAAAAGAAAAGAAAAGAAAAGAAAAGAAAAGAAAAGAAAAGAAAAGAAAAGAAAAGAAATACAGTAAAGTCACTGTAGATGAGACTGCAACGTGTCTTAGACAATTATCTTGCTACCCAGTCCATACTGTAATTTGTAATTTGCATCTCTCTGCTACTTGTTCTTTATGCCATGAATAATAGCTTTTGGCAAAGTGACTGAGAGGCTTGTACAAGCAATTGCAGATAAGTGACTCCAGGACATTAGAGTATTCATTCAGGAGGAGGAAAGAAAACAGTCCTAGCTTTCTCAGAGGGACAAGGAAACTAGAATCAGTCTCATTCATGGTCAATGAATGCTCTAAGTCTGTAAGTGACAACTGTATGTGCCATTTTACCTGGTAAATCAGGGCATCTTGGCCAGATTTCCCATCATTTTTCTGCCTCATATTTTTGTACAGCACACAAAGTTTCTCATTGAACAAACTCCAGAAACCAAGATGCATAATTTAGTCTTCCAAGAGTAAGTAATGTGTTATTTCCAAGAGAAAAATGTATTATTTGATTGATTTACCTAAGCACAAAAAGTACCATAACAAGAAAGAAACCTCTGTTGGGATTCACATCCTCTGAGCTTTGTGTGTTGCCTTGTAGGGACAAATATTAGAGACAAGCACAATTGTAGGTCTATAAGCTGTCATGATTGGCAGTACAGATATTGTTGATCACCTGGTCCCAGCTAAGGGTTTTAAACTGACCCTAACTCATGGGACTGCATGGGGAAGTTGATGTGTCAGAGCTGATGTTTGGATACATTACAGACTGTCACTCTGCAGTGGCAGCTGCCAGAAACTCCAACAAGTGGAATAGAACCTTACATCCTTCTCCCAGGTGGGTCACAGCTTTGAGTTGTTATATTACCTTATATAAATCTTACCAGCTTATTCTACTAATGTCTGGCCCAGCATTAATCATAGGATCTTGTCATGGTCCTCCTCTTGGGTCACTTTTCTCAGGTATATTTAGCCAGTGTTGAGAGTCTGCTAGCAAAAATATGTTATTTAAAAGTATAAAAATATAAAACAATTGTTTAATGTATAGAAAAGATAACTGGCATGTACCAAGCTCTAAAGCTAAGCATTTGTGTGTTTTTAACTTCTGATAAGGCACCCAAAGATCCTTTGATAGCCAAGCAGGAATCCATCAGGAGGAGAAAGTAGAAGTCCCGTGAATACTGCTGGCAGCTGCAAAGCTGCCTGAGTCATCAAGAGATGGGTGGGACTGCAATGCTTACCTGCATTTAAACAGAGTATTACTGAAGTTGGAAGGAAGCTCTTAAGATCTCTAGTCCAACCTACTCACTCAAAGCAAGTCAACTACAGCAGTGCACTGAGGGTCTTGCCCAGTTCTGTTCTGAACATCTACAAGGATGGAGACACAACAGCATCTCTAGGCAACCTGTTCCATTGTTTGACCACCTCTAAAGTTACAATGTTTTTCTGACACGTGATCAGAATTTCCTGTATTTTACTTTGTTCCCATTGCCTCTCATCCTGTCACTGGGTGCCATTGAGTAGAGTATGGCTCCATCTGCTATGACCCATATTCTTTACTTTATTTTTCATTCAGTTGTATGCACTCAGTATAGTCCTGATCATAGATGAGGTTCATACATTGCACCTGTAAGCCCAGCAATGGAACTTCTTTATGGTGTATCTAGTGGGGAATTAAAATCACTTTCCCACAGCTCAGAAACAGAAAGCTTACAGAAAGGGAGTTGAAGGACAACCGAAGGACAAAGCCTGGGAGGAAGACTACGAGCGCATAAGAGACCCCCAGAAAGACCACCAGAGACTGATACACATGCGTCCAGAGAGGGTTCGGATTCCAAGAACTAATTATAATAACCCTGCCTTTTCTAGGAATAGTGATGAATATGTATTAGTCTAGGACCATAAAAATCAGCCACCTGATGTAACAGGTGTGCGTCTTGGTGGAGCAGAGACTCCCGGCGCACCCAGCGCTGTTTGCTTGCCTCTATTCGCTTAATAGATTACAAACTTTAATTAGAATCCTATTTGGGACTCAATCATTTATCACAGAAAGTATGGTACAAACACCATCTTAAAATGATGGACCCTGTCTGTCATTTCCAGTGCCCACCTACTATTTGCCCACCTACTATTTCCTTGGCAGGATGTTGCAGGATGGGAGCAACTTAGTGCACTTTGGTGACTCCAGCTTTCAACCAAAATAGTCTTTGCACTGGGGAACAAGGAGATCTAAGTGGTCCTCAAGAAAGTGGGACCCCAACTTTGGCTATAGGCTCACCCATAACTGAACCATTTCCAGCATTGGCATTCAATTCTCTGTGGGTGTATGCCTCCAAGCAAGCTCAGCAATGTCTACAAGAAAGATCCAAGATGCCCATCTCTTCTTCCAAGGCTTCTTCACTGCTCTAAAATTGGTTCCCTACCTGTATCCTGTCGGACCCAATGAGGCATGTTGGCAAAGTAAAAGGCAGGGAAGAGCATCAGGAAGGCTGACTAATGAACTTGTTTGAAGTGCATGTGTGGGTGCAGGGGCAACTGGGGTGACCATTTGGAGAAGCTACCTGCTCAGCACCCACTTTTGCTTCCGGCTGTGGGGTGCTTCCTAAGGGGAACAAAGGAGCCCACCCCCATCCCCTGAGCCCAGCCCTTCAGTGGAGTGGGCAGCACTGGGCAGACCCCCCACGCTGTGCAGCGCTGCTGTAGTTTGCTCCCTGATGGCCCTGGCTGCACACAACAAGCCTTTTGCAAGTGGCATCCCTGGCTTGGAGCCTCAGGAGGTGGCCAACACATTTCATGGTCTCTGTCAGTGCCTTCCCTGGCCTCTTCCCTCCATCCAGGCCCAAAAAGCATTTCCCATGCAGGTTCCCCATGGCCTTGTTTTCTTCATGGCTCCTCTGACATTCCAGAACAGCCCAGAAATTTTGAGCATCCCTACACCCTGTGCCTTCCACCCATCCCAACAGGCAGGGCTGGCAGCATCTCTAGTCCCCCTGGCCCATCCCAGCAGGAAGGACCGGCAGCATCCCTGGTTCCCCGCCCTGAGTGCACATTTGTCTGCATTCCAGGCAGCCACACAGGCACTGCAACAGTGAATTCAGTTCCTATCTGTCCCTCCCACTTCCTGCAGAGATCAGCCCTCCTCCTCCTCCTCTGAGCACGTCTGTCCATACTTTCATGCTGCAGCTGACAGGGTTCAGTCACAGAACCATTCCTGTGTCTGTCTGCTCATTGCTCCTGCTGCAGGCTGCTGTTCCATGGTGAGTGAGTGTCTCTGCATCCATCCTTACAGCTGTTCTGTGCACATGTGCACGTTTGTTTGTACTTGCTGTATTGCTGCAAAGGTTAGGAGGCTTCTGCATGTCTGTTTTAACTGTCCAATCCTGCCAAGCTGAGGGGCATGGAACTTGCGTTGCTGTTCATTTCTGTTGCTCTGGGCAATGTCTGCCCATCTCTTGTTACTTGCAGGGCTTTTGCATGAGACTAAGAACAATATATACCCTCAGAGAGAGTGCAAAAATGGAACTGGTTTGAGTAAATTAGTTTAAATGTTGCCTATATATTTGGGATCTTCATGGCTGAGGACAGAAAGTGTGTGAGCTAAGATACAAATTACCAATGAGACATACATGCAGAGATCATGACGTTCATAAATTCATAATAATACAGAATAAGTGTATTAGCATGTATATTTTGTTACTAGATTTCTTAAAATTGGTTGCTGGTAAAACAAAATTTCTACTATGAACACAGAATTATATCCTTAGTCAGTCCTCTACTAACTTTGCACCACTCAGTTTTATCAAATAGCAATGGTCTTCACAGGAACTCCTCTGACAATGGGGTCCTCCAGCAACTGGAGATTTATCCATGTACAGCTTAAAGAAACTGGCAGAAAGGATAGCTGACTGAAGACAGGAGTCTCTGAGAGCACCAGGGACAAAGAGTATGTGTGCATGAGAGTATCACTTTCTTACATGAGTAAGGTGCAGACACATACCTGTCCTTACTTTTTGTGGTGAGTGGTCCCTGGTGGCAGGTTGGACATAGTCATTTTCCTTCCTTTCTTCTTTTCTATTTTTCTCATCTGTACTTTTGCTATGTGCAGACCCCAACCCCAGATGAAAAACTGTCTTTAATTCTTATGGGGACCATTCAAATTTACATGTGTTAAAATCCCATTACCTCGGTAACCCTGTTTGGGGCAGCATTGGCAGAGAATACAAGACTGCCATTAATGCTGAGCTGAGTCAGGGGTGCTGGAGTCTCTCCATCTCCTGGGAACAAAAGGGAGGTTCCCAAGAACCATTTCCTCAGAAATCCCACCCTGACTGAGGATGATCATCAAGAGCTCACAGTTCTGAGTGCTCTCTAGGTGCTGTATCATTACGCCTGGAATGGAACTGCATGGTCATGCATCACATCCTCCTGGCTGAGAGCTTAGAATGACTTTGCAAGACAGTTCCTCCCCTTCCTGCCCCCGCCCTGCTTGTGTTAACATTCATGTTTACTCCTGGGGCAATGGGGTGGATTTCCATGCAATAGGCTGACTTCTGCTCCTGTATGTAGGACAGTCATAGCCCATTGCTTATTACACCATCTGCCCAGTGTTACAAGCAGAGCACATGGGAAACACTCACTCCCCCCCCCCCCCCCGCCCCCAACCTCCCCAGCCCCCCTCCCCAGCCTTCACTGTCAGCCATGCTGCAGAGGGGTCCTCCCTTGCCTGGTCTCATTTGCGGGGAGGGGAGACACAATTAAGCAAGGTGCCTCTTCCCTGTCGACTGGGGAGGGGCGAGCAGGGCCGATGCCCCAGTGCTCCAAGCTTCCTTTCGGCCCCTCTCCTCTGCCTTTGTCATCTCCAATGGCCAGATAGAAATGCTGTTGCCGTACTTGTCCACCAACCCCGCCCTCCACTCCTCATCCCAGGGTCAACTAGGTCTCTGATCCCCATTCTCCCCAACATGAAGCTCGTACCTCAGAGGTGCCCAGGCAACCCTGCCCCTTCCCCCCACTGACTGCAACCTGTCACCCAGGTGCTGCTGCAACGGCAGCTCAGGCAGAGCTGCTGCTTTAGCCCCAAACATCCCTGTGGGTGCTTCAAGCACTTTGGTACCAACCAAACACAGTGCAAATTTTCCTTCCTTACACCTTACTCCCTGAAATAAGTTAATACTTCAGCTGGACTGGAATATACTGGAATATTGAGGCACTTCCTCCTCCCTTTCCAAAATCACCAGGAAGGTCCCCTGAGCAAATAAATACCTTGCAGCTGCCCCCACACTTTAATGCAGGCCAGCCAGGCACTCAGTCTCCCTTCCTCCTTTTTTCAGAAAGGCATTTCTCACTGGGATCTGATGTCTGCATCAAATGTTTTGCACCAAGAGTTTCTGATTTACTACGCTCCTATTAAAAAGGACACTCAGATGCTGTGACGTTTTCTAGATTTAGGACAGCAAAGAAATATGATACATATAGAAAGAGGATAGCATAGATAAGCATGTCCCCATCAATGTTGGCGATCCCCAGGCTGTGCAACATGAAATGGTGATCTACCTGATCAGCATAAAATATGTTAAAATCAGCAGGCTACGGTGTCAGCCCTATTACAGTGATCTGGCTGAGGTTATCTTGCAGCCAAGGGATTTGTGCAGCCCAGCACAATCCTGAAGGTGAAGCTGGATGTGCAGCACAGCACTGAACAGGGCTGTGCCTCCTCAGGTGAGCTGCTGTGTGGATCACTAACTCCTTCATGTGTGATGATTCTCCAGCCAAGATCACTACGGCAGTGAATGACCATCCCTCCTTCCCTTTCTCATTCTGTCCCCGTTCACATCCCCTTCACTCACCATTCATCCATCTGCCACATTCTCACCTGCTCTTTCAGTGCCCTGTTGCACAACCCCTGGCAGCCTTCCTGCTCCCTATTCCCCATCATCCTGGCTCTGTGCGAGTCTCCCTCTCCAGCCAGGAGATCTTGTTCATTAAATCAGTGGAATTTAGGAGTACAACTACTAGTGTATTGTTCATTGTGAGCTGTCCTGGTTTCTTCTAGGATAATGTTAATTTTCCTCTCAGTAGCTGGTATGATGCTCTGTTTTGGATTTAGGATGAGAATAATGTTGATATCATAACAATATTTTAATTTTTGACGAGCATTGCTTACACTAAGTCAAGGACTTTTCAGCTTCTCAGAGTGCCCTGCCAGCAAGGAGGCTGGGGGTGCACAAGAAACAGGGCTGAGAGGGGATAGAGCCAAGACAGCTGACCTGAACTGGCCAAAGAGATATTCTATACCATATGACATCATGGTGAACAATAAATGTGGGCTGGCTGGCTGGAGTGTGGGCTGGGGCCACTGCTTGCGGATGGGATGAGTATCTGTCAGCAAGTAGCGAGTGATGCATTGTACATCACTTGCTTTCTATACTCTCGTATTATTTACATTTATATTTATCATCACCATTGTCATTATTTTTGTTATTATTACAATTATTATTATTATTATTATTCCTTCATTTTCAGTCCTATTAAATTGTCTTTGTGTCAACCCCCAAGCTTTAATTTTTTTCCCCAGTTCTCTCCCCCATCCTGCTGGGGGGGGAGGGTTTGGGGATGGGGGGATGAGGTGGGGGTGGTGAGCGATCATCTGTGTTGTCCTTAGCGGCCTGTTGGGTTAAACCACAACACTGAGGCATGGACTTTCCCTGCACAGGCAGTCAGGCACATTCGGGGTATTTACCACAAGCATGCGCTAGGTGATGCTCCTTCCCCACTTAAACATCACCACTCAGCCACCTGCTGACAATCCTGAACATACAGCCCCAAACCTATAGGACAAAACAGCCGATAAATGCAGTGCCAATTCCACTGATTCGAAAAAGGACATCCGCTATGATATGACATCACTTGGGGAGCATGTGAAGCATTTTCTGTTACTGGAAAGTGTGAAGCATTAGCTAGTGAAGAAAGAAACTTGGGACTCTGTGAAGAACATGCTTAATGATCTTCAACAGCTTACATAAGCCATGGCAGATAGGTATGATAATCACAGCAATAGCAAATACATTTAGGTCAGTAAGTTCATGTGACTACAATATAGCTGTGCTATGATTAACTCTGATAACACAGTGAATACCCATCAAAAATGTAGCTGCACACAATCATGGTTACTGTTAGCAGTATAGTGTTAAAGGTATGCAGACCATTCCAGGTTCCTTTAGGACAAGCATTCGCACATCCCTGAAATCTACTAACCTGCTGAGGTCCACAGGACCTATGTACTAGCCCTTAGAGTCAACATTCACAGCACAGGGGCTTCAAGATCATCCCTCCTGACATGTTGAGCTGGCCTGGAGAAGATGTTTGCATCATGTTTTGCATTAGGAGGTGATGGGTTTGATTTGATCCCACTTAAAAAAAAAAAAAAAAAAAAAAAAAAAAAAAAGCACTCAGACTTTGTAAAGTATCATTTAAAATGCTGTTTATTAATGCTAAGCCAAAAGAGAGAATGATATAGAGAATTTTACCTTTCTTTGATGCTGGGATCTATGGGAACTAGAAGCTGTAAAGCATCAGATGAGTTAGATGAGTCTTCAGTTTGGTGCAGCATGCTGGGCATCTCCCGTGTACATGTGGGTTAACTTGGTTTCGTCACTTCAGTTATTGGAGGATTTTCTTAAAGGAAAACATAAAGGATGTTCACATAATTACTTCTTGCTGCACTTTTACAAAAAAGCAACACCATGCAGGCGCTGTAATCACTGGTACAGAGCAGAAGCTGCCTGTAGGCTCCTCCATTACAATAAGCTGCTGAGGTTAGGCTGTGGCCGGGAGATTTGTGCAGCACTGAAGGCCAATCTGGACATGGAGCACAGCACAGCACAGGCCTGGGCCTCCTCAGATTAACTACCATGTGGATCAACAGCTCCTCTATGTGCTGGTCATCTGGTCAGGATTGCTACGTCTTCACAGCAGTTTACTAGACAGTGGGTTCTTCACTGATTACTTTCCTGCTAATGGCACCCCACAGAATCTGAGTGGTCTTTTATCCCCTCTAAATTCAATGGCCTGTAGCTTTCTGTACTTTCTCAGTTTCTTCAGGCAGATTGTTTATTGTCCCTGCTAAGTCAGTTCTGTCTTCTGGAAGAGTCAGTTGAGACTGACCCAGAAGCAGCTGCTTTGTCCTTATTCTGCAGCTTTCCTATTAGTGATGTTATTATATTATCAATCACATGGACTAATAATTAATTATATAAGCTCAACCAGCAATTCTGCAAGCAATGGTTAACTTCTGCCATACCATAATCAAAGCTGAATATATTTGTGCTGGATCATGATTTAATTGTATACTCAAATGATCCCTCTTTCATTTACTGTGCATCCAAGATTTAAATTATCTTGTACACACTTTCCAAGCTGTCTTTCTCCTGCCTGATAGCAAAAGGAACTCTGTCCTTAACACCTGTGAAGAGCATGCTGGGACTAACTTCAGGCATAGTAATTGGACTGTTGAAGTCTACGCAAATACCCTTCACGGAGCAACTTCATGGGGTAACTCATCTATTTCACTGGAGGGAGTTGTCTTAGGACAAGCTCCCACTGAGAACCTGTTCTTCTTCCAGTAAGTATGGAGCCCCTGAATGGAATCTGAACACTGACTGATGTGTGTTCAACACTGCTTTCTCTCTGACAGTACTTTCTTTCACAAATACTCTCTCCTAGGTGCCGTTTCTGAAGGGAGGGGAAGAGAAAACCAACAGCACAGCATGGAGAAAGGAGAATGGGAAAATGTTGGCATTTGGGAGCACACCTGATTCTAGGTGCTTTGCTTCCTCCTCTCTCTCTTTTTGTAAACTGTCCTTAGGAAAATCTTCATTGCTGATGGTGACAAATCAGCATCTGCACAAACTGATGTGCTGGTGAATTTGTCCAGCTTGGAGATCTGCTACACTTCCACCACACTGCTCAGGCTGCTGGCCAGCTTCCTGACTGGAGACTGGACCACCTCTGCTCAGGGCTGTATGGCTAAGCTCTATTTCTTTGGATCTCTTGGAGCTTCTTAGTGCTACTAGCTGGCAGCCATGTCCTACCATTGGTACTTGGTCAAACTGATATCGAACCCAAAGGACATATGTTTTCCTCCCTTTGATAGAGCAATGGAGCAAAATTTGAAATGCATTATGAGCAGGTATGCCTAACCTTTGCTATGTTTAGTTAGATAGGAGGAAGTTTAAAAACTTTGTATTACTTAGCCAGCTACATCTGTAAGCAAGTGTACACTCTTGTACCTCAGAGTGAAAGCAAGATGATCCAGGCCTGGAGGATGTGTCAGAAGAAGATGAGATGAGGAACTCATGCTATGCAGATGTCCTTGGATGTGTAAATGACTAAGCTCAGTATGCATGCCAAAATTTAAACAATAAGAAAAGAAAGAATGAGATGTCCTGATCATGCACAAGAACTGAGTTCAACCAGTGAACACAGCAAGGAAGACTATTGATGACCACCCAAAGACCCTGAAAGACCACCAGTAGAAACAAATGTGCATGCATCAGGGACATTTGAATATTTTAATGACTTCTGGGATGTTATATAATATGATAATTATCCAATAGAAATCAAACGAATATGTATATTTTGATTGCATATAACCTTTGTCATTAAGCAACTCAGTGCACACACTAGGTGAAGTGATCCCCTGTGCATCTGGCACTGCAATTAAAGAACGCCTGCTTTCTGAAACTCCAAAATGAGAGTCTTAGCGAGTTTCTTTGACTGGCTTTTACGGTAACAAATCACCCTATGCTTCATATAAACCTGATGAGCTCGAAGATGTTTTTTTCCATCTGGCAGCTTGTTCTTGGCTTGGGGGAATGTATTGGGTTTATGTGGCAAAATTTTGGTAGTGAGGGGCTGCACAGGTGCCCTCTGTAAGAAGAGTCCAGAAGCTGCCCAATGTTAGATAAAGGCCAGTTTCAGTTAGCCCCTAAGGGATCCACCCCTGGCAAGAGCAGAGCCAATAATTGATGTTGTTTGTTCCTTTGTAAGAGCAGATTTAAAAAAGGGAAAAGCTGCTGCACGCAGCAGCTGGGAGTGAGAGGACTGAGAAACATTCCTGCAGACGCCTAGGTCAGTGAAGAAGGAGAACAGGAGGTGCTCCAGGAACTGGAACAAAATTCCCCTGTGGCCCGTGGAGAGGCCCCTCGTAGAGCAGGATGTCCCCCTGAAGCCCATGGGTCCCACGGCAGAGCAGATCTCCATGCTGCAGACCGTGGAGGATAGGGTCCCACCATGGATCCCACAGTGGGGCAGGGGATCTGGGGTGTGCTGCCATCCGGGGGGGGACTCAGGTTGGAGCAGTCTGCTTCAAACAGATGGACCCTGTGGTACAGGCCCATATTGGAACAGTTCTTGAAGAGCTGCTGCCTGTGGGAAGCCCACACAGGATCAGTTTGTGAAGGATGGCATCCCATGGCAGGGACCCCATGTGGAGCAAGGGCAGAGGGTGACTGTGAAGGAGTGGCAGAGATGAAGTGCTATAGACTGACCGTAGCCCCCATTCCCCCATTCCCCTGCGCTGCTCGGGTGGAGGAATTGGAAGAGGGTGGATGAGGGGAAGGTGTTTTTAGTTTTTTTGTTGTTGTTGTTGTTGTTGTTGTTGTTTATTTATTTTAAGTTTCTCATTCCTCTATTTTGTTAGTAATAGGTCATAAATTTCTCTAGCCTACATACGCTGAGTCTGTTTCGCCTGTCACGATAATTATTGAATAATTGCCATGTCCTTATCTCAGCCTTTGTGCCCTTTTCATCATATGTTCTCCCTCTTTCCCTTTGAGGGGGGGGAGTGAGAGAGCAGTTGAGGTGGAGCTTAGCTGTCCAGCTGGATAAAACCTCCACAAACTCATCCCCCCACTTGCCTGGATGCCCATCCTTGCATCCAACTAGAAATTAATTAATCCATTTTCCTGCCCAACTTTCCACATGTTCATATTTTTCTGCCATTCACTCCTGCTGCCACTAAATACAGCCCTCTCCAACCAACAGCTTTGCCACTCTCTTCACACAAATCCATGTATGCATCTACCCATCTGCCCAGACTGTGTTTCATCTGCTCTTTGTCCACCCCTCTGTCCATTTCTTCCTGTCATCATTGGTGCTGGTTTCCTCTATGTGCAGTTACCACCACTCAGGCCCAAACCCATGCTCTGCCTTGTTTCTCAGTCTTACCCATTATTTCTGCCACCTTCCCTTCCCTGTCTAGTGTAAATTAAGCACACATACATACTTCTTGAACCAACAGATTTTTTTTGGACATCTGCAATTCCCATCCCAGGCCTCTCTCCTACCAATCTACTACCAGGCTAGTAAAAAAGAATCTTGAGATAAGGATGTGAGGAAGCAAGAGTCATCTTGGCCATGTATGTTGGGAGCTTCCTGTCTTAGAGGAAGGGAAGATGGTGGTGCTTAGTTTCTTTCATAGCTCAGTTTGTGCTCTTTCCCACACAGAACCTGTCTTCAACCAGAAAGTCAAGATGAGGCCAAGTGGCATCCTGAGCAAGCATCGTATGTACAGGGGTGAGTAGGGGCCAGGAGTGTGGTGTCTGTGAACAGCTGGGGAGATTTTGCTGGGAGAGCGGTGTGGAAAGGAACTGATTTCTTGAATGGTTGAGAGGGAAACACATTTCTTTGTGTTCTGGGAACTCAGTGGCATGGCCTGTAGTCAGAATTTACTTTTTCTGAGTTGCATAGGAAAAAAGAGGTTGTTGTACATGTGATTCATTTCACCCATAATGCTCAGGGCTTTCCAGGGAAGCCATCAAAAAATGGGACGATGATGCGGACCTCCTGTGACTCTACCTTTTACGTTATGCTAGGGTCCCTCCTTCCTTTTTAGTAGTGCAAAATGAGTCATATATCCACTTAAGTTAATCTCTCTGGAACATTAGTCTCAAAACAGGAGGTAGGACTTGCTCCTTGTCTCTGAGATATGGTATGAAGGTTTGAAGACCTGCAGAGCACTTCCTGCTATTTGCATGAAAGTTGTTGTGGGGCTATCTCATTCTACATATTGAAGGACAGACAGACTCCTCACAGTGCCATGATAGGTGAACTAAGGTGAAGCATGGAACAATCAGGTGATCTGAGGTCCATGCTGGACAGAAAGGGGCTTAGAGAGATGAGGAAATGTGGTCCAAGTGAAACATGCTGGCAGCCTTAGGGACCTTTCATTGCTATTTGTCAGCTTTTGCAAATAGTATTTCTTTGGCAAGTTTGGACACACAAATGTTGCCTATTGCAAGCAGGCACTTCAAATTTTAAATCCTCTACAGTCAACCAGTGAGTCTGACAACTGTTATGTCTTCCTCAGCCTTATTCAACAGAGGAATATGGATCTTTTCAATCTATCCTGAAATACAGCTGGAATCTGTGGCAGTAAATGTAACCATCCAGGACTTTGTGGCTGATGTGGAGTCCAAGCTGTTTTTCCTTAATAAGCAGCAAGTCTCTGAGGAGATCATGTTCATCTTTCCTGTGGACTCTGACACTGTTGTATACACCTTCTATGCTACCATGGGGGACACTCGTATTGAAGCAATGCTCTGGGACAAGGAGGAGGTACTTTGATTCTTTGGGGGGGGGGGGGGGGGGGATGGGGGGCCCCGGGGGGGGTTGGGGTTCGATTTAATTTGTGAATTTAAAAAAAAAAAATACATGGAAGACCCCACAAAAATATCTTTTG
>CM021723.1:1775260-1788867 GCA_011074415.1 Stictonetta naevosa | reverse complement strand
GGGGGGATGATGGGGCAGCGAGGGAGGTTCAGGTTGAAGTGAAGTGTGGAAGTGAGAGAATAAAATTCTGCTGAGACCTCAGTAACATATATTTCTCCCTTTGTGGTAGGCCCAGAAGCTGCACAAAGCCACTTCGGGCATGGAGAATTTGAGATACCTGCAAGATCAGCCGGATATTTGGGGTCCAGTGTTCGCTTGTTTTTTGGGGACCTTGCCTCCTAACAGGGAGGTGGCCATCAACCTGTGCTATATCCAGGAGCTGCCACAGCATACTGATGGAGCTGCCTTGTTTTGCTGGCCACGAGACCTGTTGCCCCAACATACACGCTTTAGTGAGTGATCCCACAGGTGCCTATACCAGGGAAGAGCACACTCCTCCTCAGCATCTCTGCAGGGCAGGACCCCATAGCAGCACACATGCCACACCAATAGAATCTGAAAATAACTCCTCATACCTCACAGCCAGGAGCCCCCCAAGTCTCCTCACATATTCCACAGCAAAAGATCCCCACGAATTCCTACACAGTCCACACCGTGAGACTACAGATCCCCCCATACAAGCAATGCAGTGAGGAAATCTCAGATTCCACATCTGACCCACCACCACCACCCATGACAGATAGTACTCCACAATCACTGCCTACTGCGCTGTTCTCTCCTTTCACTTTCTCACATCTTTTTGTCCCTACAGGCTGGCAGATTTCTGAGGACGAGATATCGGAAAACTTGCGCTTTAGAATCTGCCTGCAGTCAGCCTGTGGTGTGTCTCATATAGACATTAACAGCAGCCACACCCCTCTGCAATACACAGCTCCAGATCAGACATCTGCTGAGGTACGGCCCTGTGAGTTGCCAGAGTCCCAAAGTGGGAAAGCAGGGAAGGGTCTCTGATGTACTGATGATCCTAAGGACTCCTTGGTCCTTTTATTTGGTTCTCTTTCCTCCCCACACCCCACTTATCCTCAGGTTTCATTGAAATCAACACCTTGGCACTTTGATGATTTGCAATTGCTTGTGTATTACAAAGGCCCTCACAATCTCAGTGCTGTGGTGGAGAGCAGAGATCCCAAAGCTGCACCTGGTGAGTGTGGATGGCAGAACTGGGCACCAGGGATACTGGGGAAATCTGAGGAATATTCAGGCAATAGCTTCATCAAATTATAGAATCGCAGAATATCACAGGTTGGAAGAGACCCACTTGGATCATGAAGTCCAGCTCATGGTTTCACTCAGGATTACCTAAGATTAAACCTTATGCCTAAGAGAATTTTCCAAATGCGTCTCAAAGTCCAACAGGCTTGGTGCTATGACCACTTACCTGGGGAGCCTGTTCCAGTGCCCAGTTGCTCTCTCAGTGAAGAACCTTTTCCTGAACCTCTGAACCTCCCTGGACACAGCTTCATACCATTCCCTCAGGTCCTGTCACTGGTCACCAAAGAGAAAATATCTGCACTTTCTCCTCTACTCCCCTTCATGAGGAAGCTGTAGGACACGGTGAGGTCTCCCCTCAGTCTACTCTTCTCTAGAACAAACCAACCAAGTGATTTCAGCTGCTCCTCATATGTCGTCCCCTCTAGACCCATCTAGAATTTGGCACTTGCTCTTGTTAAGTGTCATGTTGTTAGTAATTGCCCAGCCCTCTAATTTGTTAAGATCTCTTTGAAAGGCCTCTCTACCCTTGAGAGAGCAGCTCCTTCTAAGTTAATATCATAGGTTGGAGCTAAGGGCAATGTGTAGGACAAAACCAAAGAGACAGAGAAGGGTGTTCCAACCTAAAAATCCTCTTTGCTTCCTCCCCCACACTCCAGGATCTCTTCTGGGAGACCTTGTGGTGATGGTGACACTGAAGCCCAGCATTCCTGAGGTGGTGCCCGGTACAGGCCAACATGGGGAATTCTTGTTTCTCATAGACTGCAGCCTCTACCAGGATGCACAGGTACCATCTGAGGAGGTCTTCAGTATGGACTTTTCACAATACTTCTGCTCAGGTGATGGGGATAGAGGCAAGCTGCTTCATGGGAGTGGATGTTCTGCCTAGATTTCCCATCTAAGCTCTGCCCATCTTTCTGTCTGTCCCTAGAACACACTGCTCTTCCTCCTCAAGAGTTTGCCTGTGGGCTGCTATTTCAACATCTACAGTTTTGGGGCCACTTTCAAAGCCTTCTATCCGTGAGTTGGGGGTGATGTTAGGCCAAGGAGCAAGTTGAGTATGACTCTTCTAAGTGAAACTATAGGACAAGCTGTAGCTGGATGGCAGCTGTGGGGCTGGATCTGTTAGTGGCACTGATAGAGTAAGTTCTCCTTTCAGGCTGCTTCTAGAACACTGGTAGTGAGGTAGGGCTTTCCTGGGAAGTGGTCATGTGGGGATAGCTGTGGACCAGGTTCGCTCCCTCTGACATTCTGCTTGATCTCCCACAGGAAAAGTGTGAAATACACACAGGAAAGCCTGGACAATGCTGTGAGACGCCTCTCTTCCATCTGCCCTGATCTAGGGGGCTGTGACCTCTTGGGCCTCCTAAAGTCTATCTACAGCACACCACTCCTTCGTGGGCATCCCCGCCAGGTATCAGGGCACAAAGTGTAACGGGGAAGTGAAAGAATGTAAACAGTGAGGCAATGGTAGATTTCAGTACTCATCGTGAGTCATGCTGCTGGCACTTGCATTAAGAGTTGCCATGTAGGGGGGCATTCTCATGTCAGAAGGTGACACCATCTTTGGGGTGGGCAGCTTGGGAGGGCTTCTGTGGAATTTGCCTTTGGAGAAAGTGGATATTCCTTGTGGCATGCCACTTTGTACTAACCGATGTCTTGGTGTTACTGAAAGGAGACACACAATCTCTTTCTCTCCCTCTTTCAAGGTGGAAGAGGGTAAGGGAGCAAGCTGGGGAACACTGCCTTCATTTTAGGAGAGTGTCTTTCCTCTGTGAGGGTGCACAGCCCTAAAAATCTTTGTTTCGCCTCTTCTCTGCCTCAGCTCTTCATATTCATCCAGAGGAAGATCTCCAGCAAAGAGGAAGCTATCATGGCTGAGGTCCACCGCTACAGCGATGACCATCGGTAATGGGGGAGCCCTGTTCCTGTCCCCCAACATGGTTACTCACCCTGACTATCAGTCTTTCAAAAATTCTCTCAGGTCCTAGTCTGTCCTACATCTCCTCTTTACTTTGATGGGACTTCAGCAATTACCTCCACACACACTTTCCTTACCTCGATGAGACTGCCTATACTCTTCTTGTAGTGGGCCTTCTCTCTCAATTTTTCCAGGCTGTTCTCAGCACTTTTCCTCTTCCCTCTCACCATGCAATACCTCAGTGTGCTCTGAGGGCCCAAAACCCATTCACATGACCTCTATAATCCAAACCAGTTTAACCTCTCCCTACACAGCAGGCAAACTCTCTCACTCTAGGGTGAGAGAAAGCTGAATCACAGTTTCATTCCTACAGTTAAAAACATTCTTACCTTTCCTTTATACCACTCTTGTCTTTCTTACCTCTCACCTTTGTCCACTCTAACCTTCCTCTCTTTTCCTGTACAGGTGTTTCTGTTTTCCTGTTAACAGCTGTGACAGCTTCAACCTTTCCCAGGCCATTTCCCTGGAGACCAAGGGTGAATGTGTGTGCATCCACTCCAGGCTGGACATGACATCTGAGGTAACTGCCCAGGTGCCCATGCTTCCAGCACTCCCACTGCTCTATTCAGCACTTCCAGTGGTTCTCCTAGACATGCAAGGCAATCCAAATGCCATCATCCACTCCAACTTAGAGACCCACTCCAGTAGTCTGTGCTTTCTGTGTCCCCTCACCAGGCAGTGAAATGCCTGCAGCAGGCCCTGCAGCCTCTGGCAAGTGAGATCTCACTGCACTGGGACCTTCCACCAGGCCTGGAGGTGACAATGATTAGAAAAGCTCCTGAGTCAATCTTCCAGGGACATCAGAGCATCATCTATGCCCAGATCCATGGACAAGCACAGGTGAGAGATCAGATCCAGGAGCAAGGCTTTCTGGAAAATATAGGAAATGCTCACGGTTTCACGTTCTCAACACAAAGTGTCCTTCACTTCTGCTAGACCTGGGAAAGACCAGTGTTATGTCTCTGTGAACCTTGTTTTTTCTCCCCAAGATGCCACTGCCTCTGCTCCAACTATGGACATCTATCTATTGCTTAAGCAGAGCAGAGAGGGAAGCTAAGTGGACAGCCTCCCTGTGCCTTGCAGATAAACTTTTCTGTCTGACTCTTTCCCTTGTGTCCCCAGGATCCAGAGGCAGATGTGGCAGCTGTGACCCTAAAGTACCATGTAGGCAGCCAGTCCTTCGATTACACACTCAGGTTCTCACTGTCTCCATCAGCAGATGACAGGTGAGAGGGTAACACACTGGCCCACAAGACAAAGGGACATTATCAAGGTCTGGAGGAGGGACAATAGGTGTCCTTTACTTGCATACCTTGAGATGGGAAGACAATATGGGTTTCCAGTGCTCCCAACTTGTCTCCTCTGCCTTGATCTGGAGAGATGATTTGGGTGACCATTGCCCCACTGCCCCCTCCTCTTTACTCTTGGTGCTACTCCACAGCAGCCTTGGTTGAGGGAAAGGCTGTTGACGTAGTCTACCTAGACTTCAGCAAGGCTTTTGACACGGTCTCCCACAGTATTCTCCTGGAGAAGGTGGAAGCCCATGGCTTGGACAGGTACACTCTTTGCTGGGTTAAAAACTGGCTGAATGGCTGGGCCCAAAGAGTGGTGGTGAATAGAGTGAAATCCACCTGGTGACTGGTCACCAGTGGTGTTCCCCAGGGGTCAGTGTTGGGGCCCATCCTCTGTAATATCTTTATTAATGATTTGGATGAGGGAATTGAGTGCACCCTCAGTAAGTCTGCAGACAACACCAAGCTGGGGGGAAGTGTCGATCAGCTGGAGGGCAGGAAGGCCCTGCAGAGGGATCTGGACAGGTTGGATCGATGGGCAGAGGCCAATGGGATGAGGTTCAAAATGCTAAGTGCCGGGTCCTGCACTTTGGTCCCAACAACCTCATGCAGCACTACAGGTTTGGGGGATAGTGGCTCAAAAGCTGTGCATAAGAAAAGGATCTGACGGTGCTGGTTCATGCTCGCCTGACCATGAGCCAGCAGTGTGCCCAGGTGGCCAGGAAGGCCACTGGCTTCCTGGCTTGTATCAAGAATAGTGTAGCCAGCAGGACCAGGGACGTGATTTGTATTCTGCTCTGGTGAGGCCACACCTTGAATAATGTTCATTGTTGGGCTCCTCACTACAAGAAGGACATCGAGACCCTGGAGCATGTCCAGAGACAGGCTACAGAGCTGGTGAAGGGTCTGGAGTACAATTCTTATGAGGAGCATCTGAGGGAACTGCGGTTGTTTAGTCTGAAGAAGAGGAGGCTCAGGGGAGATCCTACTGCTCTCTACATCTACCTGAAAGGAAGTTGTGGGGAGCTGGTTGTTGGCCTCGTCTTGCAGATAACCAGTGATAGGACAATAGGAAATGGCCTCAAGTTGCACCAGGGGAGGTTTAGGTTGGAAATTAGAAGACATTTATTCTCAGAAAGAGCAGTCAGGCATTGGGACCGGTTGCCCAGGGAGGTGGTGGTGTCACTGTCCCTGGGGGTTTTTAAGGAAAGGTTGGACGTGGAGCTTAGGGACATGGCTTAGTGGGTGATATTGGTGGTAGGGGGATGGTTGGACCAGATGATCTTGGAGGTCTTTTCCAACCTTAATCGTTCTATGATTCTGTGATCTCATCCCCCTACCCACAGTGGAAAAAAAGACTAACTCCCTTTCCCTGCAGGCTGCCGGTGCACCGTATGGCCATGATGCATCTGCTGTGGAAACTGTCCCGGGATGGGGCAAGTAGATCAGAGAAGGACATCTGGCAGAATGCAGTTCAGTTCAGCCTCAGCCTGGGGGTCCAATCCCCCTTCACATCCAGCATAGCTGTACGCATGGGACTGATGGATACCTGGCACCGTGGTAAGGCCAAGAATAGTGGGGATAGGATTGTAAGGGGAAAGTGGAACTTGCCGGTCTGATGCCTCTTCACCATCACCAGCCCCATATCCTGTGGGCCTGAACAACCTTTTGCCTATCTCTAAAATACGTTAGTCTAACCCTCACTCCCCATCTTCCTGCTTCTCTCTCAGATTCTTTGCCTCTAGACTCCCCCATGCTGTTTCCTCCCTCTTGCAACCTGGTTCCCTGCCAGCTCCTCTGGTGTGGCTTCAGGCCTGTGTGGTTCAACTCCACTAAGTTTTGGATGGTCCAAAAGTTCCAGTTCTGTCTTGAGATGCTTCAACCCAAAGCCTCTGATGCTGTAGCACTGACCAAGCTTTCATCCCCCTGTAAAGGTAAGTAGAAAATTCTCAACTGTGGATTCTCTGATGTGTTGCATAATGGTTGAACTCTCCTTTCAGTATTTATTTTCTCACTAGACTTCCTGATTATCACTCTGCTGGTGACAGATGGAGAAATAGGCAAAGCAAATTTGCCCATAGTGCATTGGAAGCCTCAGTCTAGACAGAGCATGAAAGGAAGAGACCGCTGTCTAGGTCTTGAGCTGAAGAGAGAGGCTGGTGCTTCTCTCTGGGGCTGGGGCAGAAGTGCCCTCCTCTGTGAGAGGTATACTCTAGACAAGGCCTGGAGCTGCTAACAGAAGGAACTAAAAGTAATGAGCACAATGCACACCATCAGGGTGAGTGAAGGGGAGATTGCTGTGGTCTTTGTGGAAAGTCTGTAGAGAGAATATTTTGAGTGACATGAAGCAAGGAAGATAGGGCTTCTGGAATTCACAGTCAAAATGGAGAAAGCTAGAGGCTTGTGACTTCTGGCACCAATAGGAAGGCTCCTGCTCAACCTGCAGACCTGCAGCTTCAGAATAGGTATAGTGCCCAGGCACTGGTGAGAACAAACTAGGCCTTTTAGGGTAGGCATCCAGAGTCAGCTGAGCCCAACTGTAGTGTCCAAACAGAAAGAAAAGGCATGTGATAATTACTGGAAACTCCCTCATTACAATAAAGGCATTGATACACTAGCATGAATTTAGAGGAAGGCCACTAAAATGAGGGGGCTGAAATACATGGCATGCTAAAAGAGGTTGAAGGAACTGGTTTTGTCAATAAGGATACCTTATTTTTGTCTACAACTACCTGACTGGAGGAAGATCCAAAGAATACAGAGATTTGGAGGTACATGACATTAGGATAAGAGGCAATTGATACAAGTTGGAACAAGGGAAATATTGAATGGGTATGAGGAAGGTGGTTTTTTTGTTGTTGTTTTTGTTGTTTTTTTTTTTCTGTTGGAATCTTCAACCTTGGAGCTGTCCAAGATAAGTTCCTGGGCGAGCTGATCTAAATGAAAACTTCCTTGAATTATGGCATTGGACTAGATGACCTCCAGAGATTCCTGCCAACCTAAATTACTTTGTATACATTTAGGCTAGAATTGGATTAGATGACCTCCAGAGATTCCTGCCAACCTAAATAACTTTGTATACATTTAGGCTAGCGTTACATGATCCCTAATTCTGCCCCCAACTCCTTTGTTCCCCAATACTTCTTCTTCTGCTATAAAAGCTCTTAATTCTGCTACAGAACTCGGCCATGCCTAGAACATTAATGTCCTATGGTCTGTTCTTGACCCTCCTCACCTTCACACTCATGTATTGCAGTGCTGCTGTAGCTTCAAAGAAGTCTTATATCCCATAATGTGGAAAGGAGCAGCTCATGATGAGACTGGTGGGTTCAAGAATTGATGGTGGAGAAGGATGAAGTGGGGCTTTAAATGCTGTAGAATCATAGAATGGTTTGGACTGGAAGGGACCTTTAATGATCATAGAATCATTTAGGTTGGAAAAGACCTATAAGATCAGCAGTGTCCGGATACCTGTGAGGGACGGGGAACATTTGAGGATGCTCTGGGAGTTCAGAAAAAGTTCAGGATGCCTTTGGAGGTCTGGGAAAACTTTGTAAAGCCCAGAAAGGATGTAGGGCAGTTGAGGATACCTGGAGAAGGCAAAAATTAAGGTTACTAACCATTGCCTATCTCATATGAGCTATGTGAATATTTCTGTCTTCCAGAACAGGAATCTCCTCCTGAAGAGCTGGTGATGGAGGAACCACCACCATTTCACATAAGTTGGGACTGGAAAATTTCACCATTGTCGACAAGACTGTGTGACTTCTCCAGTCTCAGGGCAGTAGTGGCACTCCAGAAAGCAAATGGCTCATGGGACCTGACCTCAGCCCTGACCTCAGCCTTGGGGCTCAGCAAGGCTGAAGTTAAGAGCCAAAGGCCCAGTAAGGTAAGCAGATCAGGGGCAGGTGGGGGAAAATATCATGAGCTGAATCTTTCTCTCTTCCAAGTTTCCAGTCTGAGCTGAACCAGCAGGAGAAGATCAGAACAGTCAGGATATTGAGGCTGTCTGCTTGTAGAAAGGAGAGAATCAACACAGGTATCTGGGAACTTTTGGCTTTGAGGATTTCAGAAGCTTAGAGAGTTTGTGAGTGTGTGTGGAAGTCCTCATTTCAGGCAAAGATTTGTCCAAAGGTTTGTGCTATTTTAGGTTTGGTCTTTCTTTTCCCCCTGATTGTTCCATCTTCCTCCACAGGATGTGAAGCCAAATGCCTGGGCCACAGTGTTGGCCTTAGTCTGGTTGCACCGGTATAAATGGAGGGTATCTTGGTCAGAACTTTTGGAGGCCAAGGCTTGTAGGTGGCTACGGGACCAAACTGGTAAGTAGATTTTGCTGGGAGGAGTTATACTCTAGGCATTTCCCACAAAATGCACAGCCAGCACCCATGTTCCTCTTTCCCTGTGTTCCTGTTTGGCAGTCTATGAGACTGTCAATACACACTGTCTTCCCTTTCTGAGTTGTGTTCGCCCTCTACCTTTTCTCTCTGCTTGCAGAGATCCATCTGGATGAATGTCTGGAAGCAGCAAATTCCCTCTTAGGCTGCTTGGTAGAGCCCATCAGCTTCGGGATGTGAACTTCCCCATACTACTGGGAGTGAGCAAAAAGTTGGGCAGGGATGCAGCCAGGATTACTGACCTAAACTGTCTGAAAGGATATTCAATATCATTAATACAATGCTAAAAATAAAATATGAAAAGGAGGAAGGAAGGAGAGGAGGGGAGAGGAGGGGAGGGGAGGGGATGGGAGGGGATGGGATAGGAGGGGAGGGGAGGGGAGGGAGAAACTGGGGCAAGGTGAGGGTGGGGTAGGGGGCATTGTCTTCAAGAGAAGGCATTGCTTAGAGATTGGTTGGGCATCAGTTTACTTGTAGGAGTTGGTGAGTACCTTTGCATCAGAACTGATTGCCTAAGCATCATTTTTTTTTTGCCCTCTTTTCTTCATTTATTAAACTGTCTATATCTTGACACGAGTCCTCTTGCTTTTGCTCTTCTCTGTGCACCTGATCCTTCAAAGGATCCCAAAGCCCTAAAGTCCCTTTCAGTCACTTTTGGTCTTCTCTTTTCTATCTTATCAGTGCCAATGTGAAAAAACCAACAATGGGTAATAATCAGAGGGATGTACCAGGTGAGTGGCTTTCCAAGTGATGTCTCTTACCTGAGCCCCAGGGAGACAACAGACTTCCCTATAGGTTGGGTCGCCCTTGGCAACTCCCCCAGTGTGGATGGAACTTTGTCCACATTGCCATTTGCTTGCCTGTTAAGCTCCAGAGCCTCATACCTGTTGTGTAGGGCCACCTGGGAAGGTGAGGTAGGCAACAGGGGGGTTCACCTGCTGTGCTGAACAGGAACCTGCTTCCACTCGCCTGGTTCTTAGGTCCCATCTTTCTGCCTGGTGGCAAGGGGGTAGGGGAGCCTTCATTTCTTGTGTACTGACTGGCTGAGCACTACCCCTCCCAAGTCAATCTCCTTCTCTCTCTGATGCTCCTCAACCTGACCACTTCCTCCCCAGTCTCTGCCACCAGGTGAAGCTGTTCTTCAGCTTGGGCACACCTCCCACAGCTGTGCTCGCTACTGCCATCTTGTACTGATGTAAGAATAGTGCACACCTAGCAGCTTGACACCTGGGTGACAGCATGTTCCCGTCGTAGCTCATGGAAGAGAAAGAAATAATCTAATTATTACCGAAAAATAGAAACCACATCTGGCTTATACTATCCCTGATCTGCAAATGATTGGAGATTGGGAGAGTAAACAGAGGAAAGCAGAGTATTCATGAGGGTTTGCCATATTCTTCCTGAGCATACATTTTTGTCCCTCTTGAAGGCAGAACAGTAGCTTAAATGAATCTTTGATCACATTTGTTGCAGCTTTTTTTGAAGTTCTTATGCAAAGACAGTTGAAGAACCCTGGTAATCATTTATTTCACTCAAATTTTGGAAAAATGAGATTTGAAACACTCTTAGTGCAAGTCCATGACCTAGGAAAGCTGACCAGGTATATCAGTTGTGTTTCCTTGGTTCTAATAGTCCATGGAAATGAGTACTGGGACTCATTTGAGAAAATGTGGATGTTCATACTACATTTCTCCAACCAGTCCACTTTCTTCAGAAAAGCTTCAGAGGAGAAAGATGTGCCTCCTGCTTCCCAGCTCTAGTCTTCCTCTACCTTCTTTTTCATCCCTCATTACCTTTTCTCTAACTAATTAAGCTGCTGCTGCCCCTTTCTGTTGCTGAAGATTTTCATTCTAGTCTCCCAATTTCTTAGCTATGCTATCCTGTGTCTGCTCTATGCTAATCTACACAGTGCATTTTGCAAACACCTGAACTGTTTGTTACTGCTGTATCTCTGCACTTTTACTATTTCTATGTGCTGCTAAGGCTAGAAAATATATGAATTTTAAGAGGAGGGACATTTGGAGTGTACATGGAGCCTTTTTCCAGAATACATAGGCATATCTGTTCATTCAGTTCTTGGGCTGAAGCATCACTTGTTGAAAACAATATCTCCATGTCCACAGATGATGACAGATATCTGTGAATGACTTAATACAAACCATCTTTTGGCTACCTGAATTCAATCTCAGAGTGTATCTTGTCTGAAAAGACATATATAAACAGCCTCATGTTCTCGGGCCCTAGTCCTTATGGGGGACTTCAACCACCTCAGATGTCTGCTGGAGGGACATATAGAGGAGACAATGAGGGCAGGCATTCTGCTGGACCTCATACAAACGAAGGGTTCATTAGGGATGAGAAATATAAAGGCAGCCTTGGCTGCAGTGATAATGAGACAGTGGATTTCAGAACTCTGAGATGAAAAAGCAGGGCAAAAAGCAAGATCACAATACAAGGCCGCAATGAGGTCACCCGAGAGCCTTCTCTTCTGTAGGCTGAACAGCCCCAGCTCTCTCAGCCTTTCTTCAAGGAGAGGTGCTCTGGCCCTGTGATCAACTTTGTGACCCTCCTCTGGAACCGTTCTAACAGATCAACTGTTTAACAAATTGTATAAAACGTAATCACGTATTAAGTCTTTAGTTTCTGTATTAGCATGTCTATGCATAGACAGATGTACTCATTGAATAACAAAATGGGCGATCACTGCGGAGCATTCAGCACTGTCAAGGTCCTGCAACCAAAGATTGTAAAGCCCTAGGTTTTGCAATGCAGACATGGTAAGCAATAAGCATCATTTTATTGATTCTTCAAGATGTCCAGCCATAAGATGTACCTTCGCATATCTGTCTTTCCCAACATTAAAAATGAGTTCTGGCATCCTTTTTTAAAAATTAGGGAGGAAATTAAGCATGTGCCCACTGTTACCTGTCTGCACACCACTCATTGCTTGCTTCTCCAGTTACTTTCATTCAGTCTGGTTAAAAAGCATGTGTTGAGAAGCAGTTTCTGGGGTTCTTCCTAAGAAGGAAACAGGAAATTCAGCTGCAGTTAAAACAAACATTTAACACTTGGAAAAGCAAGTTCACAAATATCACACCCTACATTGCAAAGTTTTTCTGGATGCTACATTTCACCTTATAACTGCTACAAAGTAATCAGAAAGTTTTTTTTTCCACCACTCATATTTCTTATGCACACATATATATGTATATTTATATGGATATTCTCTTCTGCATATGTATTCACCACTTCTTAATTTCTTTCTGTTCATTCTTTTATTTAAATATTTTTCAGTCTAATTTCTCCTGAAAATTTCTAACACCTTTCTATCCCTCCATTGAGCCAACTCTTTTCAGGGTTCACGTCCAGAAGAAACTCTACTTCAGCAGGCCCACGGGAAAAATGATGTCATTAAAAAACAAAACAAAACACAAATAGACTTTCTTACTTTCATTAAAACAATCTACAAGTCTTGAAATTTTGGGGGAATGGTGATGAATATTCCTCCTGCTTCTGTGCATTTTTAGTACAACAAATAAAGACAGGGGTAATTAGAGCAGGCATAGGCTCTGCAAATAGTTGTGGCACTGCTGTGGGCTGCAGTGGCAAGAGAAGAGACTGTAACAAGAATTGCCTTATTCCCAGAACATGAACCAAAGGATGTCTCTGGCCACCAAAAGATACTTTCCTCTCTCTGCCTGATTCCCACCAGGACATAAACCAGAATAATTTCCTTTCAAAATATCTTCATTTTCCATTCTTGCAATACATAATTAAAACAAGTGACAAACAAAAGTGATACTGTATTTATTCACTGAAACATATCTGAGAGCTCCCTAATTAGCTACACGATGTTTACAGCTCTGAAAGAAGTGGCTGGAAACCACATGCAGAGCTCATTATAGCTGTCAGCATTTTAATTAGTCCCTTGAGGAATGTGGTGCTAAAGTCTCTGTTACATTGCAGCTCTGGTAAAATCTGGCAAGGTACCTTGACAAAATGACAGGCAGAAGCAGAAAGAAAAGTTACTTGGACTTTTAATGGAGACCAGTGTGAGATGCAAGACTGGAAATGGAGTTGGACAATGTGTTGCCACTGGAGCTCATCAGAGCAGAAGTTCACAGGCTTTTATTACAGACATAACAGAAAGTCATAGACTTCTCCTGTATCAAACTTCCCTTACAGAAGTCAAACAGCAATCTCCAGGTGTTGGGAAACATGATCCTTTCAGTCAGCAATCCATCCCACACAGAATGTAGAGAGGAAATTCCATAGATCCACCTATGCGAACTCATGTTTCCAAGAGACTGGCAGATGCACAGGTCCTGCTCTCCAGGCCTCCATCATAGTGATCAGCCAAGACACTCTGATGGCAATATACGTGCCTGAGACATTTATCACAAGCCTGCTAACAGGCTCCATCCTAATTCACAGCTCCCTCCCCTCCATCCTGATCCAGGTCATCTCTGGATTCATGTACGGGCTTAAATGTTGCATCTCAGCCCCAGTCCATTGTTATATAAGCCTTTGAACACCTCCTTCTCTGTTCAGTGCAACCAAACCCATGGGCTTAATGGCTTTTCCTGACGTCCTTGTATCCCACTACTTCTGAGGATGTTCCAAGTAAGGAACTACAATATTCCACCTTATGACTGATGTGACAACATAGTGAACATAGTGTTCTTTATCTCCTGTCCCAGCCTTGGAAGTATTTAAGGTCAGGTTGGATGGGGCTTTGAGCAACCTGGTCTAGTGGAATGTGTCCCTGACCATGGCTGGGGGGGGGGGGGG
>CM021723.1:1717627-1775160 GCA_011074415.1 Stictonetta naevosa | reverse complement strand
GGGGGGGTTGGAATTCAATGATCTTCAAGGTCCCTTCCAACCCAAAACATTCTGTGATTCTGTCATTCGATGATTCCTCATTACAAAGGAGATGAAACAGACTAAACAAATGGCTCCTTGGCACTGCCCCTCTACCTCACAAGTTCTTCTCCCTGCCACTTTGCCACTTGCTGAGTACATTCACACATCACGATCCCCTGATCACCATTGTTTTATCAGCATTTGTTTATTCTTTTGGAGTGAAACCTTAAGTTTACCCTATAAATAAAATAGGATACAGGTTTGTATATAGTTTGAGATGCCCTTGAGTTCCCCACCTGGCCAATTCAGAAGAGTTTGGCTTTCTTATAATTTCTACATCATATTTACTGTTGATGCAGCCCAGGATGCACTTGGCCTTCTGGGCTGCAAGTGCACACTGCTGGCTCACGTCAAGCTTTTCATCCACCAGAATCCCCAAGTCCTTTTCTGCATGGCTGCTCTCAATGAGTTCTTCTCCCAGTCTGTGTTCATGTCTGGGATTGCCCCAGCCCAGGTACAGCACCCTGATGCAGGTGGAAGATATGGTTTAATTTTTAGGTTAGTCCTGTGTGGAACCAGGAATCAGACTCAATGATCCTTGTGAGTTCCTTCCAGCTCAGGATATTTTATATGATTCATTTGCACCAGGTCAAATGGAGACAACTTGAGGTGTTCAGCCAGTACTTGAAGGTAGTCATCTCCCAATGCCACATTCACCCACTTTATTAAAGAACTTGATCACTATAAGTGCAATGAAGCTGGTCTCATTGTGTCAGAATTTGAAAAAAAAAAAAAAAAAAAAAGGCAACTAGAATTGTCAGTGATGATCAAGGCTGTGACACCATCAGCATAGCCCTTGGTGTCATCTTGTCTGAGGAGCACACCAATGCATAGAAGCAGTTTGAAGAAAACTGCCCAGGTTTGGTTGAGAATGGAGAGTTGTGCTGTGGGATCATCTGAAGTCAAGTGCAATTTGGCCTCCTAGACATCTATAGACCACAAATTAGATGTGTTGTCTCAAACTGCTGCCTGGGTGGTATAAGCATGGAGCTATATTATGAGAGGAAGGTGGAGACAGAGTATTCCAGTTCCGCAGAGGAGACATACAAGTCAAAAGGAGGTGTGTGAGTCTGAGCTTGTCTACCGATTCTCTCCATTTGACTTGTGGAAAACAGACTCCACAATCAGTAAGATTGTAGGTATGTTTATTCAGCACTGGGCAGCTCCGGGGGGTAGTCCCACCAAAGTCGTGCGCACCTGATGTGGCAACTTGCTTTGGTTATATGCAGTAAAGAGTTACAGAATCACAGAATCACAGAATTGAAGGGGTTGGAAGGAACGTCGAAAGATCATCGGGTCCAACCCCCCTGCCAAAGCAGGTTCCTTAGAGCAGGTTGTCCAGGTAGGCGTCCAGACGGGCCTTCAATATCTCCAGAGAAGGAGACTCCACAACCTCCCTAGGCAGCCTGTTCCAAGTGCTCCGTCACCCTCACCATGAAGAAGTTCTTTCACATGTCGGTGCGGAACTTCCTGTGCTCTATCTTGCGGCCATTACCCCTTGTCCTATCCCCACAAAACACTGACAAGAGGTTGGCTACATCCTTCTGTCTCCCACACTTCAGGTATTTATACACATTGATGAGATCCCCTCTCAGTCTTCTCTTCTCCAGGCTGAACAGACCCAGGTCTCTCAGCCTTTCTTCATAGGGAAGATACTCCAGGCCCCGTATCATCTTTATGGCCCTCCGCTGGACTCTTTCCAGAAGATCCCTGTCTTTTTTGTACTGGGGAGCCCAGAACTGGACACAGTACTCCAGGTGAGGCCTGACCAGGGCAGACTAGAGGGGGAGGATCACCTCCCTTGACCTGCTGGCCACCTTCCTTTTACTGCACGCCAGGATCCCCTCGGCCCTCTTGGCCACAAGGGCACACTGACGGCTTATGGTCAACCTGTCATCCACCAGACCCCCAGGTCCTTCTCCTCAGAGCTCCTCTCCAGCAGGTCATCCCCCAGACTGTACTGATACGTCCGGTTGTTCCTTCCCAGGTGCAGGATTCCCGGGTGCAAGTGTAACTTGCTCTTATTAAACCTCATTTGGTTTCTTCCTACCCATCTTTCCAGTCTGTCCAGTTCTTGCTGAATGGCAGCACAGCCTTCTGGTGTGTCAGCCACTCCTCCCAGCTTTGTGTCATCGGCGTACTTGCTGAGGGCAGACACTATTCCCTCATCAAGGTCGTCGATGAAGATGTTGAACAAGACTGGACCCAGCACCGACCCCTGGGGAACACCACTAGCCACAGGTCTCCAGCCAGACTCTGTGCCGCCCATCACCGCCCTCTGAGCTCGGCCAGTCAGCCGGTTCTCAAAGCACCTTACTGCCCACTCCTCTATCCCACACTTCACATATGCATGAAGTTTCACAATACACCTATACATATTCATAATCTGTCTCCGCTTCATATTAAAATTAGTTCCAAGGAGTCATTTCCATAAACTCCTCCCATCTGCGCTTGTGCAGTGTCTCATGGTGGTGGTCATCACGGGTCAGGGAGATGAAGGTTCACAGAATCACAGAATCACAGAATTACAGAATAGTCTAGGTTGGAAGAGACCTCCAAGATCACCGAGTCCAGCCTCTGACCTAATGCTAACAAGTCCTCACTAAACCATATCCCTAAGCTCTACATCTAAACGTCTTTTAAAGACCTCCAGGCATGGTGACTCAACCACTTCCCTGGGCAGCCTATTCCAGTGACTAACAACTCTTTCAGTAAAGAAGTTTTTCCTAATATCCACCCTAAACCTCCCCTGGTGCAATTTTAGCCCATTCCCCCTCGTCCTGTCACCAGGCATGTGGGAGAATAGACCAACCGCCACCTCGCTACAGCCTCCTTTAAGGTACCTGTAGAGTGCTATAAGGTCACCCCTGAGCTTCCGCTTCTCCAGGCTAAATAGTCCCAGCTCCCTCAGCCGCTCCTCGTAAGACTTGTTCTCCAGACCCTTCACCAGCTTCGTAGCCCTTCTCTGGACTCGCTCAAGCACCTCCATGTCCTTCTTGTAGTGAGAGGCCCAAAACTGAACACAGTACTCAAGGTGCGGCCTCACCAGAGCTGAGTACAGGGGGACAATCACTTCCCTGGACCTGCTGGCCACGCTGTTTCTTATACAAGCCAGGTTGCTGTTGGCCTTGTTGGCCACCTGAGCACACTGCTGGCTCATCTTCAGCCGACTGTCAACCAATACTCCCAGGTCCTTCTCTGACAGGCAGCTTTCTAACCACACATCTCCCAGCCTGTAGCTCTGTTTGGGGTTGTTGTGCCCCAGGTGCAGGACCCAGCACTTGGCCTTGTTGAACTTCATAGAGTTGGCCTCAGCCCATCGGTCCAGCCTATCCAGAGCTTCCTGCAGAGCCTTCCTACCCTCGAGCAGATCGACAGACGCACCTAACTTGGTGTCGTCTGCAAACTTACTGAGGGTGCACTCGATCCCCTCATCCAGATCATCAATAAAGATGTTAAAGAGGACTGGCCCCAGTACTGAGCCCTGGGGAACTCCACTAGTGACCGGCCTCCAGCTGGATTTGACTCCACTACAACTCTCTGGGCCCAGCCATCCAGCCAGCTCTTAACCCAACAAAGCATATGCCAGTCCAAGCCATGAGCAGCCAGTTTCCTAAGGAGAATGCTGTGGGGAATGGTGTCAAAAGCCATACTGAAGTCAAGGTAGACCACATCCACAGCCTTTCCCTCATCCACTAAGCGTGTCACCTTGTCATAGAAGGAGATGAGGTTCGTCAAGCAGGACCTGCCCTTCATAAACCCATGCTGACTGGGCCTGATCGCCTGCTTGCCCTGCAAGTGCCACATGATGACGCTCAAGATAATCTGCTCCATGAGCTTCCCTGGCACTGAGGTCAAACTAACAGGCCTATAGTTACCTGGGTCTACCTTCTGGCCCTTCTTGTAGATGGGTGTCACATTTGCTAGCCGCCAGTCGAGTGGGACCTCCCCTGATAGCCAGGACTGCCGATAAATGACGGAAAGCGGCTTGGCCAGCTCTTCCGCTAGTTCTGTCAATACCCTCGGGTGGATCCCATCCAACCCCATCAACTTGTGTACATCCAAATGCTGTAGCAGGTCACCAACCATTTCCTCATGGATTGTGGGGGCCACATTCTGCTCCTCATCCCCTTCCACCAGCTCAGGGTACTGGGCGTCCAGAGAACAACTGGTTTTGCTGCTATAGACTGAGGCAAAGAAGGCGTTAAGCACCTCAGCTTTTTCCTCATCTCTGGTAACTACGTTTGCCCCACGTCCAGTAAAGGGTGAAGATTCTCCTTAGTCCTCCTTTTTGTACTGATATATTTATAAAAACATTTTTTGTTGTCTTTAACAGCAGTAGCCAGATTGAGCTCCAGATGAGCTTTGGCCTTTCTAATTTTATCCCTGCACCACCTCACAACTTCCTTATAGTCCCCCTGAGTGGCCCGCCCTCTTTTCCAAAGATTATAAACCCTCTTTTTTCTCCGAAGCTCGAGCCGCAACTCTCTGTTCAGCCAGGCCGGTCTTCTTCTACACCGGCTCGTCTTTGGGCACGTGGGGACAGACCTCTCCTGAGCCATTCAGATTTCTTTCTTGAAGAGCGCCCAGCCTTCCTGGGCTCCTCTGCCCTTTAGAACCGCCTCCCAAGGGACTCTGCCAACCAGTGTCCTGAACAGCTCAAAGTCAGCCCTCCAGAAGTCCAAGACAATGGTTTTACTGGTCCCCTTCCTTACTTCGCCAAGTATCGAGAACTCTACAATTTCATCGTCACTCTTCCCGAGACAGCCCCCAACCACCACATCTCCCACCAGACCTTCTCTGTTAGTGAACAGAAGGTCTAGCGGGGCACGTCCCCTGGTAGGCTCACCAACCAGCTGCGTCAGGAAGCTATCTTCCATGCTCTCCAGAAACCTAGACTGCTTTCTCTGGGCTGAGTTGTGCTTCCAGGATATGTCTGGGAAGTTAAAGTCCCCCACAAGAACAAGCGCTGACAATTTTGCAACTTCTGCCAGCTGTCTGTAGAACTCCTCATCCGTCTTCTCATCCTGGTTTGGGGGTCTATAACAGACCCCCATCACGATGCTTGCCTTGTTAGCCTTTCCGCTGATCCTAACCCATAGCGACTCAACCTTATCATTCCCAGCCTCAAGTTCGACGACATCAAAACACTCTCTAATATAGAGAGCCACTCCACCACCCCTTCTGTGCTGCCTGTCCCTTCTGAAGAGTTTATAGCCAGACATTGCAGTACTCCATTCATGAGAGTGGTCCCACCACGTTTCCGTGATGGCAACCAAGTCATAGCCTGCCTGCTGCACAATGGCTTCCAGCTCCTCCTGCTTGTTGCCCATGCTGCGTGCATTAGTGTAGATGCACTTCAGTTGAGCCTTTGCCTTCCCCCTCAGCCTTGCCATTGTTGCCCCTGGCACACCTCCAACAAGCTTTGTTTCATCCCCGTCCCCCTTCTTACCTAGTTTAAAGCCCTCTCAATGAGCCCTGCCAGCTCCTGGGCAAGGATCCATTTTCCCCTTGGAGACAGTTGGGACCCGTCTGCAGCCATCAGGCTGGGTGCCGAGTAAAGCACCCCGTGGTCGAAGAACCCAAAATTCCTGTGTTGGCACCAGCCTCTGAGCCACGTGTTTATCAGGTGGGCTTTCCATATCCTCTCTGAACCCCTCCCTGCCACTGTAGGGATGGACGAAAACACCACCTGTATTCCTGCTCCGTCCACTAACCGTCCCAGCCCCCTGAAGTCATGTTTTATAGCCTTCAGGCTTCTCTCATCCATGTTATCACTGCCAGCCTGGACTATCAGTAGTGGGTAGTAATCAGAGGGGCGAACCAGGTTGGGAAGCTTTCTGGCAAAGTCCCTGACCCTGGCCCCAGGGAGGCAGTAGACTTCTTTACGGATAGGGTCAGGCCGACAAATAGGGCCATCTGTTCCCCTGAGAAGGGAGTCGCCCACAACGATCACCCTTCTTTCTTTCTTGGTGGAAGCAGTCTTGAGGCATGGAGCAGACTTCTTCACCCTAGGCTTCCTGGGTAAACTTTCTACCACATCCTCATCCACTGCTCTCTCAAGCTCCAGGGCCTCAAATCTGTTGCATAAGGGCACCTGGGAAGGTGGGGCAGGTAGGGGGGATGGCGTTTCCTGCAATGTTGTGCAGGAACCTGTCTCCATTCCTCCTCCACTCCTGGGTCCCTTCCCTCTGCCCGATAGCGACCCGGCAGGGGGTCCACCCCCCTTTGGGGAGTCTCACTCCAGTGCCTCTCCTTCAGGCCTTGCAGGGAGTTGTTCTACCAGTCTATCTCCCGCTCGCACTCCCTGATAGCCCTCAACCTCTCCACCTCCTCCTTGAGTTCTGCAACCAGGCGGTCCAGGTCACCCACCTGCTCGCACCTCACGCACACAGTATCTCTGCCTCCCTCAGATGGCAGCAGCAGGCTCTGACACTCCCTGCATCCAGAGACCTGAACTGCCGCATTTTTGAGCGAGCAGTCTGTCTGGGTGGCTACAGACTTTCTAGAGAGAGCTGTCTGCCTGGCATGGACCATCGCGGCCTAGCTAGTGGTAGACAGCCGTCAGATGAGTTGTTCTTAGGGGCAGGGGGATCGCTCTGCCCTCCCTGCTCGCCCTGCCTGCGCGAACTGCAGCGCAAACTGCCGTGCCCCTCCCTTCAGAAATGCCCCGCCCTTCCGACACGCCCCGCCCTTCCGACATGCCCCGCCCTTCCGACACACCCCGCCCTTCCGACACGCCCCGCCCTGTTTGCCTGTCCTGTTTGCCGCGCTCCTGGTCGCTCGCGCTCCCTAGGGGCTGCTTTTGAATGGCCAGGGAGGAGGCACTGTTGGTCCTGCCTACGCCAGCATCCCTCACGAGGGCTGCCGGGTCATGGCGGCTCCCTCGGCTGCCTCGAGTGGCCTCGGTGGCCGGGAAAATAGCCCTGCCTGTCCCAATCCCCTGCTCCATTGCAGAATGTGTCTGCCCCGGAGCCGATCGCCTTGGCAAGTTCACTCTTCCTCGTAACCGCTAGCTGACCTCTTGTCTTTGCACAGTCTCAGTTGCTCCTTGGCTCTTGTCCATCCGCAGGACCAGTTTGTGCCAGTTTCTTAAGACAGGATCACACTTTTATTAAGATACTGACCTTGGTAAGGAGCCCAAGGCTTCTTTCTTTAGTTAATTTGCACAATGCACCATAGTTAGCAAAGACACTTAAGTAGCATCCTAGTTTAATGCTGTCAGTGCTCTATTTCTACTTGATAAGATTCTCCTAACTCCCTCTCCTAACTCCCTCTCTCACCTTATTCAGCTGGCCAGAATGTTGGGTTTGAGGCTTCACAATCTCCAACCCAATTAACAGCCTGCCGCTAATCCATGTAAGGATTTGAGACCATCCTCCAAATCTGCAGCCAGTGCTGCAGGCCTGGCAGTGGGACAGGACTGTGGAGGGAGGCAGTGCTGCCACCTCAGGAGCACATAAGTCACCAGCCTGGCTGCACGAGGCCTTTGGCAGCTAATGCTCATTGCACCAGAAGTCAGGACTGAGCTGAAGACCTGGGCCGTGCAGAGAGGTTTGGCAGACACTTGTAGGTCAGGAGCAGTCCTGCTGAGGGATTTGCAGCACCGTCCTTGGGGGCAGTGAGTGCTGGGCACGGCCTATTCCAGCCTGTGTGCATGGAGCATCCTGAAGTGAGGGATGACGCACCCCACCCCGTTCACCCTTCCCGTTCAGGAGCTGTTGGGAACAAGGCGTGGAGGCTGCACTGGCAGGAGCAACGCAGTCTGTATGCAGACGCTTCCTTGCCCACCGCCACTTTTGTTTCCGAGGTGGGGCTTCGTGGGAGATGGGTCCCCAGGGACCTCCACTAGGTGCCGTCCACCGGGGGTGTCCCCGCACCCCTCCTTGCCCCGCAGCCCCCCAGGCTTCCCGACACGCACGGCCCCGCGACACCCGCAGCCCCAAGGGCAGCCAGACCTCCGGCTCGCCGGGAGGGGCTTGGCGTCCCCGACGGCCTCTCCCCGCCCCTGCCCGCCTTCCCCTGTCTGTCCATCCTCCCTTCCGTCCCTCCGCCTCCCTCCCCATTGCAGACGCTTCTCCACCTATGTAGCCCTGCATCTTCCTGTCTGCCTGAATATCTCTTGCTCTGTCTCTCTCCATCTCTCCCTCTTCTGTCCCAACCGTTTGCCTCTTGTTTGCCTCTTACCGTCTCTTCCCCTTCCTATTCTATCTCTGCAGTGCATCTGACTGTCTGTCTGTCCCAGCTGACGACCCCGGCTGTTATTCTGGTGAGTGCCTGCTTGTTTGCTCTACGTTTTGATATTCGCTTTCTGTTGTCTGTTCATTGTCCTCCGTAACTGGGAAGAGCTTGCTCCTGTTCAATCCATCCCTCTGTCCATCACTCAGCCCTACTTCCCCAAGGATATGCACCCTATTTGCTTTCTTTGTCCACACTGTCAGCGTGATGGTGGGGTGGGGATTTTTCTGATGCTGCTGACCCTGCCACCCCAGAGCAGGAGAAAGTGAGGCAAGTGTATTGTAATCAGAGAAACTTATATGGGTGGCTTTGGGATACAGGTGGGAGAGTCCCATTAACCTCACGGCACTTAGGCAGAAGGTAACCAAACTTAACTTACCTACACACTCCCCCCAGTTCCTTTCTGGGATTTGCTCTGTCACCATGGAATACCTGACCCTGATTTCATTTCTCTCTCCACCATTTCCCCCCACACTGCCTGGCCTTTCAGCCTGACCTTGCAAGCTACTCCATGAAAATACCCTCACAGGTACTATCTCTTGTGCAGCAGCATTCACACTATACTGTCTGTGATAGGTGTGCACTCATCCCTTCTAAAATGAACCCTTCCACCTGCGCATCCGTCCATCCATCCATCCATCCATTGTTCCATCTATTCATCTACTTGAGCAAAAATTCTCATGTCTCTCTTAGTCCATCTCTTCATCTGTCTGTCCCAAAATGGATCCCATCTGCCAGCCTGTTCATCCAGACATAGATTGTTCATCACAATAAAATTACAGACAGCCAGACAGCTACTCTTGCTTTCACACTTTCTTTCCTCTGTCTCCTGTTGCTATCCCTCAGTTCTCTTCAAGATTCTCCCATGATGGGGATGGCATGCAGACTTCTTCAATGCAGAGACATTGCACAGTCTTTACAAACAGGGATTTCTGAATCCCTGGGTTTGCTCTGGCTGTACCTGGTGGGTTAAGGCTTTCAGCCATGTACATAGGACTGGGGAAATAGCAAGGAATTTTCACCAAATAAAGGCTACCTGGTGGTATCTGCTCTTACAAGAGACCCCTTCCTGTCTACAGGTCTCCAGAAATGTGGCGTCAGAGCTTTGGACTTCTAGAAAAATCCTACATCAATGGCGGTGAGCTGGGGATCAGACAACTGAGGGATATTTTGGGGATGCTCCCAAGGAGGGTAAAGAAAGAGGTAGGATAGGCTGGATCTTCCCAGAGGGAAACAAGGATGGGAGTGATCAAGAGGTCTACAGGATCAGGGTGGGGAACGGAGGTATGGAGGAAAAAGAAAGCTGAGATGGAGTAGACACTTTTCTGTGGCAGGCTCACGCCAGACCCTCAACAATGTTAAACGTGATCCATGGATAAAGACTTAGGATCCCCTTTTGCCATTGGGAGGGGAGAATCTGTCCTTGGGTACCATTGATTGGCCACCGAGTTTTAATCTCATGGGTGGGAACACACACTTGAAGCAGCTCCAACCCCCTCCTTGTGTCATTCATGTGTGCTGATGGAGCGGTTGCATCTCTCCCAACAGTACCAGGATCCTTTTTGCTGGGGAAGGATCTCCATATACCCCTGCACCCAGTACCCCTGTGTAGTGCAGTGGTGGATGTTGCTATCCAGGACTATGTGGCTGATGTGGCCTCTGAACTGATCTACCAGAACAAGAGTCGTACCTCCTCAGAAGTCATCTTTGTCTTCCCCCTCGCCCCACACATGACCATCTACTCTTTCCAGGCCTTAAATGAGGATGCCAAGGTCCAGGCCATGCTGCAGGATGAGGTACCAGCATTCAGGGAGGAATGGGGGAAACACCAGAGGGACATGGAATGAGCAGCCCATGGCCTGCCTGGGGATCAGCTTTTTGTCCCTGCCCTTTCCATCCAGATGCAGCAGCCGCACAAGGCTACGAAGGGCCAAGAGAACTGGGAGTACCTTCAGCATCAGTCTGAGCATTCAGGCGAGGTGTTTGCCTGTTTCCTGGGTTCCTTGTCCCCTGGTAAGGAGATGGTTGTGACCTTACGCTATGTCCAAGAGCTGCCACGGAAGCTAGGTGGAGCAGCCCAGTTTTTGCTGCCAGCCACACTGCATCCTTACTGGAACTACTACAGTGAGTTACCCCATAAAGAACCTTCCCTCCCAGTCATACACTCTACAGAAGGACCAGAGCCTACCCATATACTTTACAAACAGACCTGATGCAACCTTTCCTTGTACCCACAAAGAAAGAGACACAAATTTTGCCCCCATGCAAGCCATGAACATATCCACTCTTCCTTCCTTGTGTCCCTTGAAACAGATCCACACCTCCTCCACACATTTCACATAAGCAGACACAGGAACCCCTCTGTACACTTTATTGACAGTCCCCAGTTATCCCCATATGTCTTATATATAGATGCCAAATCCCACACGCACTAAAGAGGGAGACTGTGTCATTGTCAGTACCATGTTTCTCCTTGCAGCCTGGAATTGTCTCAATAACAAGCCTCACTACAGCCTTCTGCTCACCGCCAGCCTGCAGTCACCCCGTGGTGTGGCGAATGCTGAGGCCAACTGTGCTCTCACTCCTTTGATCTATACTGCCCAGGACTGCAGTACTGCACAGGTATGGCCACCTGAGGGCCAGGATCCTGGGGACAGTGGGCAAGTGGTGTCATCACTGATGGCCTCCTGAGGGCCAGGATCCTGGGAATAGTGGGCAAGTGGCATCATCTCTGAAAAAAAGGAGATGCACTGGGATTGGTGCTTGTGCTCCTGGCCTAATGCTGGGCCTGGGCCTCCTCCTCCTGTGTATGACCAGGCATCCATTCTCTAGATCTCACTGGCTGAGACCCCTCCAAGAGATGATTTCGAGCTGCTCGTGTATTATGGAGACCCCACTGAAGTCAGTGCTGTGGTGGAGATGGGAGACCCTCAGGCCCCCATTGGTGAGTTCATCTGGGGAGGGAACATGGGGGCACCTCTGAGTAACAGGAATCATTGAGGCACAGGAGGACACTGGGGATTGTGGGGTGAGAGGCTTCATTGGACACAGATGGGAGGCATTCAGATGGGATAGTGTGTGTCCTAGGGTTCCATGGCGAGGTGTTGGGGTCATTGTGATGAGGTATTATATGTACCAGGATGGGTATGAGGGCTTCTATATTAGGGCTCTCTGAGTAACCTGTATTGGAGCCACTGGGCTGGAGTACGGGGGGCAATGTGTTGTGCAGCTTGTATATATTACAGTAGGGTAACAAGGCACCAGTGTGGGTTATCAGGAGCTCTGGGATGGTGTAAGCTGAGGGCACAATGAGGATCAGAACCAGGATGAGGAGAGGGGTCTCTAACTGGCCCTAATTGGGCTCTATCCCCACTCTATACCTCCTTCAGGCTCCCTGCTTGGTGACCCCCTCGTGTTGGTGACTCTGTCACCCAGCATCCCTGATGCAATGCCTGGGCAGTGCCAGCCTGGGGAGTTCATCTTCCTTCTGGACACCACTTTCCTTGAGCGTGCACAGGTACCTCCACAGAGCAGGGACCAAACTGGAGTGGGGGAGCAGGCTGAGAGGGAACAATGCCAGGGCAGGTGTTCGAGACACAGACATGGGGGGGGGGGGGGGAGGGCAGGGGGAAACAGGGTGGGGGAAGCAATGGTGGTCCGAAAGGGTCCTGAAATATCTTGCATGCCTAGGAGAGGTCAGGACACTGGCTGGGTCCATCTAGAGGAGTCCAGAGGCTTTAGGAAGACCAAGATAAGGACAAGGGCATCTGTATCCACCACTGGTACCTCAGTTTCTTTCCACAGGAATCCCTGCTCTTCCTTCTCAAAAGCCTACCCCTGGGCTGCTACTTCAACATCTACTGCTATGGAGCAACATCTGTGGGCATCTATCCGTGAGCAAACATGGGGCAGGCTGGGTGTTATGTGTCTGGATTAGGTGCTGGCGAGTAGGGCTGGATACTATGGGGCTTTACTGATTGCTGTGAGGCACATCAAGATGCTGGAGGATAGGTCTGGATGTTCTGAAATAGGCAGATTGGTATGGGGCAAGGCTGGGTACTGGAGTGCATGGCTGGGTGCTGGAGGGCAGGACTGGATTCTGGGGACATGATCTTTGTAGCACTATGGGAGAGCATCTCTTGGGGTTCTGTTGAACAAGATCTTGTAGGAACTATGAGGCAAGGTCTCTTTAAGGCCTACTATGGGGCAGGACCTTGCAGAAGATACAGCTACGGGGGTAAGTCTCAGAGAGCACCAGGGCCAGCACAGGGTGATGTGCTCTGCAAACATGTGCCTGCTGCAGGCAGAGTGTTGAATATACCCAAGACAACCTGACCGAGGCAATGCAACGCATCCCATCCACCAGCTCTCGTCTGGGTGATGCTGACCTGCTTGGAACTCTTCGCACAATCTACAATACCCCCCAGCCCCACGGACATGCACGCCAGGTCTGGGCTCAGGGGCATGGAGGAGTGGTGGGATAGGCGTACTGGAGGGGCACAGAGTGTTGGGGGAAGGAGCGACACAAGGGGCACGCTGGTCCAAGAACAACAGAGAATGTGGGGGAATAGAAAAAAGTGGGTCTATATCTCAGGGGGGTTCTGTCCCCTGAGAGAATGGATATCTCTCCTTGCGGGTAGGCTCTCTACAGGGTCTCTCATGTGGGTCCTCCTCTTCATTTCGGGGACCTGCTGTCCCTGTTCTGGGGTCTTGTGCAAGGTGCCACCATTCATTTATGTCTCCTATCTCCCAGCTCTTCATCTTCATGACTGGGCTACCTCGTGACAAGGAAGCCATTGCTGCTGAGGTCTGCCGTCATCGCAACAGCCACCGGTAATGGGAACTCTCTGCCCCCAGTCCTTCAGTCATCCCTTGACTCCCTCCCATCATTGATGAGGGCCCCTGTTCACCAGTACTTGTCTGAATCCTTGGACCCCTTCAGTGTCCCAAAGACCCTTCCCACCCTGCACAGCTCTGTCCTGTGTCAAGCCTCCACAGGGGAGACTTTGCTTATTACTCCCACACACAAGGCACCCATCACAAAGCGAGGAGGGATTTGTACACCCTGATGTGCCCCCAGGCTCTGCCCCAGCCCCACCATACTGGTCCCAGCTCTGCCCCAAGACCCAGCTCTTCCTGCCACTTCCCGTCTAACCCCAGCTCCAATCCCTGTTCCTCACTCCACTCCCTACTCTTCCTCCTGCCCCTTGTTCTGCACCCTAGATTTGTTCCCCTGCCTATAACTCCACCGTGTGTTCTCCAACTCTTTTCCTGCATCCTTGCATCCATCTCTGGCTCCTATTTCTGACACCTTTCCCTGCTTCCACCATAGGTGTTTCTCATTCTGCTTCTCTGAGGACAGTGCTGCCCTGGCCATGACTCTGGCCAGGGAGACAAGGGGTGAAGCTACCTACGTTGACTCTGACAAAAAACTGGCAGTTGTGGTAGGAACCTAAGAGCCCTGGTTGGTGCCCTTCTTTCCACAGATACACTACCTTCCAGGTACCCTGGCACCTGGACTGCCCACCCGTGGTAGCCAAGACCCAGCTGCCCCAAGGAACCCAGGCAACCAGGCTTCCCCTAACTCTACCCCACTGCCCCACTCTACAGAAAACCCAGATGCCTGAACTTCTCCCCCCCTACAGTTCACAGACCTGACTGCTCCCAGGGAAGCCAAATGGCACCCCACACATCCCCATGCCATCCAAGGAACTCAGACAGAGGGGCCATATGCTGAATGGTGCTGCCAAACTGTAGTGTCCTGCCCTTTCTACCCAGGTGCTGAACTGCTTGAAGCGAGCACTTAAGCCAGCAGCTGAGGGAGTGTCCCTGAGCTGGACCCTGCCCCTTGGCCTGGAGGCTGAGGTGCTGGGAGGTACCCCTCAGTCCATCTTTCAGGGTGAACACATCCATCTCTACGCAAAGATCCATGGAGAAGCACAGGTGAGAGCTGTGATTATGGTTATTTCCAGTTACTTCCTAATAACCTTGCATTAGCTACCAGTAATCTCTTCCCAGTATCTCCCAGCAGCCATCATGTGTTTCCAGTAACCTCCAGTACCTTTCCATATGTTCCCAGGATATGAAAGTGGCCACTGGTGTCTTGACCTTACAGTTCAGCCTGAATGGCCAGAATGTCACTCACACAATCCAGTTCCCACTATGCCCACAGGGAGATGGCCGGTGAGAGCCTGTCCTAAGGAAAGATGCATGCATCACCCTCATTTCTACACATGGACTCCAGCTGAGAAAGGAAACAGATCAGATAGCTTGCTTATTCATTTCCACCTTCCATGTACCATCCCAACCATCCCAAACTGGGAGAGAACCCAAGTGTCCAAGCATGCTCTCCTTCCTTGCTTTGAACCCACAGGGATAGGACCCACGAACCTGGACCTCATTTCACTGCAGACAGGGGACCCATGCATCCACACCTTTCCTCTACCCATTCTTACCCCTGAAGGGAGAGAACCCAGGTGTCCAGGACCAATCTGTCCACCTCTCTCCAGCATGGAGAAAAGCCAGGTAGTTGGGCCTCATCCCACTCTGTCCCCAGGCTGGCTGGTCATCGTCTGGCTGCAAGATGCTTGCTCGGGATGTTGTTGGCAGAGGCTGTGAGTGGGTCAGGGGATGAACCAAGGCAACATGCAGTCAAGATCAGCCTGACTTCAGGGATCATCTGCCCCTTCACCAGCTATGTGGGGGTTCGCACATCTCAGCGGGTTACCTGGTACCAAGGTAAGGAAAGATGCTTGGGGGAAAGATCTGGAGGGGTGTCTCCATGGGATGTTCTCATTCCACAGGAGCCAGAACCCCAGCCACAGGGCATCCCCAGTCTCATGGGGTAGGCCCCATCACCACCAGGTGTTCCTTTCCCATGGGTTTAATTCATTCTCTTTCCTTGTTTGCCCTCAAAGGGCCCCTAGCACTGCTGCCACCCCACCAGTCACTGGTTGCCTGCCAGATCCTTCAGCTACGTGGCTCCATTCGCAGCTCTTCTTGCTTTCCTAAGAGCATCTTGATCCCACCTGGCTGGCTGACTGCAATACAGGAGTCATGGCTTGCCATCCAGCGTCTAACCCATGACATTGCTGCCTTGGCTCAGAATGGGGCTCACTCAAAAGGTATGGGATCTTGACCCAGACAGGAGGTTTAGGGATTAATTAAATGTCCTACAGGAGGGTTATGTTGTCACTCTCCATGTTTGCTCTTGGTCTGAAAACTAATGAATTTTGCCTTTAACCTTTCCCCTAATCATGTTTAAAGCTGAAAGTCCTTCAGCAATTATGGGACCCAGGTCAGGGACACCCAGAGACAGGTCAGGACCAGTGCTGCATCATGAATGCACATTTGGATGAGATGTTCTAAGGATATCAAGAGGGTTTGGGGACATGGCTGGGCAAGAAAGCTAGGAGAATAAGGATGAATTAGGGATGTCCAGAAAGGGTTGATGATAGGACTACTTTGGGGATATGCAGGGAGGTCCTCAGCCTGCAGGTAACTGCCCAAAGAAGAGCACAGACAATGTTCTGGGCATTTTCTCAGAGCACAGGGGAGTAGAGAGGGGCCAGCTTTCCTGTGATTTCTCAAACCCTCCAGTTCACATTTTTTCCCACAGCACATAAACCACCGCCACCATCTATTTCTTCTCTCGAGTATGTGGATCCCACATTTGTTTTGTCCTCTCAAATTTTGGGGTCATGGGTCAGCAATGCCATTGATGAGTGTCAGGAGCTGGTCACACTGCAGAACGTAGATGGCTCTTGGACCCTCAGCTCAAGCTTAGCTTCTGCACTGCAAGTCGATGAAGCTGAAATCAAGGGAAAGATGCCTGGTGAGGTAAGGGGAGAATCCTTTGTGGTGGCAGGGTGTAGACTTGGGGCAGTGGGATCCCCTTGGCTGGTGGCAACCCTGGCATCCCAGGGCACCCAGAGGTGAGTGAAGGGGTCAGGAACCAGAAGTCACAAGAGGTGCTCAACAATGTCAGCGGGTCTGAGTCATTGTTCTTCTACAGGTCACAGAGCCAAGCATCTGGGCCACAGTGCTGGCTGTGACCTGGCTGCAGAAGAAAAGCAAGTATTATCAAGGCCTATGTGAGTTGCTGGAGGCCAAGGCTGTGACCTGGCTATGCAGTCGAGCTGGTGAGTCTTGTTTTCCAGATCTCCAGAGAATGGCTTCCTCCCTGCTCTCTCCAGTGAGGCCTACCTTAACCTCTTCAGAACCACTATTTCCTGGGAGTCCTGTATCCCCCTCCTTCTTTCTGTCTGTGGACCTTTCTTCCTGCCTTGCTCCCATGGTGCCCCTATCTCTCCCTCATTGCAGCGTCGCAGCTGGAGAAGTGTCTGGAGGAAGCCAACACCCTCCTCGAGAGCAGCTTGGAGCTGAGTGTTTTTAGGCTCTGAGCTCAACACATGCCTTGTGCTGCAGACCATCAGCATCCGTGGAATAAAACAGGGCCACAAGGTACGGCTTAAATTCACCTGCCATGCTGAGATCCCATTGCTGCTGTCAATTGGGGTTTTACGTAACAGATGAACACTCACTGCTTTTGAGATATCTTCTACTAGCTGAGCTGCATTTGTATCATGCTGAACTCCTGAACAGTTCACAGCCTCCGGCATGTTTGGTTTGAGTGGGAGTGAGAGCGGGAGATATCCTCTCCTAATTGTGCCTGCCATTAGCATCTCCAGACATGGTCCATCCTAGGCTAACAGAAACATGTTAGAGTGTGGGTGAATCACCATTTTGAGTAGCCTATCCATCCCAGGATTTCTATGGACCACCTAGGTGTTTTCCTTCATCTTAATTTCCCTCTAAAGTCTTTATAGTCTTGGGGAGGGAATCATCAGGGTTATTATTATGCTCATCTGCAATGTTGGGAAAACCCTAGAAGGGGCCCAATCAGAGGCTTATGTTTCTCAGTGTCCTTATGTTGACTGGGACAGGGTAAATTCTCTTCATAATAGCTGATATGGTGTTGTGTTTTGGATTTAGGATGAGAATCATGTTGATAAAACAACGTTTTAGTTGTTGTGGAGCAGTGCTTAAACTAAGTCAAGGACTTTTCAGCTTCTCACTCTAGCCTGCCCTTGAGGAGGCTGGGGGTGCACAAGAAACAGGGCAGGGAGTGGACAGAATCAGGACAGCTGACCCAAACAGCCAGAGGGATATTCTATACCATATGATGTCATGCTGAATAATAAATATGGGATGGCTGGCCAGAGTGAGGGCTGGGGCCACTGCTTGGGGATGGGATGGGATGGGCATCAGTCAGCAGGTGATGTATGGTTGTATATCCTCTTATCATTATTATTTATATTTGTTATTATTTTTACTGCTATTACTATTTTTTTCCTTTATTTTCTGTCCTATTAAACTGTCTTTATCTCAACCGACAAGCTTTTTATCTTTTTTTTGCCAATTCTATCCCCCATCCTACTATGTGTGTGGTTTTTTGGGGGGGGGGGGGGGCGCGGCGCTGAGGAGGGTGCTGAGCGAACATCTGTGTTGTCCTTAGCGGCCTGCTGGGTTAAACCACAACACTGAGGCATGGACTTTCCCTGCACAGGCAGTCAGGCACATTCTGGGTATTTACCACAAGCATGCGCTAGGTGATGCTCCTTCCCCACTTAAACATCACCACTCAGCCACCTACTGACAATCCTGAACATACAGCCCCAAACCTATAGGACAAAACAGCCGATAAATGCAGTGCCAATTCCACTGATTCGAAAAAGGACATCCGCTATGATATGACATCACTTGGGGAGCATGTGAAGCATTTTCTGTTACTGGAAAGTGTGAAGCATTAGCTAGTGAAGAAAGAAACTGGGACTCTATGAAGAACATGTTTAATGATCTTTAACAGCTTACATAAGCCATGGCAGATAGGTATGATAATCACAGCAATAGCAAATACATTTAGATCAGTTATGTTTGTTGAAATTTGTCAGCATGTGACTGCAATATAACTGTGCTGTGATTAACTCTGATAATTGGCACTGAATACCTATCAAAAATGTAGCTGCACACAGTCATGGTTACTGTTAGCAGTATAGTGTGTTTATCATGTCCCCCTTAACATATTTGTACTGAAAAGCACTGAAAACATCAGGTAACCCTACTGAAGCAGATGCTCTCACCTTCCAAATACCTTTGCAGTCAGCACCTCCAGACACCTTCCTTAGCAGATGTGGTTTTTAAGCAACACCTTCACGTCATCTCCCCAGAGATGCTGTGTAATTTCAGCTTGAAGTGACTGCTTATTCCCCCTGTAGTTCTTTCAGTAGGCTGGGCAATCAGATGAATCCTTCCAACTGGAACAAGGACAGGGAATCCTTTCTATTGACCTTTCCACCTGAAAGACACAAATCTTCACTCTGCTCCTGATGATTTAGCTGTTCACTCTCCTGGGGAACAAGGTCATCATTTCCACAACCATTTGACCACCAGTTCCATACTTCAAAAGTATTTCTTCTTCAGCAACTTGCCCTTCTTTGATATTCTGTTCACCTTGGTGAATTCCCCAAAAATCTTTGTCAGCTTTATATTGGAAATGAAGATGAGGTGACTGCTCATGAATCTCAACCTTCTTCTTCATCCAGATTCTGCAACTGGGACAGGGCAACCCTGGATATTCATACAGACTGGAGAGCAGCCCCATGGAAACTTATCTGGAGGCTTTGGTTGATAGTAAGTTGAATATGAGTTAACAGTGTGCCCTGACATCCAAAAGGGCCAATCATATCCTGGGGTGCATCAAGAACAGCATAACTAGCCAGCCAAGAGAAGTGATTGTCCTGCTCTGCTCTGCACTGGTGCAGCCTCACCTTGACAACTGTGTGCAGCTTTGCATGCCACAATATAAGGACTTTAAAAAGACGTACCTGCTACCCTAAGAAATAATCCAGTTTCTGTCCGTGTAGATCATTCTATTTCACTGTGCTTTCTGCAACACTACCTAGGACAGAAAGTTAATAGATTATGGTGGTTTTACTCGGATGAGCAGCCAAGCTCCACCACAACCACTCTCTCACTCCGCCTCCTCAAAGGGAAAGGGGGAGAAAATAGGATGTAAAGGGCTCATGGGTTGAGATAAGGACGGGGAGATTGCTCAACATTTATTTTGATTGGCAAAAACAGACTCAGAGTAGGAAGATTAGTAAAATTTATTGCCTGTTACTAGGAGAAGTGAAAAACAAAGGAAAGAAACCAGAAACACTTTCCCCTCATCCACCCTTTTCCAATTCCTCCCCTCAGTGCAGTGGAATGAGGGAATGGGGGTTGCGGTCAGTCTATAGCACTTCCTCTCCGTTGCTCCTTCATGGTCACTCTCTTCTCTTGCTCCAACGTGGGGTCCCTCCCATGGGATGCCGTCCTTCCTGAACTGATCCTGTGTGGTCTTCCCACAGGCAGCAGCTCTTCAAGAACTGCTCCAGATATGCGTCTGTACTACAGGGGCCATCCATCAGGAGCAAACTGCTCCAACCTGGGTCCCCCACGGGCAGCAGCTCCGGCCAGGTCACCTGCTCCTGGGTGGGCTTCTCTCCATGGGCTACAGATCTGGCCTATAATCTGCTCTGGTGGGGGCTTTCCATGGGCCACAGCCAGCAGGTCAGATCCACCTGCTCCATCATGTGCTCCTCCATGGGGTGCAGTGTACCATGGGCTTCAGGGGGACAACCTGCTTTACCATAGTCCTTTCCACAGGCTGCAGGGGAACTTCTGCTCTGGCTCCTGGAGCACCTCCTACCCCCTCCTTCTTCATTGACCTTGGTACCTGCAGGGCTGTTTCTCACCCCTCACTCTCCCAGATGCTGTTGTGCAGCAGTTTTATTGATTTATTTATTTATTTTCTTAAATCTGCTCTCACAGAGGTGCAAACAACATTGCTTATTGGCTCAACTCTGGCCAGTGGTGGGCCCCTTATCTAACATGGGGCTACTTCTGGATTCTTCTCACAGAAGGTACCTCTGCAGCCCCCTGCTACCAAAGCTTTGCCACATAAACCCACTACATAGAGTTATGAGAGAGTGTCCAAAGGAGGGCAACAAATATGTTGTATGGTCTTGAGGGGAAGACATATGAGGAGTGGCTGAGGTCACTTAGTTTGTTCAGCCTAGAGAAGAGGAGTCTGAGGGGAGGCCTCATGGTAGCCTGCAGCTTCCCTCATGAGAGGAGCAGAGAGGCAGGAGATGATCTCTGTTCTCTGGGGACAGTGGCAGGACCCAAGGGAATGGCATGGAGCTGTGACAGGGGAGGTTCAGATTGGGTATTAGGAAAAGGTTCTTCACTGAGAGGGTGGTCAGGCACTGAAACAGGCTCCCCAAGGAAGTGGTCATGACACCAAGCCTGGCAGAGTTCAAGAATTGTTTGGACAGCGTTGTCAGAATTATGGTTTGGCTTTTGTGTGGTCCTGTGTGGTGCCAGGAGGTGGACTCAAAGATTCTTGTGGGTCCCTTCCAATTCAGGATATTCCATGAGTATATGATCTTACTGGACATCCTTCAGCTGCCTTCATAGAACTTCAACTGATGTTTTTTAATTGTTAGTGGTCACTTGCAACCTGTTGCACTACACTGTCAATTTGAATGGCTGATCATCCTCCACATTCCTCCTTAACTAAATGATGATGTATCAATCTGCACTCAGCCCCACCATCATGTAAACCAAGCTAAACTTCTGTTCCCAAGAGGCACAGCATTCCGTCTACAACATGGTATATTTTGGGGCAGAGATCAGCCGATGTATGCATCAGTCATCTTGTGTTGCAAATAAATAAATAAATATGTATATGTACACACACTAAGGAATTATTGACCACTGTCACAGGAGTGTTTAGATGACAGATAATTTAGGCCTGTTTCAAACTTTAAAACAAAGCATAACTTGGTTCATGTTCATTAATAAAACAGGGAGACAATGGTTAGTTTTTTATTGTTATCATTCAATATCTCCACATATGAAGGCCTTAACAAAATTATTCTCTACCTTTTAGAGTATGACACAACCAAAGCTGCTCCCTGGAATTGAGCAAAGTAACTGCTGCTCAGATGATGCTTTCCTCAGCCATTCCATCCACCATCTGTGGAAAAATTCCTGGAAGAAGCTTTCAAGGGCACATTTTTTCCTCAATAGACAGACTCCTGATGTAATCTACACATTTTTTAAAAGGAAGGTAGGAAGAAATCCATGGATTGATCATGTTATTATTCCAAAGACATTTGATATTTTTTTCTTCCTGAAGAGGTTTTTAGTTGTGCTCCTTATCACTCTTTCCCAAGGATATTTCTGCTTTTGATATTTTTTTCCTGTGTATTTGGCTAGGATAGAGTTAATTTTCCTCCTAGAGGCTGGTATGGTGCTGCGTTTTGGATTTAGGATGAGAATAATGTTGATAACATGCTGATGGTTTAATTGTTGCAGAACAGTGTTTTGTACACATTAGTAGTAGTAGTACTATTATCATCATTATTATTATTTTCCTTTTTTCTGTCCTAATAAACCATCTCACACAGCACACAACACACAATTCAACACACAAGCATTCATTTTAATTTATTTTTTTCTAATTCTCTCCCACATCCCATCAGGTGTGGTTCTGTGCGGTGCTTAATGGCTAGCCAGGTTAAACCACAACCGTCCTTTTGGTGTTTCACTGTCCTTCTTCACTTTCCAGAAGGTGCCATGGTCCTTCTGCATGACTTGTGTGGCAAAGTGCTTAATGACAACTAGTTTCAGCCACAAAGAATAATTATCCTTTATAGCTAAAGGAGGAAACGGCCTGTGCACAGTGCACAGTGAAAGGACAAGAGGTGCAGGTCACAGCTTAAACAAGGAAACCTCCACTGGACAGAAGGAAATTACACTTCACAATGAAAATGGTGAAGCACAGGTAGTGCCCAGAGCAGATGTGGGATCCCAATACTTGCAGATATCCATGCTTATGTAGATAAAGTCATGACCAACCTTGTCCATCTTGGAAGTTAGCTTGCTTTTAGCAGGAGACTGGACCTCCAGGGGTGCTTTCCAATCTCTTTTTCTCTATGGTATGACTATGTTCTTGCTGCTCTTTAAACTTCCACAAGTGTTTTCCCAGAAGGTATTTGGCAGATTTCAATACCAAATTGGTCCCTGAGGTTTGACTCAGTGAGGAAGTACAACAATGTAAAATACTGACAGCATTATAAGAAGGAGCTCAGAAGAGGAAAATTATTTGCTGAAAGTCAGACTACATAGAGGAGAAATATCAGAAGTAGACTTCTTTTCTTTTTGAAGCGTCCTGGGTTGCTGTGGATATATTGGTAACTCTTTGGAGCATTTCTTAGAGCTTGGGTGAGATTCTTCTGGAGACAGGGAAAGATGAAAGGGATAATGGCTTGGAAAACTGACTGGCATAGTCTTTAAACTCAAGTAAAAGCTTTAAGTTGTTCCTGAGGGAGTCTCTTGCTTTAAGGGACCAAGCTCAGCTTCCAGATAATGTCTGGCCATCTGTGGTATTAAAAAAGGATGTCCTATACTTTATATGATTTGGGAGGAGGAGGTGTTCTATTTGCATGTTTTTTGTTGGTGGTGGTGGTGTTTTTTATTGTTGTTTTTGTGTGTGCGTGTGTGTGTGTGGTTTCTTGTTTGTTTTTTGTTTGTTTGTTTTGAGAAAAAAACATGAGATGCTGCAAATAAACGCCTGTGTTTTGCTGACACTAAGTGCACTAAGGGGGAAAGAATAGATGGGAGTAGTGTGATAAGGATAGTCATAGTGTTCCAGCTCAGATTTACCCTTTTGTTGAATATTTTGGAAATTGCACTTGAAGAGGGAAAATCAGATGGCAAGTTTGGTATGGACTAAGCTAAGATGTGCTTGCTTTCCCCAGAAACTCATGTTAGTACTCCTTTTAATCATTCAGAAATAGCTGAAGTGAGTCTGAAATGAGTCTGAAACCACATTCAAAGACCCAAGATCAAATCTGGGAGATTTGAGTGCAAAACTAGCTCCACATCTCTTTTTAGGGCTAAGAGACTTGGTATCTGGGAGAGAAGGGAGGGAGACTGCAGCTGAAATGCCATAGATAGTACCTGTAAGTCTGCAAGAACACAGTGTGATTGAGGGGAATCATCCAAAGCTCCCCTTCACTTCCACAGAGTAATGGCAACCACAGTGGTGACTGGTACAGTAATATAGTGCCATAGTGCATTAGACACAGTGCATTGGACAAAGTATCTGTCTGAGTTTAGGGTAGGATGGTGTAGTGTGGAGGGATACTTGGAGACAGGTGCCACAAATAAGAAAGCATGACCATCAGCATCAGTGTTGATCCATTGGAGCTATAGTGCTGAGGCTAAATGAAAAGTAAACAGAATTTCTTCCCGTACTTCCCCCTTCTCCCTCTTTTACTTTTGCTTAGTGTGGTATCCATCCATTACTTGGTGCAATTTCCCTTTGTTCAGTGGTAAACAGCTCTACAAACTCGTCTTTGTAGCACTGCCACCCATCTATCCAGCCTTCTCTTTGTAAAGTCTCTTTCCCTCTCTCTTTTTCTTTTTATCTCCTCTTAACTGCAGCAAGTTTATTTTCTGCAATACTAATTTATCCATCACCGGTGTGTCTAATCTGCTTCCATGTCTGTCTACATTTGATGGAGGATAAATACCGTCCTTACCATTCAGAGATTCATAGTCCTAAGGTCCAAAACAGTTCCTGCACATGTACCCCTCTCAACCGTCCTAAGAGGGGACCCATATGTGTTGTCTGAACTGGAATGAGGACTCCGTATTACAAATGGAGCTTGGGAGTCTATTTACCTGAACAAGATTTTTTAAATGTATTTACTGCAGCTGCTCCCATCTCTCCCAGGGGGTTACTTACTGGTATCTCCCTTATATGTTAACAAAACCATATTGACTTGTGTTCTGTTGTTTTCCACTAGTTCTCAAAATGGGTCTTTTCTTGTTCTGCTAGCAATGAAGATTCAATGAACCACACAACAGTAGTGGAATTTGTCCTGTTGGGGCTGACCAACAGCCGCCATTTGGAGATCATCCTCTTTCTGATTCTTGCAATTGCCTACTTCTTGATCCTGTTTGGAAACACTACTGTCATCAGCATCACTCTTGTGGACCATTTACTTCAGACTCCAATGTACTTCTTCCTCAGGAATTTTGCCATTTTGGAAATCACTTTCACCTCCACATTCATTCCTAGCACCCTCTACAGCCTTCTGACAGAGAGGAAAATAATTTCCCTGCCTGGTTGTTTTCTTCAGATGCTGCTCTTCTTTTACTTGGGTACCTGCACATTTTTCCACGTGGCAACAATGTCCTTCGATCGGTATGTTGCCATCTGCCGCCCCTTGCATTACACAACTATTATGAACAACAGATTTTGCTTCCAACTTGTCCTGGCTTGCTGGGCAGTTAGTTTTCTCCTGATGTTTTCTCCTGCCATTATGATTATCCAGTTGCCTTTTTGTGGTCCCAATGTCATGAACCACTTTTATTGTGATGCTTCACAGTTGTTGCAGCTGTCCTGCACAGACACATGGTTCATTGAAGGACTGCTGTTTATCCTATCAATTATCATTGTGCCAGGTACCTTAACAATAACTGTCATTTCATATGGTTGCATTATTATCACCATCTTGCATATGCCATCTTCCTCAGGAAGGAAGAAAACATTTTCCACTTGCTCAGCTCACCTTATGGTGGTGACTATATTTTATAGCACGTGTATTTACAGGTATAACCGCACAGCGCAACGGGGTGGGCAGGGCTCTGACAAAGTTCTTTCTTTCTTCTTCTCTGTGGTGACTCAGATGCTTAACCCATACATCTACTCACTCAGGAACAACCAAGTCAAACAAGCGTTGAAGGAGAGCATGTCAAAGGCATTTTCTAGCTCCCTGAGGCACCCATGAGAGCTGGAGTAGGCCCTCCAAGTGACTGAATTGTTGTGCAGATGCATCAGCATTGTGTAACTGAATTAAAGACTCTGAATTCAAATGGTTTGTTTTATACACGTTACATAGTACCTTTTTCTATTAGAAACTCAGACATTCCAACACAGAAAGGGTCTTCTAGCCCTCCAATACCTGCACTTGGTTTTGCCTGTGTGTTCTTTCCACTTGGTTCTGGTGGGTTAGCCTTGGCTAACAACCAGATTCCCACCCAGCTGCCCGGTGTAGGGCAGAAGAATTTCTTCCTTCTATCTAACTTGAACCTACCCTCTTTTACTTTAAAGCCACTACCCCTTGTTCTTCCAATACACTCTCTGATAAAGAGATCATAACAATGTGTAATAATCACTGTGATGTAACATATAGACAAGTTAACATAGTGTGTTGTTTGTATGTTTTTTTGTTTGTTTGTTTGTTTTTGTTTTGTTTTGGTGGTGGGGATGGTGCTTTTTTGTTTGTTTGTTTGTTTGTTTGAGATACTCTTCCTGTTTGGTTCTTTAAATACAGCTAGGTTAGAAGGTAGATTTATGTTTGCCCTAACAAGAGCTGAATCCTTTTGGACTGGTAACATCAGTAACTTTCTGCTTTAAAGCTTGTTTGCTGTCTTTACATTTCCTAGTCTGTGGATTTGGTTATCTTTACTGACTTTGATATCTCTTTTTCTTTGTATATAACTTCTTTAGATCTTTTTTCTTTGTAAATAACTTCTATGGAAGTTAGAAGGATCAGGGGGATGGCCAATAGGGCGGACATCTTGGTGGGGGTCTGTTATAGACTGCCAGACAAGGATGAAGAGACAGACGAGGTGTTCTATAATCAGCTGGCAGAAGTCGCGCAATCACCAGCACTTGTTCTCATGGGGTACTTTAACTTCATGGACATATGCTGGAAATACAATACCGCCCTGAGGAAGCAGTTTAGAAGGTTCCTGGGGAGCATGGAAGATAGCTTCCTGACTCAGCTGGTTACGAGCCTAAAAGAGCGGTTTCCCCTGCTAGACCAACTGTTCACAGAGAAGGATTTCTCTAGTCAGACCACTTCTCCTTGGGGTACTCAGCATCCTGACCTGGAAGTATGGGACGAGGAGCAGAAGAACCCCCCCATGGTTCAGTTGGAAACAGTTACAGAATCACATAGAATCACAGAATTGTAGGGGTTGGAAGGGACCTTAAGAAATCATCGGGTCCATCCCCCCCGCCAAAGCAGGTTCCCTAGCTCAGGCTGCCCAGGTAGGCGTCCAGACAGGCCTTGAATATCTCCAGAGAAGGAGACTGCACAGCCTCCCTGGGCAACCTGTTCCAGTGCTCCATCACCCCCACCGTGAAGAAGTTCTTTCACATGTTGGTGCAGAACTTCCGGTGACCCATTTTGTTGGCCATTGCCCCTTGTCCTGTACCCAAAAACCACTGAAAAAAGGTTGGCCAAATCCCTCTGTCTCCCACATTTCAGGTATTTGTAAACATTATTAAGATCCCCTCTCAGTCTTCTTGTCTCAAGGCTAAACAAACCCAGGTCTCTCAGCTTTTCCTCATAGGAAAGATGCTCCAGGCCCTGAATCATCTTTGTGGACTTGAATCATCTTTGTGGAATCATCGACTGGACTCTTTCCAAGAGATCCCTGTCTTTTTAAACAGTTAGAGACCTGCTGCTCCACCTGGACTGTCACAAGTCCATGGGGCCTGATGGGATCCACCTGAGGGTGCTGAGGGATTGGCGGATGTGATTGCCGGGACTCTTTCCATCATCTATCAGAAGTCATGGTCATCCAGAGAGGTCCCAGATGACTGGAGACTTGCTAACATGACACCATGTATAAGAAGGTTCATAAGGAGGATCTGGGAAACTACAGGCCTGTCAGCCTTACCTCGGTGCCAGGAAAGGTGGTGGAACAGGTCATCTTGAATGCAATCCCACAGCATATGTGGGACAACCAGGGGATCAGGCCGAGTCAGCATGGATTCATGAAAGGCAAGTCCTGCCTGACCAACCTCATCTCCTTCTACAACAGGGTGTCCCCCCTAGTGGATGAGAGAAAGGCTGTTGACATAGTCTACCTAGACTTCAGCAAAGCCTTTGACACGGTCTCCCACAGTATTCTCCTGGGGAAGTTGGCAGCCCATGGCTTGGACAGGTACACTGTTTGCTGGGTTAAAAACTGGCCAGGCCCAGAGAGTGGTGGTGAATGGAGTGAAATCCAGCTGGCGACTGGTCACCAGTGGTGTTCCCAAGGGGTCAGTGTTGGAGCCCATCCTCTTTAATATCTTAATTCATCATTTGGACAGGGGAATTGAGTGCACCCTCAGTAAGTTTGCAGATGACACCAAGCTGGGGGAGAAGTGTCATTCTGCCAGAGGGTAAGAAGGCCCTGCAGAAGGACCTGGACAGAGTGGGTTGATGGGCAGAGGCCAATGGGATGAGGTTCAACAAGTCTAAGTGCCAGGTCCTGCACTTTGGTCACAACAACCCCATGCAATGCTACAGTCTTGGAGCAGAATGGCTGGAAAGTTGTGCAGAGGAAAAGGATCTGGGGGTGTTGGTCCATGCTCGTCTCTGAACATGAGCCAGCATTGTGCCCAGGTGGCCAAGAAGGCCAACAGCATCCTGTCTTGTATCAGGAATCACCCCAGCCAGCAGGACAAGTGAGGTGATCCTCCCCCTGTACTCTGCTCTGGTGAGTCTGCACCTCAAGTACTGTGTTCAGTTATGGGCCCCTCACTACATGAAGGACATCAAGGCCCTGGTGCATGTCCAGAGAAGGGCTATGAAGCTGCTGAAGGGTCTGGAACACAAGTCCTATGAGGAGCAGCTGGGGGAACTGGGGTTGTTTAGTCTGGAGAAGAGGATCTCAGGGAAGACCTTATTGCTCTCTACAGTTACCTGAAGGGAAGTGTTGTGGAGCTGGGGGTCAGCCTCTTCTCTCAGATAGCTAGTGATAGGACTACATGGAATGGCCTCAAGTTGCACCAGGGGAGGTTTAGGTTGGAAATGAGGAGACTTTTCCTGTAAGAAAGAGTAGTCAGGCATTGGAACGGATTGCACAGGGAGATGGTGGAGTCACTGTCCCTGGGGGTGGTTGGATGTGGTGCTTAGGGACATGGCTTAGTGAGTGATACTGGTGGTAGGGGGATGGTTGGACCAGATGATCTTGGAGGTCTTTTCCAACCCTAATGATTCTATGATTCTTATTACGGATGACAAATGTCAGCACTTACCTCCAGTTACAATTACAATTTTATTTGTACTTGGGCCACCAGCACTTTTGGTGTTCACATATTCAGATCACCAGAAATACAACCTCAACAAACTGTATTATTACATTCCTGTCATAACAAGGGGTGATGACCACGGGAGCCAGGCTACAAGGAGATGATACTTTCTTTAACAACTACAGATCATCCTACAAATAATAAAAATAATAAGCCAAACTGATAACTAAACCAAAACATATACACATAGCTCGAGTCAGTGCTTGTGAGGTCACTTGTGGCTGAGGAGTTGATAGGGCAGGAGCAGTATCATAACTTGTGTCTTTGGTTGTGAGGTGGCACAGACTGCATAAGTGGTGGAGATATCTGCTGCTGGTCTTCCTGCTCATTTCTATTATTTCTTCAGTTCTTTGATGGGCTTTGTGTTGGGGCACTTGAAATAAGGACATGGGCAGTCTTCTTATTAAAGGAATACACAAGGAAAGGGGGGATTCTTGGGAGAAAGGATAAATAGGCTGTAATGTGGTAATTTAAGGTTGGACTGGTAAAGAAATCTCTGCTCTCTATTGCCAACCTTGCAACAGTTTAGTTTAGTAGTTTAGTTTAACTTAGTTAGTTTAGTTTTTAACAGTTTAGATTAAATGTCTGGGTCTCAGGGTTGGGCTTTTTTTAGGTTATGTTTTTCTTTCTGGAACGATAGAAGGAACCATAAGGATGGAGAGAGCCTGAAATAAGAGCAAAATGAGACAGTTTCTTTTAGTTTGGAGAATAAAATAAAATAAAATAATAAATAAAATTTAAAAATCAAGCTTTTCAAGAGGCCAGTAACAGAACTTTCCTGCCCAAGTCTTGCTGCTGTTTAAATCATTCTAGCTTCCCTGACACTCCCAAGCAGGGATGCTCTGACAGCTAAGGGGCTGCCGCAGCAGAAGCGGGGCACGCAGGAAGCCCCTGCCTTCTGCCAAGGGTATTGGTGTCACTTCAACTACACCAAGGCATCGCTCTTGTAGACTGAGTCTTTGGGCACTTGCTCTCATATGGCTCGTGTGCTTACTCCCCCGGGTGTACTCTCTGAGGGCTTGTCTTTATTATTATTTTTAATATTAAAATACCCCTCGGCTCTCATTGGTACCTGGAAATCTCCAGGGCATTGGGCGCAATAAGGCTTCGGCGCATGCGCCAGATGAGAACACCCCCTCCCTCCCGCCCCGCCGCCCCTACCGCACGTACCGGCGCGCATGCGTGCAGTTTCTCTTGACACCTCGCTTCCGCCCTTCCCTGGGCAGTACTGTGCCTTCAGGGAGGTCACACGCCTGCGCTGCTCAGCCGCGCCCCGGATACGTTTCCAAGCGCTGCTTCCGGCCAGCTCAGCTCTCTCCGCACCTCAACATGTCGGGAGCGGCGGGGTCGGGCGCTGGCGGCTCGGGGGCCGCGGGCTCGGTGGGCTCGGTGGTGCGGCGCTTCCTGGCCGAGTACGGCAGCGGCACGCCGAGTCGCCTCAAGGTGCTGGACGCCTACCTGCTCTACGTGCTGCTCACCGGCGCGCTCCAGTTCGGCTACTGCCTCGGCGTCGGCACCTTCCCGTTCAACTCCTTCCTCAGCGGCTTCATCTCCGCCGTCGGCAGCTTCATCCTCGGCGGTCAGTGCGGGCCCGCGCTCGCCTCGGCCCCTGCGCGGTTTCCCCTGGCAGCCAGGGCATACCCTTGGCAGCCGCTTTCGGTGGTTTGTGGGGACAGGACAAGGGGCAATGGCCACAAAGTGGAGCACAGGAAGTTCCACACCAATACGCAAAAGAACTTCACAGTGAGGGTGACAGAGCACTGGAACAGGCTGCCCAGGGAGGTTGTGGAGTCTCCTACTCTGGAGATGCTCAAGGCTCATCTGGACGCCTACCTGGGTGACCTGCTCTAGGGAACCTGCTTTGGCAGGAGGGGTGGACCTGATGATTTCTTAAGGTCCTTCCAAACCCTACAATTCTGTGATTCTGCTCGCTCACCGTGGTGATGTCTTAAGGTTCTTTGGCAACCTGAGAGCCCCAAGCAACATGGCAAGCCCCGTGGCAACCAGAGTTCCTTCAGAAATAGACAAATCTATTTTATTAACTGCAGCAGCCCCTTAGAGATTCCCAAATGACCCCCAGCAGCCCAGGGAGCCTCAGCAGCAGCCTCTGAGCCTCCCCTGGCAGCCAGCGAGTCCTGGTGCTTGGTATTTTTCTAGCAATTCTTTCTGGAAACCAGGAAGTTGCTATAGCAACAATAAAATGTTCTGAGCTATCTGAAAACTGCAGAGCTTATGCTGCCTATCAGCCATGGGTGCCTTAACCTTAAAGCGCACAGCTCTGCTCCCGGTAATCTCCCCCTGCAGCTGCCGCATCTCCTCGAGAGGACTCTCAGCTGTGACCTCTTCCAGCAGGCCAGGCCTGGCAGGCTCTCCATGCACTGCAGGAGGATGCTCTTTAGCAGATGGTGAGCCTGCATGGTTCTGCCCACGTGCACCCCAAGGCCCAGCTCGTCATCAGCCACAGGGTGTCCCTGTTTTTCCATGTTGATCAGGGAATCTTCCCTTTTATCATCTTGTAGCACAGAATCATAGAACGGAGTGGGTTGGAAGGGACCTTTACGATCATCTAGTTTCACTCCCCCCTGCCATGGACAGGAATGTCACCCACTAGATGAGTTTGTCCAGGGCCTCATCCAGTCTGGCGTTGAACACCTCCAGAGATGGGGCATCCACAACATCTCTGGGCAATCTGTTCCAGTGCCTCACCACCCTGAGTGAATTCTTCTGAATGAAGAATTCCATCCTAACGCCTAATCTAAATTTCCCCTCTTTTAGTTTAAAACCATTCCCTCCTTGTCCTATTCGCATAAGCAAAAAGTTGCGCTCCATCTTTTTTATATAAGCCCCTTTTAAGTACTTAAAAGCTACAGAGAGGTCTTCCCAGAGCCTTCTCTTATGCAAGCTGAACATCTCCAGCTCTCTCAGCCTTTATAGGAGAGATGCTCCTGCCCTCTAATCATCCTTATGGTCCTCTTCTGGACCTGCTTTAACAGGTCCACATCCTTCTTGTTTTCAGGGCCCCAAACCTGAATTCAAGATTCCAAGTGGGGCCTCATGAGGGCGGAGTAGAGGGGGACAATCATCTCCCTCAACCTGTTGGCCACTCCTGTGATGCAACCCAGGATGCAGTTGGCCTCTTGGGCTGTAAGTGTGCACTGCTGGCTCATGTTGAGGTTTTTGTCCATCAGAATCCCAAAGTCCCTCTGAGCAGAGCTGCTCTCTTGTGTTGATGTCTTTCTGTAGCAACCATTCTATGGTGAACGAAAACCCTAGCAATGACTGCTCAAAGATGTTGCTCTCCCATAATGCACCCTAAAAAACACCTTTCTTCCCTGGAGCCCTTCCCAGTGCACCCAGTAGAGTGTTGCTTGCCTGTTTCTGTGCCCATCCCATCCTGTTACAAGCCTGTTCCACTCAAGTCTCATTTGGACACCCCCTGTAGTGCTGTGCGAGAGCTGACTGCGCATCAGCCCCATGCAAATCCCCTGGCAGTGATCTTGTCTCATAAGAAAGATAGAGTTGACTTCTCTTGTACGCTGGTGGAACAGTGACCTGAACTGAGGTGGACTGCCCCAGCAAGGCTATGCTTCCCATCATGGCTTCTCTTTGTGATCTCTGATCTCTCATTTTCTCTCTACTATGCAGTTTGCCTCCGGATCCAGATCAACCCCCAGAACAAAGGCGAGTTCCAAGGCATTTCACCAGAGCGAGCATTCGCCGATTTCCTCTTTGCCAACACTATCCTGCATCTTGTCGTTATTAATTTTGTTGGCTGAACTCTAGAAGAGACTGTAAGGTACTGATCTGTGGGGCCACAGAAGGGGCAACACCAGCACACGTGATTTCTCTATTTTTATAGAGTAGGGAAGAAACTAGAAAGATAGTGAAACCAGAAGTCTAGCTCCTAGCTTTCTCCAGGACAAGAACAGTTAAGCTGTTTTTCTCTACAGTGCTATAGGGCAAGAATTTAGTGCCTTTTGATTTTGTGAATTTATTTTTTGGCTTTCCGCATTTAAAAGGCAGCTTAGTTAGGTGTGTCACAGAAATCTACCCATATTTCTCTTTTGTATGAGAAATACGCTTTTATTTCTTGAAGGAGGGTCTCTAGGGGCTGGGACTCCTGGTGTCTGTCCCTGATTGTTGACCCATTTGGAGGCCATAGTATGGCTGGTGTCTGAGGCTGAAGTTTCTCAGCAGATGAGAGAAAAATGAGATGAGAGTTAAGAATAGGGAGAGTTTGATGCTAGAAAGTGCACAGCATGTTCTGTTGTTACAGTTGCAAAGATCCACAAGCTGTTTGGAGCTTGTGGTGCTTTTTCTCTCCCTTTGCAGATGCATTCTTCATGTTATCTTTCTCTCTTTACAGGTCTCGAATTCCTCTGGGTTTCTGATGTTAAAACCTGTCATAGGGAAGTGTTGTTCCCCATCAGACTTGTTACTGCTTCCATGGTGAGGAAGGGGAAGCAGGGAGTAAAGTTTTTTTCTACAGACTGTCCTATGGAAGGGTCTACTTCCTCATTTCAGTTACTGTAATCCTGTCTTTCAATAAAGCCCTTCATAGTACTGCACACTTTTCCTTGCTGAAGACAAATACAGAGTTTCTTCCTATGCCCAAGTTCCCTCTCAGTCATGACTCCCTGATTTTCCCTCCTTCTCTCTCTCCCTTTCTCCCTCTCTACCCTCCAGGCTTTTATTTTGTGCCCCAGTTTCTGGGGGAAACTGGAAGCAAATTCTCATGGAAACACAGATGTCATCTTCCCTTTATCTTATGGAAAGTATATTGCCAACACAACCCCTGGCTTCAAAGCTTCAGAAAGCTTTGTTTAGACTGTGGTTAGAGATCATGAACGGAAGGAAGCTGGGGGTGTCATTCAGCCATCCCCACCTCTATCCATCTTGGCGACCCTGCCCAGAGCAGAAGGGTTGAAACTAGATGATCTTTAAGGTCCTTTTCAACCCAGGCCATTCTGTGATTCCCATGAGCCCTCCCATATCCCTCAGCATCACATGGGGTACAGCTGGATGTGCCAGCTGGGCTTACAGGCTCACTAAGGCTTGGTAGTAATACAGCCACCCTAAGACAGAGTTCGTTTTTCTGCAACCTGAATTGCTGATAAACCCAAGGATGTTGGAACGGGCTGTCACGCTGTGTCAGTGTCTGGGACAGAGCTGCACTTGAGCTGTCCTGGCTCAATGGAGAAGGTTTTCCTCAGATTAAACCTTGAAAATCTTTTCTCTTTTAAGGTATTGTGAAATGCTTAATCTCAATGGCTTTAGCCCTTGAGCATTGCCTTCTCAAGCCTCAGCTAGCATCGGGTTGAAGCCAATTGCTTTTTAGTCATGAGGGAAATTAGAGCCCTGCAATGATCAAATTATAGGCACAGGGTAGGATGTTAGCTCTAGCTATTCCTTCCTGATCATTTGATGAAGAATTAACCTGGGTTACCTTCAGGCTTGAGGCTCTGTCCTTGTACTGATGCTGCTTCATGCTTGTCTTGTTTGGTCAGCAGCTGAAACACTGAGTAACAAAAACATATACTAAGGCTATGTTACAAAGGAATGCTTAACTGCTGGCATCCAGGAGTTAAAACATGGGGTTCAATAGCTTCAACATCTCAGCATTGGATTATGGCACCTGTTTACTACCTTTTTCCATCTAGCATTTCCAGCTGTGCTGCAGCCATTAAAACCATAGAACTGTGGCATATGGGCCTCCAAATAGTCCTGAATAGTCAGGTATGAGGAAGCAGGGTCCTTACTATCTTGAAGGGTGTTGTCTGGGTCTGGTGGGAACAAGTCATGCCAGCTGTGACCCACAGCCCCCCAGGCATTAGGCTGGGCTTATTTACGATGATGATACCAACTCTGCGCTGATGTTAGGGTGCTGGGGATCAGACAGAAGACTCGAAAGCATGTAGGAATTGTAAATGAGCCACTGGGCTCCTTTTCCTATAAGAAGAGCCTGAAACAGGCCTGTGGCAGACAGAGCCAACGAGTTCACAGGAGGAGGAACATGCACAGGGTCTCCCGTTCGCTGAAGCAGCTGCTGCTGTTCGCAAGCCACGAGTGCCTCCCTGTGGGTTCTCTGCATTGGTCTACCCATGCTTTGGCTTCAGGAAGAGCTTGAGGCTGGGGCCCTCCTGTGGCCACTACATGGTGTTGTGGAGAGAAGCCTTGTTCTGTGGGTTTTTTTTCTTTTTTTTTTTTCCCTCTTGAGTTTTAGTGGTTTTCAGTGCCTCTATTTACCATAAACTAAGCCCAAGATTTCAAGTCCTATTAGAGGTACTGCCATGCGTGAATGAGCTTCAACAAGTCTGTACATGTCTTCAAACTTTGCTCCTTAGAAAGACGATAATAGAGGTCCCTGTGCACTATGTAGAAAAGGGCAAGTAGTTGCTTTGTGTACAGGGCTATGTTTAGTGAGGAATGAGAAGCACAGGGCAGGGTTTTTTCTCCAATAAGATCCAAGAAAAGATACAAATTTATGTCCTACCCATGGGTGGGTATTAGGGGGCAGGAGCTGGCACAGGGGAGGGCGTAGGTGGACCGTGGCGCTATCTTCTCTGCCAATATGAGAAGATTCTGGCCTCCCCCATGCTCCTCCTTTGTATTGTGGGTCAGAAGTGGAAGGATTTTCCTTCATTCAGTCACTGCCTGTAGAAGAGGGTGCAGAGATGTATCAGCACATTCAGAAATTCAGATGCTTCTAAGATCTTCCCCTGCTGCCGCCATCGCCCCCCCAAGTCCCCCCTCCAATTATTTATTTTCTCCCCTTCCTGTGCTATGCATAGCTCAGTCTTTCCTGTTGTACCCAGAACAACCCCCCACACACACACACCCAAGATAAGGTTACAGGCAGGGGACAGGAAGGGAGGGCGTCTTAACCTCATTCTACTTTGGTTTGTGGTCTAACGTCTGCTGTCCTTTTTCACATGCTCCTCCCTGCCATGTGCCACACCAGCATTGCCCCCCCCCTCCACCAACCCCTGTTTTGCACTCTACTTTACAGAGGAAGAGGTTTCTGCGGTAAGATGTAGGGGAGTATCAAAAGGTGACCCAGATCTCAGCACTGGCGTCATGGAACTAGTGGTGCGTCCTTTCCTGCCCCAAATGGGCCATGAGACCCCCTCTTCCACATCCTGTTATTTTTACCATGTTATTTCCTGCCTTTGCTTTGCTCTGTGGTTTTTCTCTCTTGAAATAAACAAGAAACCACATGGGGGGGGAGGGTGGGAGGGGAGTGGGGGTAAGCATCAGTGGTGGGAGAGGATCAAAACCCTAATCTCGGAGAGCATCTTTGAACGAGACCTACAAATTCAGTGCTTTGGAGATCACATGTTAAGGGTCATTTCAGTCAAAACATGACTTTAGCTATGTGCTCATCCCCTCACCTTACAGCTAGGAAAGGGTTTGAAATGCAACACAAAAGATTTGAGACAAACATTAATATTTTTAAAAGTGATGTTAAAGGTAAACGAGTGGAAAAATTATTTTCCACATCCCTAAAGGTTTTCAGAATGAGGTTAGTCAATTGGAAATGTGTGAACATGGTACTGGTCTTGCTTTGTAATTCAAAAATGGTTTAGGCAGCTTCATTGAGTGCTGTTTCCCTGTGATGCAGCAGCTTTCATCATAAGCAAAATGCAGGGTTCAGGGCATGGCTGGAATTTAAATAGCTGTGGGCTTTTTACAGCTGGTTAAAAATGAGTATGACTGTTCTTTCAAGAAAGAGTCAAACAAATGAGTCTCTGAACATCTTCTATAAGACAATCAGAGTTATAGACCTGGAATATTGTAAGTTGTTCCTGGACAGGAGAGGTCAGTAACAGTCACCCAGCAACAGGCCATCTGCAAAGTGGTCAGGTGGCAGCACCACAGCAGGAGCTCAGGGAGACTGTTTTGCTGCTGCTCAGAACTGGATCAGATCCCATGGCAGGGGTGCTGACAGTCTGCACAGAGAGGCCCTCAACATATGAAGCACCAGGACTTTTGACTAAATGCATTTAAGTATGAGCCTTTCCAAAATCAGAGGTCCTTGTAATGGCTGTGAATCCACCGAGGTGAGAAATATTCTGAGAGAGAATCATGCTACCCAGCATAGCAAGGCTTTTCCCTACCACTTCGTTTGGGCTTAGTGTGAGGTACAAGCAAGGCTCAAGGTTTGCAGGGAGGTTATGTTTCCCTCCAAGCACCTTTCTTGTCTCTTCCTCCAGAGGAATCTCTGCTGCTTCAGAAAATGGAGAGACCATTGTCACAAAAGGAGAACATTTGCTTTCCAGTCTTGTCTATGAGAGCCTGAATTTGGAGACTCAGACCAGTCAATGTCAGTAATGTCATTAACGCAAAGCAGGTACCTTGTTCTCCCATGAAACTTGAGAACAGAGGACGTTTAGGGGCAGGATATTACAGACTGCTATGCTTCCTGTAGGAGTAGACAACTGCCTTCAGGAACCTGGACCACTTTCTAGTCCTCTCACTGTTGGCAAGCTGTGTTTCACCAGTGTCTTCACATAGCAGAGTGCCTAGGTTTGGGGGAGATGTGCACGCTTCTGTTCCTCCCCGCCTCTAAGCCAGCCATGATATTCTCCCCCAAACACAGCAGGGAAGTGGGTGTCCTGAAAAGGGAGATTGTAGATGCTCCTCCGGAGTGGATCAAGCCCATTATTGCAAACAGTCCCTGGGGCCCAAGCTGTGTTCTGCTCTTCCTGGCAGCCCTTCCCTCCTTCACCCCAAAGGCCATCTCTCATCCTAAAACTCATATGAAGGGCAAACAAGTTCATCAAACAAGAGATACAAAAGACAAACAAGTTTCTTATTATTGGTAATGATTATTTAATAGCAGCCAAAGGCCAGGTAGAGTTTAAAAAATGGCAAAAAGCATTCTTCTGTGATAGAGAAGCAAGAATTTCACTAACTTAAGGACTTCAGGGAGACCTAGCAGCATTATTTTTACTTTTATGGGGGGATGGGATGGGGGTAGAGGGAGGAACACCCTGCTCTGACAACAAAAGAAAGAAGAACATGGTGCATAGCACCCTGACTAAGTCTCCCTATGCCATTTCAGTTGCAAATGAATACTCTGAGAAGCAATCTGTTCTTCAGCCAAAAAAAAAAAAAAAAGTGATAGTCATGTTAAATGAATCAGATCTGTGGGAGAGTACAATGCCAAGAATTGTAAGCATATCTCTGCATAGCTTTTTAAAAATGCAAATAAAGCAATTTAGACTATAATGACTGGTTTGATGTACAGAAAACATGATGTGATATCTGTTGCACCAGGAATGCCTGGCCTGCATTCCCTCTTGTACCCGATGCTCCTGTTAAGATTCTCAGCAGATTCTTTTGGTAATTAGGTCTTTACCGGTTACTTTCATTCCTGTAACAAAAATAAAGGTATATGAAATTTAGGGTGCAGTCACAACAACATAATTGTAGACCTGAAGCAACATATTAGGTCTTAAAGTCAATGACCATCAAACTTTCACTGCTGGAGAATGGTCAAGTGATGAATCTGATGGATGAGTACAGACAAGGGAAGAAAAGGTTGTAGGAATAGGAGAGAGAGATGTCTAGAAAGAAGACAAAAGTTAAATTTGCATGTGGATAAGGAATGGTTAATAGATTCATGTAGCAGAGAAAACAATTATAGGCCAAGTAATTACTTGCAAAGAATTGGAGGGATTTTACTGGTGATAGATAAAAGGTGTATAAACAGAGTGTGTAAAATATAGAGGGAACATTCATAGCTAATGAACTGATACGGGTATTTTCTGTTAGAGGTCTTACCACCCCCCCTGCATACTCACTTTTTTCTTCCACATAAGGATTGTCATCACCACATTAAAAATTACTCCTTTCATTAAAATTATTTTCAGGCCCAGCTGTGTGAGAGACAGCGTGTTCAGGTTTTCATCTGTAAAACCAGGAATGAGAGTCACAAGAGCAGTGGGACATCCTGACTTCCAGACAGACATGAAAATAGTTCTTAATGAAGCTGTTCTACTTCGCATGATTGAGTTAGCTTATAGGATACCCAATGAGACAGTGAGCAGGACTACCTCACTGACAGACTGTTTCAAGGGCCAGGCTTTCATTCAGCAAACATTAATTCTCCAGTAAGGAAGACTGCCAACCGCCTAGTTGTTAAATAACAGCGTATTATGAACCACAGATGCAGGAAGAGTCCCTCCTTCCTCTCTCCCAATTTTCTAAGAGGGGCAATGGGAAAACAAGTTAAATTTTTTCCATAGAAAGAAGAGTCTATCTGAATGTTCTATTATTCTTAGCTACAAAGTCATTTTCATTAGAAAATATATTGATCTATATTGGGAAAGCAAGGAGCTATCATCACAAAGTCATTTGAAAACTTCTCTGAAACAACTGGTCAAATCAGCCAAGTTTACTGATGAGTGTTTTTCTGAAGTAGTGTTTTGGAAACATTTGGCTGTTTTTTGGTGGTTGTTTTTTTTTCACGTTTTGTTTTTCCTCTCCCTTTCTTTCAGCAAGGCTGCATATTTGCAAAAGTACAGCTATTCTGCAAACAAGGCTAGAGCAGAGGCAGGCTCAGGTCCTTTGAACTAGCACAAACAGCAATTGCTTGGGCTCCAGTGCAGCCTAGCATACTCCCATAGCCACAAGCTGAAGCAGAGCCTGCTCAGTGCACGCATATTGCAGAAACCACTTGCTTATCTTTTGGCTCATTAGGTTGTTTGCACACCCAAAAATGCAAACAGCTCTTTTGAAGTCTGAAATGCAGCAGACATTCAGTGAAGCTGATGTATCTGTGCCTTATGCCATTATAGGGTGAGCAGTGTGTGTTTGGCAACACCTTACAAGATCATGTAGCTACCAGCTACAGTGGTCACTTGAAATTACCAATTCAGATCTGGAAGTCTGCACCAACCCAATGACTTCCAGCCTTGATATTTAAATCCTGTGTAGCCCTTTAGAAAATTCCCAATGTGTGGTTTTTGTTCCAACAGGAATTCTGAAAACAGGGAATATTAGCAAAAAAATAAAAAATAAAAAATGGGAAGACAGTTCCTTTAATTAAATTTTATTCCTAAAATGCTGTGTTCATACCTGTCTTGAAGTGTGGTGACATCCCTGTTACACAGACAGTGCTGGCACCTGCAAATAGTAACAATATATCTAATTAATAATGGCAATTGACTTCAGAAGTTCATAAAGATGTCTCTACTTAGAAGAACTGAATTATAGTTTCTAGCCTTTAAACGATTCCATAAATATTCATGCCTGCTATTTTCAGGATTGGCATTTAATATGATCTAATTAAAGTTTAGTGTCCCATCAGACAAAATAATTTCAAGCTTTATATCCCCCATGGCATGATTTTGAAATCTCTCTGTTGTGACTACTGAGCCTACTGAGTTTTAATCTTGTTTCTACCAAGAAGGCAAAAGAAAACAGATGCAACAAGACAACATTCCTCTAGAGCATGGGAGCATAGTTCAGTAGTGCTTGTAGGGTTGGGAGATGTGAACAAGTCCTGTTCATGCTGAAGAGAGAGATACCAGATTACCTCTAACCCTGAATGCACATCCAACAATGACATTACCGAATTCAGGATCCTTTCCTTCTAATTTTCCATCTCTGTCATCTTCTGCACCACACTCCATTTTATCTTTCTTGGCCCAGTAGGTTGTCAGGTAGCTGGCTTCCTGTTTATTCTCGGATGTTGCCACCTCCACAACAGCTTCAGTCTTCTTATCAGCTGAGTTTGATTTAACTTTAAGGTTTTCAGGGGCATAATCTGTGATAAGGCACATTTCCAAATCCTCATCATCTTTAGTGGTCAGCCTGTAGACCGAAGGAGATGGAACAACATCTGAAAGTGGAGAATAGAAGAGACATTAGGTGAGATTACACAGTCGTAGTTCCTTGAATCTTGATGTACAGACACGTTAAGTATGGAGGTCACTACATGATTCCAGTGGGAGATTGATCATAATGACCTTGCACTAGGACACCTTTAGAAAATGAAGGCATTCATAGTAGATAATGCAGGAGCTACATGAGACTTATGTTGTCTGGGAGCCACGGATGGGGGGTCAGACAGGATCTTTAGAGCATCTCAGATGGTACTCATGGCCACCCACAGCCTAGATGTTGATATCTAACCTAGGCATTCCTCTCTGTAAAAGCTTGCTCAACTCCACTCTGCAGCCTGGGATTCCTTTAGGATCTTGGCCAGAATGCATTAGGGTATGTGTTCTGGGAACAGGCAGAGAGCACCCTCTCTTCTTGCTTCACTGCTATGAGAAGTTGTGTGTCTGGGGAGGAGTGATCATAATATTAAAATGTTTATAGTATTGCAGTACTCTAATGATGAACAAGTAAAACATCATTAAAGAGATACTGTAGCCAACATGTAAATATGGGTCTCTCAGTAGCCCTCTGAATGCATTTTCTGTTGGACAAGATCACAAGGTTGAACCTGAGCTTCATTTCACATCTGTAAACTGAGAAAGGGTTACTGGATAAGGTTCAGAGTTTAGATTAGCATTTGCTTAGTCCCTGCTGTCATGCCACACTGTTAAGTATAGTAGAAATAGCCAAGATAGATTAGTCCCAGATGAAGAAGTTTTAATTTCTTCCCTCAGAGAAAATCTAGACTAAAATCTTGGCTTTTAGAAACCATCTCAAAATCTTACCAAGCACAGGCCCTTGTCCCACCATTGAGAGAAACTGTTTTGATCTGTCCAACTGCCAGCTGGCAGCACCTTAAAGAAATGTCCATACTTTATTAATATCACCTCAGAAAAACCTTTTCCACAAAGCCCAGTGGTATGTTTCTCTGAGTCTTCTCCTGAATTGATGTTCATCTATCCTGGCTTTGTCCAGGCTTTGAAAAACCCAATGAGACTGTCTCTTTCCCAGCAGTGCAGAATATGGTCTAGTGTATATCCTGACTCCCCCAGCTCAACTCACCTGCCCCGATACCCCCCATGCCATACAGTTATTCTTTTGAAAATAGATTTCAGTGGTAGAGTCAGATAAAAAGCTGTATTGTAGACTCTTGTTTAATAATAAAGTAATAATAATAATACGGATGAACCAGGATATATCATTACCATGGAGTACAAGGATACAAAAGAAAATAGGAACTGATAGATGTTCTTCTCTCTCATAACAAGTGCTCTGAAGAGCTACTTAGGCGCCACTCTCCAAATTAGTGTTTTTTTTCTCACTATCTGTTATGCTTTTATCTTGTGCAGATTATGAAAACACATCTGTTTCTGCTGGCAGCTTCATTACCTGCTTTGCAAAATGCTCATTTCTCATTCTTGCTCAGAGAGGTTGCTCACTTCATTCCGTAACTGGAGGCTTTTTCCCAATATGTTCCTTTGCATATTTGCACACTGCTATTAAAGTTTGCAGATAGCAATCTTGGTAAATATAAGCTATTATAACCACAGCACTGTGATCTATGTTTCAACATCAGATGAAGACCTATGCCTCTTTTTCCGAACTGGATGCATTAGAAATCCTGAACTGGTTTAACACGCTATTGTATCTAGAGAATTATCTAATTACCCATTCCCTTGCAGACTCTCTCCATTGCTGATCAGACTGGAATTAGTTTGATAGAGTCTTTAATCATTTAAAGTTCACAGGTGAATGCAACTGCTTAGCCCATCTGTGTAATAATTGTCTTTGAAAACAAGAAGACTTGAAGAAGCTGCTCATTAACTTTCTGAGAGCCTCCGTCATTTTCACAATATATTTTTCAGGCGTCTTCTTTCAAATCCAGCATGAATTTTAACAGTTGGAAACTGTTTTCAATTTTATATGCCAGAGATGTAGTTTCCGGAAGAAAAATCAAATAACGTCAACTCCAAACAAGTACATTATTGAATTAGAGAATAACTATACATGTAGTATCAGCCAAAAACAAATAAATAAATAAATAAAAATCTGATTTGTTTAGTAAGTAAGAAAAAAGATTCAGCCTAAAATCCCTGTCCAAATACAGGTAGAAGATCATTTTTATGTTGTTACCAGAGAGTCAGAAGAATTTTCAATCTTCTCTTTATGGAATCTGCCTCATATATAGATGTGTATTTCACACCAAACTAATAAGCTTCCCTAATCACTCTATTTAATGTGTACTTTTAATCAGGTAACTTACTTGGGATCACAGATAGCTTTGTGCCATTTCCAAAAAATACTCTCCTAGCTCTGGTGTCCCAGACACTGAGTTCAAGTCATTAAAATAACATAGTCTAAGTCACCTGGGAAATTTCCTCCTGATGCAGTGTGAAACTATGTTTTCAACATGAAACCAGAGGTGTCTCAATTTTTCCTTTCAAGCTAAGGAAAAAATTCAGACTGGTGTCCGTGTAACAATGTTAGCCCTGTCAGGCTAATATTTTCCTTTTCATATTTACTGCATAAACCTTCAAACTGTCTTACAAGACTCCAAAGTTAAGGTCAATGATATGCTGATGACACTAGCCTAAGAAATTGATGATGCTTTCGTCTGCAGTATTCTCAGGCTCCTACTCTGTCTTGGCTAGTATGCTGAGAAATAATCCTGGTTTCATTTTCTTTCAGCCTTCTTTAGTCCCTTCCCTCCTCATCTAGAGGCTATGTTCATTCTCCATAGCAACTCCATAATACCTTTCCATAATAGATCTATTTAGAAACACAAACTGGTAGTCACTGCTTCCATCTTCATAGCCTGTCCTTCTCCAGATGTTACTCACCTGAGCTGACTTGTAATCTGGTCCCTCTTCTAAAGACCAATATACTGTATCTTTCAGTTTTCCGCTCAATAATAAACCTTTGCAATAAATTCTTGCCTACCAGGTACATATTTCAATGGCATCTCATCCAAAATATGTGGGAAAGCTGTCTACTAGAAGATGACACACAAAGTTAGATGAAACTTCATTATGTATTCTCAAGTTTCTAAAGCATTTTGAAATGTTACTGAGGACAGGACAGAGACTTACAAAGCATCACAAGAAGTTCAGTCCCTTTTCTAATAACTGACTGTTCACACTATAGTATCAGTTTATATGAATATGGAAGGGGACTTCACTTTTGCATTTTAAAACTAAAAAATATTGGCGTAGGCTAAGAGTTAGAAAATTCAATTTTTAGGCCACTAATCAGAATAACCCCCAGACATCATATAATTATTATTTTAAAGATGCACAAATCAAGTCTGAAATCTTTAGTAGCCAGAAAGTCTGTAAATGTGTTAAACTTGTTATGCAGCATTTGGCAGCATGTGAACTGCTTTGCACCTCTCTATGCATGACTGCAGTATGCAGTTACTACTAAGCCTGTGTAAACTCTTTAGCAACAGAAAACCATAGAAAACATGACAGTCTTCTCTAGCTGGTCTTTTTTTGCAGCAGTTCACTGCCACACCATACCCAAGCATTCCTTGGATTCCAAGGCAGCACCTCTATTCCAACTGATTTTTGTCAGGGGAAGTCTAAAAGAATTTGGGAACGTGCTTCCATGTAATCCCTAGTCCACCTACCCTACAAGTAATTACCAATCCCAGTGTTAATATGATACAGAAATCTCAAATTTACTTGGGGTAACAAGAAGTTGGGTGCCAGCTCCAAATGCCAGTTTCACATATCCCTGATTGGCACACTGATGCCAATCACTACAAAAATGTAGACAGATACTGCCTACAGTATTCCCAACTCATACTGCCAATCAGATCATACAGCCATTCTAGAGCAGGGACTAACTTGAGGGAGCAGTGCCTAAGCACATTGATTTAAGTCACTGTAAAAGTACCAAATAAATCTAAAAGAAAACAATCAGGAACAGAGGGATAAAGTGATAAATTGCTCATTCATTGGTTACAATTGTGTAACCAATTACAATTGTGTACAATTGCACTTTGTGGGGCAATAGTAGAATAATATGCTTTTTTTTTCCATCAGTAATATCATCTAAAATCGCTATTCAGTGTGCCATGTAATTAGGACCATTTCCTGTCAGTCCAACTTTTCTCCTTAAAAGTTCACTGCTTATTACCCACTTGGCTTGATCATCAGCAAGGTTCCTTTCCCAATGTCAGTTTGTATCCTTCTTCACCCCCATAATTCACAGGAATTATCCTTTATATATCCAGGAAACCTTTACAAGAAATCCTTTGACCTACTTACAGTTATCTCCTCCCTGGAATTAACAGCACATTGAGATCCTATCCAGATCTTAGAACCTCACAGGGAGTTGCAAAGGTATCTGAGCCTTCTAAATCTTATCAGATCAGGATTCATACACCCTCACTTAGTCAGATAAGTAGTAGCAGAAGTAAGGATTAAATATGGACTTGTAGCTGTTACAACTTGATAAATCTGGATTCAAGTCTCAGTCATGTACAGAATCCACTTGCAGAATGTGTGGATAATACCATATCTTTACATCACACTAACCAGCTAAAAGACAGCTCAGTTCCCATTCCAACACTAATACTTTAAAAAGTTATGAGCATGTTGTTCCTTGATGGGATTCTGCTACAAGTAAAGACCAGATAAAACAGTGATAGTCACAATAAGTAGGTATTTTCTAAGTATTATAGCCATTCTTTTATTTCAGTGCTTGTTCCTCAGACACATCATCCATGACTTTGCTTGAAGCCAATGAAAGTTACATAGATTTACCCTTAGAACAGAAGATATGTATGTGACCAGACAGAATACCAAAACTGTTTTTTGTCTTAGCTTATTATAGGAATGCAATTGACTGAAGATCATTGTAAGCACAAAGAATAATTCTTGGACAGCTGCCTTGGAATAATAGCCAGTTAGGATGAAACCTCTGGCTACCACACATTTGAGAGCTACCATTTCCCAGATCTTAATGTGTAACAACAATTAGTTTGCAAATTAGGCAAAAAATCAGGATGAATGTACCTGGCAAAACCAGAAGTGTTGTCCCAAATCCAAATGTAAGTTTGTAACCACTTCCGTAGTTACACAATGGCACAGGCCTCTACAATATCCAGAGTGGTATTGAATGGAAACTTCATCCATGAAATATTCCACCAAAGGAAATTCCATTTATTGCTATAGTTAGACAGAACCATCTATCTAGGACTTTACTTCCATCTGACCTTCTTTTCACATTCCCTTTACAAAGCACTATTATCACGTACTGTGTCTTTCAAACTCTCAAACTCCTCTTCTTTAATATTCCCCTATATCATATTTATCCAGTTGCTTCCAGAAAACCACATGCATCACAGATCTATTCTTCACCTCATTCCTCAATTATTTAGTCTCACTGTCAGCCAGATTCATCTCTCAAAAATAAATACTTTTATTTCACAGCTCACCTAGTGACTGATGGCATAGTATAAACTCCATCATCACATTCTCTTGGATTTGCCATCTGGATTAATCAAGAGTGATTCCAGAGCAAATTTGCCATTTAGATTTTAAGCAGAAATCATGCTTTTTAGTATGTAATTTCTCTGTGGCAGGGACACTGTTCTTCCATTGATCACTGAGCTTTCAGTATGTATTCAGGAAATTCTTAGGTTTTACATTGTGAACAAGGCTAGATCTGGAGCAGTTGAATATAGACATTGCCATAATGGTCAGTCTGGGGATATGTCAGTTCAGGATCTCTGGCAGAGCCCTAATACATCACTATTTAACTTGCTAATAGCTCCATATTAACTGGAGACCCTTACGTTTTCTCAAAAGTTTTTAAACAGGGTTAGGAGGGTCATCTGAAATATGAGAAATTCCCCCAGAGCTTTTCATAATGAATTGCTCTTTTATATTGCTGTGTCTTTTAACTTTCAGGAAAAAAAAAATCTCTTTGAAATTATCTTTAAAATCACCACCATTTTAAGAAATGGAAACATTACTTTTCCAGAGTCAAAAGAAACCATTTTGACTTTAAATGATCCTAAAATTATTGTTAAGAATTTTAGAAAAATTGATACATTTATGAAAACAAACAAACACAATCGTTGGCATCTCTGTATCTGCATTCCTTTCTTTCCCTTCTCCAAATAGTTTCAGACAAAAAAAGTGATTTTTTTTTCTTCAAACATTTCCAAAAAAAAAAAAAAAAAACACAGTGAAATTGGTCAGGGGAAGGGGTATGGACAAAAAGCCCCATGTAACATATGTTTGGGAAATTAAATCTACTTGGAGAAAGCAGAAGCTTGGTCAACGATCCAAAATGCAATTCTGTCTTAAGTGATATTAATGCCGTGACACAGCCCTTAAAATATGTTGTGTGAGAGGTTTAAAGAGGTTCTTTAAGATACATGAAAACACCTGAATTACAAAGCTGGGAGAGAAAGATGTGGGAAACCAAGTTGTCTTGCTTTTACACCAGTTGAAAACGCATAGTCCTGTTTCTACTATATTGGGAAGCAACTAAACAAGCAAAGTAACTTTTAAAGGGACTAGAGTACTTTCAAGAGAAATGACATCTGAGAATTCAGACATACCTAGAAAAATGGTAAGTTTCGTTCCAGGTCCAAATACAAGTTTGTCGTAACCCATTGTTACACTGTGACATTATGCTTTGCAAAATGATGCATTAGTATGCACATATGCTGGATTAACAGTTGTACACATGGCAATGCAAGATGCTTATTGGAATAATCTATCCAATGCAAGTTACTGCCACTTCCTCAGCACATGTAATAAAATAAACACTTCACATTCCTCTAAATGACTATTCATTCTTCACATTCACTAGCCTAGCTATCACACACAACCTAATTTGTCACCTTCTTATTCTTTCCTCTGTCTCTACACAATAGCAACTTCTGTCAATCAGTGCGTACATACACAACCTCCAGACTGTGTTTAGAAGCCTTCTGACTGCTGCTTTTGAGTCTAGACAGTCAGTTACCTTTCTGCTCTGTTCCCTTGCAATTTCCACCTTCCTTTACAGGTTGTGCATCACATTGTATTAATTAATATTGTCTGGGTTCCACACTGATGGGGGTGCCACTACCAAACATGGGCTTGTATCTTGCCCTAAAGTCTATACAGTAATTCAGCACACCACTGAAATCTCCCCTCCATTCTCTCCAGAACTAAGTTTTCCACAGCAGCTAAGTTGAACAGTGTATGGATACATTTACACACACAAACAAGCACTCTGTAAGTGCAATATACAGTCAATTTGCTGATTTTAAGAACCAGAGACAACCCAAATTGCCCTAGATAGCAGAAGAACCTGGATAATATGACGATTGTGAGAAGAGTTGAAAAAAAATGCAGTAATATTAAATATCGGAACTTGAATTCACGGTAGTCTGCATCTGAGCAAAAAAAAAAAAAAAAAAAAAAAAAAAGATGGTGAAGGGGAGTAGGAAGTGGGGAAGGGAATATCACAACAAGAAAGCAGCTGGAGCCAAACTTGGGTAATTTAACTCTCAGTTTCCAAATGCATGCTCCCAGTTTGTAGGATTAGCTAGTTTTACTTGACAAAAATTGGCTAAGTGTGGTGAAAGCTCTGTATACCAGGTTCTATGTAACTGGAAAAATACAATCCATAGGAGATTCCTGTTGCTAAGGAGCTTACAAATTAAATTGGGAATGAGATCATAATTAATTCATTACTTAATATCTGAACAAAATCCAGTCATCAGTGACACCACTATCTTATTCTTCCTGCAAAACCTAGACCATAATTAAGTTTGCTGTCCCTCCCAAGCAGAAAATGAGATTTAACTTCTGAGAAAGCAGAGATGATATCTGAGACACAGATGAACTATTTTTAATTCTTTTCACTCTCTTCCAGTGGAGAAGGAGGAAAAAAAAAAAAAAAAAAAAAAAAAAAAGTTTTGACAGTCTTCCTCCAGAAGTATTTTTCTTTTCTTAAATATTTTTTTTTAAGTAAAAAGTTCCTGAAAAATCTACAGTACTTGAAAATTTGCTTGAGATTTAATTACTAATGAAAAAACAAACAAACAAACAAACAAAAACCTTGAGTTTTCTGATTAAAATGCTCAGACAAGTTTGTCAGTTATGAGTATACACATACACAATATTCAAAGGAGGAAAGCATTATTTATTTATTTATTTAAAATTTCATTCCTTAATATTGTGTAGTATGTCTCCAAATTCAAGTAGCTATCATAATAATTAATAATTGCACTAAGGACCATCTCTATTGTCCTAGAATATCCAGTAGATTCTATAGTAAATATGAGTTCATTGTCATTACTTCTGGGCAACAACATGCATCTGAACTGCATTTCATTACTCTTTTAGTGAACATTTACTTTTTTTCAGGTGGACCACTAAACAACTCAGAGATCTTACTTGGTTTTACCATGAGTCTGGTTCCATCTCCAAAGGTTAGCTTGTAGGTATTCAGAGACACACTGTGTTGTTTGCCATAGCAAAAATCTTTGTACACTCCTATCAACCCCAGTCCATGTAAATAACTTTCCTCTGCCCTTATTGCTTCAATAGACCATGAGACTCAGTTTTTCTTCCAGGTTCATATATCGTAAGGAAGTGCCATGAAAATAGTATCACTATCTTGGACCACATTCTCCTCCTATATGTCACAGACTATCATGTTTTCTTCATAAGTTGTATCTTCTGCTAACTCCAATAAATATATATTCCTACACAATGAATAATAACTCTGCCCATTTGCAGTTATGTATCCATCCCTGTCCTGGTTTCTCAAGAAACAGGAATGGAATACAGATTATGAGCACTTATCCTTATAATCCTTTAATTTCTCACCCCACACACTTGGCATGCATTCTTTCTTACTTCTGTGCCCATTACTCATTCTTCTTCCTCCTCACTCTGTAGTCTCATTAACACCAAAAGGAAGAGCCACAAGGCAATTACCCTTCTGCCTCCATCCCTGACAAACCCAAACCTGCACCACTCAGCAAAGGTCATTATATTTTTTCACATCTTTGTTCTTGTATCTCACTTGTTTTTTTGTTTGTTTGTTTTTTCATTTTCAACTTGCTTTCTTTCCCCAGAATAGATGCATTTCTAGTGCACAGTGATTAAATAGAAAGTCTCCCACTTCTTTCCAGTGAGTAGTATAACATCCCAAATTTCTCTACAGAGCTACTGTACCATTATTTTTGAAGTTATATTATAGTATCCCCTGTTTTGAGTCACACTTGACTCAGTGATTGGACAGCTCACCTGGTGCAATGAGTAGTTTTGTTCCACTCCCCCATGTGTATTTTCCCCATCCTCCAGAATCAGCACTGTGTGACAGGTCCTTACAAAATGGGTCTCTTCATTCAGCTAGGTGGGTGTTGAAGGGCAAGCAACATGGAGGAGGCATGGGATAATCTTTTCAGCCATGTCTCTACCTCTGAGAAAAGCTATCAACACCTAGACACATTTCCACAGATCTTCTCCAGCCTCTTTTTGCCAAATACATTTCCCTATGTTCACATCCATGGGAATAATTAGCTATGAATACAGTCACCTCAGGTGTAAGAGACTGGAGTGTCTACTCCTTAGTTAGCAATGAACACTGTATATAGAGTCCTTTGTTATATCTGAAATATAATGCCTACTATTAGTCATTGCTTACGGTTTCTCAGTATCAGGGTCTTTCCACCCATCCTTCTTTCCTTCTTCATCATCTTTTATTGCTGAAGAGCATTCTGTGTTTTCATTACAGCATGATGATTATCTAGCTATTAACAAGCGCTGAGACAACTGGACTACCACTGTTATAATTTTCCTATGGAATGGTCCAAATACGTTCTGCTTTAATGACAGTTTAATGCCTTTACCAAAGATGAAGTTATTTCCTGACCCACAATTCACATAGTGATATGAAGCTTACCCACACAAGTGTACACAGAAAGAAAATAACAACAGAAAAACATACTTTCCAAGCCAAATTCTTTGTTTCCTTCTCAATCTACAAGTCAAAGATCATTTTGTCCCTTACTTTCTTAAGTAAACATGAACAGTTACTAACACTAATATTTTGAGGAAAAACAGAATTTCAATGATTAAATAATCTATTATGTTACATTGTTTGGTCGTCATTTACAGAAAGTCATAAAGAATTTAGTTTCAACTAAATGTCGGTTGGGATACAGTTTCACACTTCTATTTATGTTGGAAAGAATATACTGGAGTTTTTAAATAGCACCACTATCACCTTTTAACAGATTGAGAACTGTAGTTTGACATACACATGCTTTTTTTTGGGGGGGTGGGGGGGGTGAGAAATAAGGAAAGAGAAAGAGATTCAAAACTTCCCTGCATGCATGTTTCTAAATTCCGTATTTTGGGGAGGGAAAATTGAGCTTTGATGTTACAGTGGCACTAAGCAACCTATTAATGGATTCCCAACAGTTGACCAGTAAGGTGAGACAACATTGCTAGTGTTTGCATGAGGATAGAGGCAGTGGAGTTTTGTTGTTCTTTTCCAGCCTACAGAGATGCAACCAAAATCTAAGGTGGGGAATACACAAAAATATCTGTTAGTGTGTATAGAATGAAAAATAAAAGACAGCTTACTTTTGTTTATTTGAAGATTTATCCTACATAATAATAATTGAATCATGTTACCTGTAGGACAAAACCCTCCAACATCAATATGTATTTATCAAGAGCTCAGGGTATCCAACAGTGAAAAGGAAAGAATGAGAGAGCCTGGCAGGATATACCTGCCATCCAGGCATTGCAACTCAGTCAGACCATTGATTAAATAATACTAGACAACCAGCAGACAGACAAGATAATAGAGAGCATTATGTCTTTTTCAGGTCATTCTTGCTGAGACTTAATATAGGTAATACCTAAATGACACAAACCCCTCATATTTTGAATGCAATGGAATAATGCAACATTGACCACCAGATCAAGAGGTCACATAGTATTTATCCAGTTCTAGCACAAACAGCAAGATCTATGAGCAGTGACTTAGCGTGTGAAGGTAACAGTCCAACTATCAAGATAAGTGGAGAAGACAACCGCATATCTGTTTGCCCTCAATAACACATTCACTAGCACAACAGCAGATCTTCCATATTTTTCATATTTTTCATCTTCTCCTACAGATTATTCTAAATTCAAAAGGAAAAAATAAAAAATAAAAAAGCCCTTAGTTTAGCATCTCATTTCGTTAAAAAACAATAACAACAACAACAACAAAAAAAAAATGCCTTGTCTACTTGCAATTGTGAATTTGGAGCCAATGTTCACTGTTTATCTGCCTAGAAAAAAAATGCATTCTTACACATCATTTTTCACAAATTCCAGTCTTGTTTCCCATCTAAGGTTTCAGATATGTATCATGAAGATCAGAAAAAAACACTGCACAGATTCTTTCTTTTTCCTCCCCCTTTGATATGATTAATACTGTGGGCATCTTGAAAAGGCTTTTTTTTTTTTTTTCTTTCAGGAAAACTATGAGAGTTTGCCTCAGCCCAGAGAGTCACAGAATCACTTAGGTTAGAAGGTACCTCTTGAGGTTCTCTAATACAGCACCAATGTGATTGACAGGGATCCCCAGTACAAGAAAAATGCAGACTTTCTAGAGCAAGTCCAGTGAAGAGCCACAGAGATGATTAAGGGATTGAAACATCTGACATACAAAGAGACAGGGGGAGAGCTGGGATTGTTTGGACTAGAAATGTTTAGACTAGAAAAGTCAGAGCTTGGAGGGGGAGGTCTTAAGTGGGTGTAAATGCCAAATAGGAAGAAGCAAAGAAAACAGAACCAGGGGTGCCTAGTAACAGGACAAGAGGCAATGGGCACAGACTGAAATATGGGACATTCCCCTTAAACCTAAGGAAAAAAAATAATTGAGGGGATTATTGGAACATATGAACACTGGAACATATATACACTGGAACAGATTTCACATATAGGTTACAGAATCTCCATTCTCAGAGATGTCCACATCAACAGAAACTTCTTTTTGTTGACCCTGCTTTGAACAAGGGGCTTGGACTAGATGATCTCCAGAAGTTCCTCCCAAATTCTATGATTTTATGATCCTATGAACAACTAAACTTCAAAAAAACCTCACATGTTGATTGCTAAGAGCATGTACAGGTATAGTTACAGAGATTCAGCAAAGTACGGTAATTTGTTGAGCCATGCTATTAGACCATTAGTAATGAAGCTGTTTAAGATCCCTACTGAAGAAAAAAGGCCTGTTGACTTCACCGTTAGATGTGGTTCAATAGCTGCACCACAAAGCCTTGTGTGCTGGAATGGCAAAAAGGGATATGAACAACAGCATGACCATGGTCTAGGGTCAGAGTAACCAACGAAAACCAACTTCTTACCAGTCCAGGTTTCTATCTATGTTTTTTTGTTTGTTTGTTTGTATCTTTCTATGATACATCAAATGGGCAGATAATGCAAGAATGACTACAGTAATTTAAATGAGTGCTATCATCAACTAACCAATTCCTTTAATTACCAAGTCATGGTGCTAAAAGCCGCTCTAGTATTCAAATCTAAATTGACAATTAAAACTGCAAATACATATAAGTGTTTCTTACTTGGTTTCACAAGAAGCTTTGTCCCTTTTCCAAAGATGATGCTATAGCCAGTATTCACACAATGAAAAACAAGCCAACAAAAACCATCCTTGCAGCCATCACATCCACGCCTATACATATAGGTTATGTGATCTAATCACAGGAAACTTAAAATACAGCACTTCCTTCATGGAAAGATGGGGCTATGGGAATTTAAATGCCTAATCAAACTGCTATTCCTCTGTTGGATGCTCTGCATCTTGGGATTTTCAAATGAAGGTAAGAGAAGTAAGACAGTGCTTCAAACACATCTAGAATCCAGTATATTAGGTGAGAGCAGTGCTGTGGTAATGACCTAACATAATAGAACAAATAAATAAATAAACACTAATTTCCAATTTGCTACTGCATATAATGTTTTTTGTTTGTTTGTTTTTCCCATGTTTTTAAGACAGTTAAGACATTTTAGTAAATCAGCCCTTGGTTTCATGAAGGTTGATATATGGAGACATCTCCTTCTTACTCCCTTCTATCCTCCCCCCCTCCCATGTTTAAGTATTTTAGCAGTTATGCATCTGTAAATTTACAATGAGCACGCACAAAATTTGGCAGGAATTTGTCAACTTCATTTGGACTTATTTTTAAACAGGCTTTTTGATTTTTCTCAATTTAAAGAGTTACACAGCAGTGTGGATACAATTCAGAATAAAATGAAACTGAAGCCTAATTCACTGCCAATGTATAGTATCTTCTGACCATTCCAGTTACAAATATGGGGTCAAATCACAGGTTTATAGCTACTTACTAAGATGTTTTGTTTTCTTTAACCACCTTCCCCTACCCAAAAGAAAAGAGACACTTTAATTTTCTCCAGTGTGATTAGTAGCAGGTCCTCTCAAAAACAGAAATTAAAAGTATGTTGATAACACGGCATGAAAAGGACAGACCAACCCACACCTAATTTTAATACAGCCGTTGTTTTTACCAGATGATGTTTGAATATATGAAGACTATAGGATAAGTTTAAAGGCTGACCTCCCCATCATACATTTTATATACCGTGACAGAAATAATTTTATATACCATGCAGAAACTACCCTCATTCCTATCCCTGAATTTGGTATTGCATTTTGTTTCAGGCTCATTCATGATTGTTTTCTCTAGAAGACAGCATTCTGTACTTACAAGGTAGCACTGACAATCTTGTTCCAGTCCCAAAGTGAGCCTTTCCTCCAGTACCATACACACAGTGCAACATACCCTGTCAAAATCTCGCTTAACACAGATGCAACCATCCTTTCCATAAGTCCTAAGATTTATCCAGAGAGAGGGAGGAAAGATGCCCAACTGTCCCTGACTGCTTGGGTTCCAGATAAATTTAGTTTTCCTCTAAGAAGTTCCCACTTCCATCCTGAGACTTAAGCATGCTGAATCATCTTCCTTCAGCTCTGTCCTATACCAGGACTAAGACTATCCCAGAAAAAAAAAAAAAAAAAAAAAAAAAAGTACAACAGCAAAATCATCTGGAGACTGAGGATAGACACACACTTAAGAGCTTGGGTACCAGCTTTGTTCTGGTGCTTTACAGACTCCTATAGCCTTGTGGAGGAGTTGTGGCCCTTGGACAATTCAAATCCTTCAGCATTCTCAGACATGTTTGTCTATGGAGCTGAGGAGATGAATGCCCAGCTCACTACTACAGATGTTGACTACTGATTACTCTTACAATAAATATGTTACACTAGTCACCAGGTCTCAGGGTTAAAATGACCCTTCCTGCCAAACATTACCTTCCCCACACCAGCATTCGCAGAGTGGTCCTGGATGTAGCAAATCCTCCGTGGCTTTCATATGCAGCTCTGACTCCTCTCTTTGGTCTTAAATTGGCTAAAGTGGGAATGCAGTAACAGGAGAGAGCATGAAGTGGAAAAGCAAGAGGAGAATACCTACTTGGATGAACATGCAGCTGTGTCCCTGGCCCAAAACGGGGTTTTCCTGCTTTGCTGTTCACACAGCACTGCACACCCTTACAAGAAACAGAGGCTCAGTGTGCTCTGATCACCTCCTTTTTCCTTTTGCAATGAGCAGGTTAAGCCCTTGGACAGCAGCGGGGATTTTCATTGGGAGCAAGAACACAGAGGAGGGAAAGGCAGAAACTGGATGAATCTCTGAGGCTCTTTGGAGAATATCAGCCATTCCCAGGCACCAAGAATTTTCAGTCACAGTGCCAAAATGGCTTGCTCTTGTGCTTGCTGTTGTGCAAAAACAAAACAAAACAAAAACAAACAAACAAAAACACATGAAGAGCATTCTGAACATCCACTTTGTAGTTTGGCAACAAAATCAGTGTTCCCTGAGGGCTCAAGTTGCTTTTTCTCTCCTGGAGCACAGCCCCCAGGACATGACTGTGGAGTGAGATTGCAACACACAGGCCTTAACCCACCTGCTTGACAAGACTGTGACTTTAATCCCTGAGCCAAAGGTGAATTTGAGGGCGTTGTCACAATAGCACAGCACTTGACAGAAATCCAGAGGTTTCACATCCCAGCAGATGACACTGCCACCACTCAGGCTGTACCATAGACCCTTTACTTAGACTCTGGGCAAGTGGGATGCTCAGATTCAGCTGGAAACCATCTGCTTTCTGCAGTGTGGATTGATGCTGTGCAATTTCACTTGCTTGGCTTTTTCAGCAGTCCTCTCACTTCAAGCTATCTGCTCACTCACATAAGGTTCCTACTTTCACTGCCCACAAGATATCCAGGCTGAAAGCTACTATCATATTAATCCACAGCTTTTCTTTCTCTGGTTACACTCAGAACAACAGTCTACATATCAGAGCTATTTAGCATGACTAGCAGGAAAGAGTTGCATCAAGCACAGTGTGGACCTACCCTGAGATAGCTAAAAGACCCAAGGTAAGGAATAGAACTGAATCCCATTATGCATCCCCCATAAGCCATACACAGGCACCATGAACAAGATGGTCAACCTATCCATCTGCCCTAAACCACACCACATTTCTGCACACTCCCAGACTATCAGCAGCCTAGAGCACCATGTTCACGGCATCTTTCTCTCAATGGAAGAAGTCCTCCACATACAAAAAAAATGCTAAGCACAAGAGCATCATTCAACAGTGATTGCTTACTTGTGTGGGGATTTCATCAAAGATCATTATCTCAGAGATATCTCTGATGGTTTACATTGGCAACAACAAATGAAATAGTGCCTATACTCTCCTTCCCCTCTATAAAGAGATGTGGATACCACAAGGATGTCCACAAGATGAAACACTGAGTATGTAAGAACATCTGACAAAGGAGAAACAGGAAAGCTGAGCACTCACTTGGTTGGACAGACAGCCTGGTCCCTGAGCCAAAGGTCAGTTTGCCATACCCAGAGCCATAGCCACACAGCATTTCCTCCCATAACAAAAAGCCCAGGCAGCTCACACAGCTTTCTTGTGCCTGAAAACCCCAGAACTTGGCTCAGGCCCCTGCTCATTTAAGGCTCTCTTCAGCCACAAAGCAACCGCCCCGATGTGCCTTTGTAAATAGTTTTCCCACTCTTCCAGGGACAAACTTCTGCCCTACCATCTCTACTTACCAAAACACCTCACAGCTCTGCCATACGCAGAGAGAAGGCACAGGCTTGTGCACACTCATAGAGAGCTTGACCAAAACTTACACTCCAACATTACTGTCTGGGCTACTTCAGCCTCGCCCTGCAAGTAATAACTGTAACTGTACTCACGAGGCTTTACACAAAGCTTTACTCCAGCTCCAAAGGTGAGCCTCTTCCAGTTAGCACTCACAGTAACAAATGCCATTAGGCAAAAGCTCTCATCTCCCCATAGCAAGGACGCCCTTCGTATGGCTGGCAGAGGCCCTTCCCAGCAACACACAGGTCACCCTTTCCCAAGGGCATGCAGACCTCAAGTAGAGCTTTGCTCCAGCCACCTGAAACCTCATTAAATACTGCACTCAGGGCACGCTCAGAGCCTGCAAAGGGAGGGAAGTCATTTCATCTTGGCAAAGCTGAGGGTAAAGGATGAAAATGGAACAACATCTGTAGCAAGAGTCACACATGGAACACCTATGGCAAGCTCCACACTCACTTGGTAGGACGGACAGCCTGGTTCCTGAGCCAAAGGTCAGCTTGTTGTAGCCAGACACACAGCATTTCCTCCCATTACAAAAAGTGCAGCGAGCTTTGCTATCAGAAAGGCAAATCCCAACCAAGGGGCAAGTAAACAAGCCTGACAGAGCCAAGGGAAGGAAAGAACCAAGCAAGTAAGGGAGATGAGCTGCCATAATGAACTGCAGGGAGCCCAAGGCATTGGGACATGTGAGGTAACCAAGTCCTAAGGATGCTCAGAGAATAGCCCAGTTGCGTTTCGGAAGTTCCTCCCCAAAAAACAATGAAGAATAAGGCAAAAGGGAAGCAGCTCTGTTTTTCAGCGTGATTTTCTGCGTACCTGGTACAACTGAAAGCACTGTTCCTTTTCCAAAAGTGACTTTC
>CM021723.1:1675957-1717617 GCA_011074415.1 Stictonetta naevosa | reverse complement strand
CCCTCAATCCACCAAAGCCGTGACAACCTCTTGGCAGTGCTTGGCATCCGCAGCCCAGCTGCACAGTGCTGAAGGTAACTCAGAGCCAGCTGCTTCCTGAAGTCAGGACCCCCCAGGCTCTCCGTGGGACCAAGAGCACCACAGGGCCCTTGGGATTGGCCAAACCCCTTTGGAAAGGACTGCTACTTCTTTTCTGTGCTCAAGCCTGTCCTGAAGGCAAGCTGATTGTGTGCAGCTTTGCAGCTGCAGCATTACAAATCTAAGAGAAGTGCCAGGAAGCCACTGACATCTGCAAAATGAGTATGTTTGCCCCACATGGAAGGAGACTACAAGTTGGTGGCAACACTTACTAGTCAAAAAGTTGTTTCCCCTTCCCAAGGGTGAGCTTGTCGTAGTTCACAAAGTGCTTTTCGCCTCAACAGGAACATAAGGCCTTCCACATCCCTTATGAGACAGGAGAACACTGTTCCTGGGAGTCTGAGCCCTGAGATTTTTCCCTTGGACAAAGCAGAAACCTTTCAGGAGACCTCCAGATCCTCAGTCCACTGGAGTGTCCTCTATCCATCATTAGGTGGTGCACACTCCTGCCAAAGAATGCATCACTCAACTTGTTGAGGAAGAGGAGGGGAAGTTGGCAAAGAAGGATGCAGGAAAGCCTAGGTCAGGAAAGGACCCTGGCAATAGGGGCTGTCTTCCTCCCACACCCTACCTTTCAGTTACATTAAACTTATAAGTTTTTGAGGCAGCTTTGAGATGTTACAAAGACAGTCACCCACCACTTGTTCTTCCCTACAAAACAATGAAGAACAAGGCCAAAAAGTAGATACTCCGGTTTTGAGGCACAAGAGCATGTTTCAATGGTAACTGCTCACTTGTGTGGGGATTTCATCAAAGATCATTATCTCTAAGAGACACCTCTAAGGGCTTGCTTTGGCAACAACAAATGAAATAGTGCCTACACTCTCCTTCCCCTCTGTACGGAGATGTGGATACCACAAGGATGTTTACAGGATGAAACCCAGGATACATAAGAACATCTGACAAAGGAGAAACAGAAAAGCTGAGCACTCACTTGGTTGGACAGACAGCCTGGTCCCTGAGCCAAAGGTCAGTTTGTTGTATGCAGAGCCATAGTCACACAGCATTTCCTCCCATTACAAAAAGCCCAGGCATTTCCTGGAGAAGCGGCACTTGTCCCCAGGGCTGAGCTGAGCCATGCCAAGGCTGGGAGGGGCAGCAGAAGGGTAAGATGGGTGTGAAGGATCCTAGGCCACAACTGGAGGAGTCTAGGTTTGTGGGATGTAACAGGGTCCAAAACTGAGAGGCAACACTAAAACTCCCCCTGTCCCTGTCCCCAATAACTGTAACTGTACTCACAAGGCTTTACATTAAATCTTTGTTCCAGCTCCAAAGGTGAGCCTCTTCCAGTCAGCACTCACAGTAACAAATGCCATTATACAAACTCTCTCATCTCCCCATAACAAGGAAGCCCTTCGTGTGACTGGCAAAGACCCTTCCCAACAACACAAAGGTCACCGTTTCCCAAGGGCATGCAGACCTCAAGTTGAAGGTTGCTCCAACCACCCAAAACCTCATTAAATACTGCACCAGGGCAGTCTCAGAGCCTGCAATGGGATAGAAGGCATTTCAGCTCTGCAACGGTGAACTGAAAGGATTGGAATGGAACAACATCTGTAGCAAGAGTCCCATATGGAACACCTATGGCAAGCTCCACACTCACTTGGTAGGACAGACAGCCTGGTCCCTGAGCCAAAGGTCAGCTTGTAGTTGTCATAGCCACACAGCATTTCCTCCCATTACAAAAAGCCCAGCACACCCCCACTGGAGAAGCTGCACCTCTCCCCACCCCATGCTTCCCTGTCCTGACAAATCTTCTGCTTATCAACAGCTCGAGGAAGAGGAAGGGAAACTGGGGAATAAGGGCTCAGCTGAGCTTATGTCAGGAAAGGCCATGAACACCCCTGGGGCTCTCAGAGCCAGCCTGACAGTCTTTCTTCAGCAGAATGGTCCAGCCATGCAGTGCTGTGCTAGAGACATCTAACCTACCCTAAGTTTCCCAGGTAGGCATGGCCATGGCATAAAATCTGTTTCTCTAAACATGTAAGTTTAGTACTCTATTCTTTTCATATGAAAGCAATAAAGGAGCAATATTATTTGAAACATGAGGGTATACCTCAGTAGAACTTTTGACAAAACCATACTCATATAGCACTCATATTTAAAAGAAAAAATTGAGAATTAATATAATTGAGATTAATTGAGATGAATATAATTTTAATAATGTAATATTTGAACATTGGCCAAATATTGCTTAATCTTAATTAATATAGGTTTAATACTTATTTGATTTTACTCTTAGTTGAGCTCTACTTACAAAGGTGAATTTGTATCCATATATATTCACACGGTGTTTGCCGTAACAAAAAAAAAAACAAACCTGTAGGTGTTTTCTCTCTCCAGTAGCTTACTAGCTCCTAAGCTGTGTTTCTTGGCTTGGCATTTTTTAAAAAACTCATTGTTCACATGTAAATTCTGTGAAAATATTAGTTTAGATCTCCCTTCAAGATTTTCTTAATTAGCCATTTCTTTCTGCTTTGAGACAGTGTTCTATGTAAACACACAAATTGCAGTTCCTGAAAATAAACTTAGACAAGGTTCTGAAGAATAGAAATAAAAGGCAGCTTTTGGAGATTTCTGGAAACATAGTGCTGAAGAAAATGATTATGTGGCATGGGACTCCTTTCTTCAGGTATGAAGCTGTAACTGATTGATTTGTTTATTCTCTTTAAATAAAAATAAATATCTAGCATTAGGTCCTTTGGGATGAATATTATCTCTCTCTCCTCCAGAGAGGACACTAGATGTTTGTAGAGGCTAACTGGAAAAATATTCTGTTCATTGCTCCAAAACCTGTATTAAACTCATTTTGAGTATTTGCAAATGAAATAAAGGTTTTATCTCTCAATGAGACATAAAAAGTGAAAAGTGTACTCTCTTGTAAGACTATCCCATTGCTTCCAAACACCTGTTTAGCTTCATAATGAGTTTTGTGCCTGATGCAAGGTCAATCTTGACTTTTGATCATGCACAAAAGGAAAGAACAATGAAATTTTAATACCAGTGTCACAGAAATGGGAATTTGGCTTTCCTATCCCTAGCCATTTAGGTTGGATTTCTACCTACCAGGTTTCACCACCAGCTGTGTTCCACTTCCAAAGGTGACTTTCCAGTTGGATACTGAAGTCACACAGTGACACATCCACTAACAAAAACATCATACAACTTTTAGTCCAGATAAGTATATGTAAAACACAATAACTGGGAAAATGTGTCACCATTAGCACATACCTCTGACTCATCTCTGTCTCCTAGATGGTTTCATGTCAATAAAATGGCATGATTTTGAAGGGGAATATGCAAATGAAAAGTCAGGATGAATGTCTAGGATATCTGGTTCAGTATTACACAGGGGCAGAATTTCCCCAGCCTCTTCTACCTCTGTTAATGCATATAAAATCACTTTTATATATACATATATATATTACTTTTTGTTGTTGTTTGTTTGTTGTTTTGTTTTGTTTTGTTTTTGTTGTGTTTTTTTCTTTGTTTGTTTTAATTGGGCAGAGACTTCTAGAGTCTCTGAAAAGCCATCATCTTCTCCTTTCTCTGGTTCTTGCTTGGAGTTACGGTACAGACATACAGACTCATCTATCACACAAGAGCTTCCCTCCACTAGCTAATACTGTGCACTACCTTTGCACTAAATGGTCCAGCCACATGTTCAATCCAGCCCTAAAAGCAGTAGATATGGAAGAAAATTCCCTTGCCAAGATCATTTAATATAAAGGACCAATATATGTAAATAATGGCAGGATAAGTACTGCCATTTCCAAGCACCAAGTTTCCCAATATTTCTGAAAAATACTTTGTTCAGATCATTCACTTACTTGTTTTAACACTGAGCCTTGTTCCTTTGCCAAACTTCATCTCGTTATATCTGGCTCCTGAATTCACACATCATTTAACTTCTTTGAAAAAACCTTTCCTGTTCTGCAACTGTACGTCAAGCAGGGAATAGCCTGATCTGTAAAGATTTCTGGACAGGAATGAATAAAGATGAGCCCCATCCAGACTTACGCAAGCCAGAAAAGAAAACTCATGAAAAATATTTCCATTCTGTAAGCTACCCAGACATGAACCTATGTCTTCATTCTTTATTCCTCATTAAGAGTTCTGATCATATATGCAGACTAAAACATAAGGAAGACAGGAAAAAATGAGGACTTTCCTTTACAACTAGTTTATTAACCATGTTCTTAATTAATTTCTGAGAAGGATGTGTATGTTTCAGCTTTTCATATGCATTATTTGTGCTGTCCCATGTATATCTAAGAGAATGGCTTTTTTATGAAAGGTTTTTAAAGATGCAATACTGAAGCATATTCCTCCTTTTGCCACCACCTCAGGATATAAACTGTATTTTAAACGGGATCTGAATCAAGTCAAGTCTGTAGCTGAAATCAGCTACATTTTGTGATGGTGCCCACTTACTAAGAAAATCTTGGTTTTCTTCCCATCGCTGTCTACATTTCACTTTTCATTACAAACATCCCCCCACACACAGTATTTTCCACCTTTTTGGAAGAGTGAAATGCTTGTCACAGAATTCAGCAAAATAATGATTTCTCAACTATGAATCTAAGGCAAAATATATCAAAAATACTATTTTGATCACAAACCAGGATTTATTACAATTATTTAGCCTGGCCACTATATAACACAAGAAAGAAAACAGAGTACAAGATTCCTACAGTATCTGAGAGTCTCACTATAGAAAAAAAATGAAAGCAATGACACCCTACAGATCAACATTATGTACCAATAAATTGAGTGGGGTACATTTCCACAATAGTTTCAGAGCAAGTGAAACTGGTCCTTCAAAGTGTATTTTAATGTCTTTCAGTAAATTTGATCTGCTGAATCTGGGCCCCCAGGCCTTTGACCAGCTTCCAGAAGAATACCTTAAGAATTTTGATTTCTTATGGGAAAAATGTGCTTGTTACAATAAACTCCTTAATAACACTGAGTATCTGTCTTATAATTTACATTCAACTTTCAATTTCAATCCCCCTACACTTTTTCTTTATCTTCACAACCAGATAGATCTCTATATCTTGAATATCATAAAGAGAATTAGATAAAAAAACTACCACCACCACCAAAAAAAAGGTGTTGTTAATTAGACCCCACTTACTTTTTGTCATAACCAATCATGTCCCCTGCCCAAATGTCTGCTTTCAACCTCCTACAATTTCACTGCCCAAGAATCTTCTAAATAAATAAAAAATAAAAATATAAAATCAGCTCTGAAATTTGAGTCTAAGAATTTCTCAGCTGAAACGTCTTAGTCCCACGACCTTACTGTAAAGAGAAGGTTGTGATTTAAAAAAAAAAAAAAAAAAAAGGCAAATGTCATATGTAGAAAAAATATTTTCTGGGAAATGCCTTTTGGACTGTTTTTTGTCCTTTGCCCCTAAGATACTTTCTTTGAACTAAAACTGAAAACTGGATGTTTTTTTCCTATTTATGAATCATTATTCTTTTTCTTTTTTCTAGTAAGTGAACAAAAAGTTCGATTTACTTTAAAGATTTTTGGTATACCTGCATATTATTTGTCTGCCTCTCAAAAGAAGCATAAATGATCATTTTGTCACCATGATTCAATAGAAAATGAAGTCAAAAAACCTAACAGAACTAGATCACATTTATGATTTACATTTATGATTTGCACACACGCAGGATGTATCTGAATTCATCAGATGAGCGTGCAATGCTCTGTAAGAAAATATCTATGACCAGGACATAAAACATTTCTGTATCCATCTCCACTGAAGACGGGAGTTGAACTGGACGGACTCTGGGAGGACCTCGGATTTGCTGAAACCATACAGTCTAAGATCAGTATTTTTACCTGAAGACTTACTTGGAAGTACAGACATGCGCGTTCCTCCACCAAAAGTGAACTTTCCATAGGTACCAAGTACACTGTGATAAGGTGCTTTACATAAACTGTTACTGGAAGAGTTTAACAGATTCCCAATCACCGCTGAATGACAGAATTAAATGTTGCAATTCCAAAATCCTTTGGAGCCAATATAAGCAAAATGTCTTTCTGTGCTGATGACTGTATCCTCCAAAGTTTACTCTAGCAGGTTAAGAATATGCTAAACCAAATCTTATCACAAACAGCAGAAAATAATACTTTGATGTCCACATTAGTACATGTTTTGGGGCTGTGAAAAAAAAAACAAAACAAAACAAAAAAAAAAACTAGTTTTAAGTTTCACTGTTTCTCCCAGTTGAGATATTTCAAATGAGACATGGATATAAACAAAAGAGGACAGCATTTAGTATGTAACATTTCCATGCAACCATTATTTTGCCAATTTACTAATTTTAAAATAGAAATTTAAAAATTGTCTTGTTTCACACCCACCACCCTTGTAAGACAGTATATGTTGGAAGACCATAGGGCCATATGAAAAATCAAAACTGAGAGGTTTTTCAGTCTTAAGAATACTCAGCAGAACAGACATGAGATTCCCTAAAGACAGGATTTCCAAACAAATTAAATGGAAAAAAAAAATGGAGGTGAAATTATTAAAATTAGTTTGATATAAGAAGCTGAATCATGGAAAAAGAAGCTAGGCTGTTAACGTTTGTGTACGACATTCTTTATTTCTCACTTACTTGGTATTATAAAAATGCTTACTCATTGGCCAAATATTACTGCCCCCAAATTTCATATTCACACAGACAGCAAGTGCTTTATAAAAATAATCCATATATATATTCCTTTTAACTCTTCTTCTCCTACCTAAATGCAACTGAGAGTATTAAAGGATGACATCCACAGGTCATTACTGAATGTTACTCATGGCTTGACTGAAGAGATGACCCTCATGACTAAAGAGATTATCCTTCATCTCTTTATTCATGTTGTTCATAATAGTCTTCATGCTATTTGTATCTAAAGAATTTACATATAGCAATAATGTGTTATTTTTGTTTGTTTGTTTGTTGTTGGTTGGTTTGTTTGTTTTAAAGTACCTGTAGATATCTTCCTTTCTTTTCTTCCCTTTTTAAATGGAAACTAATTGCTTTCACAAAGGAATCATCTCTCTGTTTTATATATGCATCTACTTTCAAACATTTACAAGGCATTACTTCACCAGTAAAAGGAAACAGTTTTTACCATCACTTTATTTCCACTCCTGAAGGTGAATGTAATGTTAATTTTCTTGATAATAGTTAACATGGTGCTGTGCTTCGGATCTGTGATGAAAATAGTACTGAGAACAAAACCATGTTTTAGTTGTTGTTAAGCCAATTAGTCAAGGACTTTTCTACTTCTCATACTGCCCTGCCAGCACACAAGAAGCTCTGAGGGGACACAGCCTGGTCAGCTGACACTAACTGACCAAATGGATGTTCCATACCATATGGCATCATACTCAGCAATAAAAGCTGGGGAGAAAGAAGTTGGGGGCCGATACTTAGGAGATGGGGAGCAACAACATTTGGAGTGACTGATGGCATTCTTCTTCCCAAGAAACCATTCCATATGATGAGCCCTACTTTCCTGGAAATGGCTGATCTGCCTACTGATAAGTAGTGAATGAACTTCTTGTTTTGCTGTGCTTGCATGCACAGCATTTGCTTTACCTCTTAAACTGGCTTTTATCTCAGCCCATGAGTTTTCTCACTATTACCTTTCTGATTCTCTCCCCATCCAATGGAGGGAGAATGAACAAGCAGCTGTGTGATATATATGCCTGCTGGGTTTAAACCACAGCAGTGAATTACCTGTTGCAGAGAGAACTCAGAACCATGGTATATGCAATAACACAAGCTTTAATGAATTCAATAAACTCAGTTTCTACTGGTACCTCATTTGCTGTCAAGCATGCTCAGATCAGCTCTGGCTTAAAATTCAGAAGTAGTTTCTCCCTACAAACTTGCTTCTACTTCTCCTCAAGGATTGTTCCTTATCCAATCACACAGACAGGAATAGTCTCACTCAGGAACACTGGTAAAGACTAATAATTAATAAATTCATAACAACCTTAGATATTTCAGTGCTTTTTAAATCATTTTTTTTTAATCATACCTAATTAGGTATTCACATGTCATTCACTGTTTCTATTCTGGAAACTCAGATTAAAACAATAACCCAAAAAATTAGTTAAACTATACAGGGAACTAGTACTGGATTGGACTTCTTCTTTGGCCTACATATATGTACATTTGTATACATGCAATCCTCAGAAACACAGGCACTTGCTTTCTAAAGCCTTGGACATTTCTTTTAGGCTTACATGGCTATAATTTAGGTGCATTCCTCCTCTGAATTTAAGCTCCTGGTTGTCACCTCCAAAGTTACACCCACAGAGCTTTACAGAATCCTGACCATGGAAAGTTTTTGATCTGGGACAGAATTTATCCAATTCTCTTTTCAATCCTAACTGTGAAACTAGTAAAAATTTTCATTTGAAAAGTCTTTTTCCATTCCAATCCCTCATTGCCCACTCCTCCTAGCTTTCACATAGTACAAAGAAACTGAGACTCTGGACTGCATGTTCAAGGAAATTTTATGTCCTGAGACAGGCCAGCAACATATCCTATGCATGTGAGTTATCTAAATTTAGTACAGATGTACTAGTGCATCTCTGTAGTGGAAAGACATAGGCAATTCTCAAGCACAGTTCTCTTCTTAAAAAAAATAAATAAATAAATAAATAAATAAACAGAGAAACAAAAAACTCAAAATCCAGTGATAAAGATAGAAGCAAAAATCAGCTTGGGTTAGTAGATTTGACCTTGAAGGCTTGGTACTAAAGGGACTAAACCTAGTCTCTCAAGTCAGACAATTTCAAGATGAGCATTCACTTGTTCTTCATCAAGAAAACTGCTTCAAGAAATTATTCTTAAATCACTAAATGACAAATCACTAAATGACAAAGCTCCTCACAGCATCATGAAGATCTCTTTTTTTAGATTTTTATTTCTGGCACTTACTTGGAAGAACAGCCAGCCTTGTCCCCTCTCCAAAACTGAGTGTTTCATAGACACGTATGGAGTTACACTGTGACAAAGAGCTTTACCAAAGATTCTGGCAGTAGCTGTTGACACAGAGGAGGGGTTCTTTTTGTTTGCTTTTAAAGCTTTGATGTGTATACACAGATCTCTTAGGGGTTTCTTCTCAAGCTTTCTAGATCAAAACCCTAAAATTTCTCATAACAATTCACTACTTTACTATTTTACCCCTCTGTGATGTGCTGTGGGATTCTATCTCACCAGCACAGTTCTTATATATCATAGAAAAGTCTGTAGCTGCATCTTTCTATGATAATTGTTCTAACTTCTACAGTTGCTGTTAACTGCAGCCTTGAAGGTGGGTAAAAAAAATGGGGCTGGAATGGAAGATTTTCTATAGCACTTTCTCCATCCACCTCGGTTAGTGTATATCCCATCCTACACCAACCTGCTACACCACTGAGACAACTCATATTTAAATTATCTAATTTCTTCATCCAATACAGGCTAAATATAATGATGTTTCTTCATTTTTTATTTTTTTTTTCAGATGCCCATGATTCCCCTGATCAAAACGATGACCAACCCTTAAGAATGTATTACTCTCCCAGATGTGAATCTGCCTTTGTTCTCTCATTCCCAAGTTTGGAGGTTGGGATTTCTTCCATTATCTTCCTTTACAACTGAAATTATAAACAGACAGTCTACAGTGGAATGTTTTCAGACAAGTCTGTATTCCAACATGGTTTATTTTTTCCTCTTCCAATCTTAGAAGAGATTTTGTCTCAAAGCTAAGCAAGTAGCCACTTACAGCATTCCCACTGCAATGAACCACCTCAAAATGCCTCTCAAAACTCAGGTTAAAAAAACTGTGGAAGTCATCCAATTCCATCCAAACTGTCTAGTGATTACCCTGGAATGATCATTCTAAGATTCTTTAATGATCATCATAAGATTCTTTAATGTTTTTCAGGTTTACTGTTAAGCTGCTCCTTGTCCAAAGGTGATTTAATCAAAACCAGTATATCACCACTGTCAGAAACTTTCCCAAAACTTAAGAAGATTTACAGGTACACAAACTTCAAAGTTTATGAGTTCTCACAACTTAAGCAAGGAGAATTACTTGTTCCAGCTTTGGTGCAAGACATGCCCTCGTATTTAAGGCAAATTTTGAGTATTACTTCCAGTATCTTAAGTTGGAATAGTTGTTTGGGGAAACTAAATGCTTCTGTACCCCCATCACTCTCTTCCTAAGACTTCCCTATTGGACTTCTACTGCAAAAGCTATAAATCACATGATTTTCTATTTATGATGGACACCATACTGAGCTGTTTGTTTTGCTGTAGTGCTATAACTCTATATCACTACTCAATAAAGTACATTAAAAACAGTCTTAAATGTTCAGTTTGAATTAAAAGGATCAGAGTTGCTGAATTACTTGAGAACAAGTACCAATTTAGTTCTGTTTGTCTAGTTCAACTGTAAAATCACAGATTTCATGAAGATGTTTTCCCCCACTTGGAATTGCTTGTAAGTGCATGCAAACATATCCACTTCCAAATATGTATCTTGATAAGAACTGTTCAATGCTATGCCATCATGAAAATGTTTATAGAAAGTCAGGTTGCAACTGATACGCTATTTTAGTTAGCCGATGATAAAGAAGGTTCCAGAAAATTGTTTAAATTCTCCTCTTTTCAACTGTGGGATGACAGAATCACAGGAGCACAGAATGGCTGAGTTTAATAGAGACCTCTGGAGGTCATCTGGTTGAACTCCACTGCTCAAGCAGGGCCATTTAGAGGAGTTTGCCAAGGCCATGTCCTGAAGGCTTTTGAAGATCTCCAAGGAGGAAGACTCCACAACATCTGCTGGCAACCTGTCCCATTACTCAGTCAATCCCAAAGTGAAGAAGTGCTTCCTTATGTTTAGACAGAACCTCTTGTGTTCCAGTTTGTGCCCCTTGCTTCTTGTCCTGTTACTGGGAACCACTGAAGAGAGTCTGTCTCCATCCTCTTTGCACCCTTCCTTCAAATATTTGTAGACATTGATGTGATCCCTCCTCCCTCCAATAGGAGAGATGTTCTGGTGCCTGAACCATATTTGTGGTCATTTGTTAGACTCTCTCCAGCATGTCAATGTCTCTTTTGTGCTGGGAAGCCCAGAACTGGACATAGTATTCCAGGTGTGCCCTCCACAGTGCTAAGTAGAGCAGAAGGATCACCTCCCTTGACCTGCTGAAAAGACTTTGCCTAATTAATCCAAGAATACTGTTGGCTTTCTTATCAGCAAGGGCATGTTGTTGACTGCTGTTAAACCTGCCAAGAGGTCCCTTTTTTCCAGGTTGTTTTCTATCCATGTGGGCCTCAGCATGTACTGGTATTTGGAGATGCTCTTCCCCGGATTCAGGACTTTGCACTTCTCTCTATTGAACTTCATGATGTTCCTACCAGCCTATTTCTCCAGCCTGTCAAGGTCTGTATGTATAACAGCATGCTCCTTTGGGCCGTCTGTGCCCCTCACCCAAGCTTTGTGTCACCTGCAAACTTGGTAAGAGTACACCCCTCCCTCATCACCTTTAACAAAGATATTAGACAATACTGGAGCCAATATTGACCCCTTGGATACACCGCTTGTTACTAATCTCCTACGGGACTTCATGCCACTGATCACTACTGTCCAGGCCAAGCTGTTCCACCCCAATGTCTTCTTATCCAGACCGTACATCAACATCCTGTCTATGAAGTTCTTGTCAATAAATTGAAAGCCTTCCTGGCATCAAGGTAGACAATATCTGTTGCTCTCTCTGATATTTAAGATGGATTAATTTACATTTTGGGCAAATAAATAGATAAATAGATAAATTAAAAACAAGGGGGAAAAAAAACAGGAATTCTTATACTGAGTAGGGTTTGGGGGATTTTAGGTACACCTCTTGACAAAAATTAAGTTGGTATTTGCAATGCTTTTGCTCCTGTAGAAAATTTTGCAAAAACTAATTTGGGTTAAACAAACAAGCAAACAAAAAACAAACAACACAACAGACTAATGCATCTAATTATTTTTTGACTCTCATGTACTAGTTCTAGTATTTTCAAATTGCTGATGGACACAAAAGAAGCATCCTAGGAACAAAATTCAAAAATAGAGTCTCTTCACAAATATTATTTTATATTTCTCCCCAGAAACAAACCTTCCTACTCTGTGCTTCTCTCTATAAACAGGCAGTAACTTTCAAGCCCCTTCTAGTGTGTGAAGAGAATAGCATCCATGATCAGCATTTCCACAGTCAGAAAGGAGTCCTGAATATGCAGGATCAAATCAGACAGAAAACACATGGTTTTGTAGCAATAATCTCAGTTCTTAAAAAAATAATATATATATACATATATAAATATATACGTATATATATTGCCCACAGCTGGCTAATTTTAATTTAATTTTAATGCACAGAGAATAAGAATATGATACATTTGGAGCATATCCATATTTCTGCAGGATTTTTTCCTCCAGTTCTTCTTATCTGACTGTACTTTCTGTTCTGAATATCACATCTGAGATGCTTCATCACTATAGTAATCAAGAGCTTTGCAAAGTGCCTACTGTGAATGGGGTTTTATTCATGAGATTTATTTTACTTCACAAAACTGACTGCTGTAAATGGCAGAAAAGTGATTTGTGCTCCTGGCACTTTCACAGAATCACAGAATCACAGAATTGTAGGGGTTGGAAGGGACCTTGAGAGATCATCGGGTCCAATCCCCCTGCCAAAGCAGGTTCCTTAGAGCAGGCTGCCCAGGTAGGCGTCCAGATAGGCCTTCAATATCTCCAGAGAAGGAGACTCCACACCTCCCTAAGCAGCCTGTTCCAGTGCTCCATCACCCCCACCGTGAAGAAGTTCTTTCACATGTCAGTGCGGAACTTCCTGTGCTCCATTTTGTGGCCATTGCCCCTTGTCCTGTCCCCACAAACCACTGAAAAGAGGTTGGCCAAATCCCTCTGTCTCACACAGATACACAACATTTTATTCCATGTTTGAGAATTTTAAATGGGATTGAGGCCCTTGGAAATTACATCTTCATTTTTCTATAAACAAAAATGAGCAGCTTACCTCTTGAGCTTGCACTTTTAGGCATATTCCATGCACAAATATGATCTTATCAATATTCATACTCACAGTAGTTCAGCCCTTTACAAAAGTGTGATGTCCATGCTCTCCTGAAATTTAAGAGGTTTTCATCGCACTTAATACTTTGATGTGATAATGAATGATTAATAATTTTAACTTTAAAGCAACTTGACTATCATACATGGGAACGGAATATTAAAAGCCTTGAAAATTCCCTTAAAATGAACAGGATATAAAAGCAGACATTCCTTTGTCTGCTGAGAAAGACCAACCAGTGTAACTGTGGTGAAATAAATTAATGTCTCAGTAACTTTGTTAAGATAAGTGAATACCTGTAGATCTTCTTTAGGGGACAGAAAAAAAATGATTTTTTTTCTGAAATGTTTACTTTATTCGTGAATGCAAACTTCTTATAAAATCATTTTCTTTCTGTACCACAGTGCACAGAGAAGAAAAACATTTTAAATAGTTATAAATCAGTGTATAATAACTGAGCATCCCTTCCAGAATAGCTTAGCCAGTCAGTTCCACTTTAGCCACACACTGCAGTCTCAAGCATATTTACATGCATCAAATGAAATGAAAAATAAATAAATAAATAAATAATAATAGAACCAGCAGCTCATCAGATGTTTTTCTTGGGTAGCAAGCACAGCAGGAATTATGTTTTTACTCAGCATTATACTAGTTGAATTGAAGAATAAATGTGGTTTCTATGCCAGCAGTAAGTTCCCATCCAAATTTTATTACCACAGTGTTTACAAAAATAAAAATATCACTTCTTTCATTGTCCAGATATTTTTTTCTCTGTAAGATAATCATTGCACAATTTGCATTTATACGTTTTCTTTCAGTGCCATTCCACATTCCAGAGGTACTGAACAACAAAACTGGGAAGGAAGGGAGGAATTATTATTGTTCAAATTGTAAATTTAGTGCTGGGAAACCTCTGTGTCTATCCATGCAAAAATGATTTATGCATAAAATGGCTATGTTTCCAAACTGTATTGTATGTGCAATACCTACTGAAGTCAAAGTCTGAAAGGTGGGAAGGAAATATCATCCATATCCTTATAGAATGAAAAGCAGCAGATCAAATAACTCAGAAGTTTTAAGCATCTTCCCCAGAGTTCCAAATGCACAAACTTGTTATACAAATAGAAACTCTCCCACTGATGAGAAATATATAGAAATATAAGAGAATTAGAAACAAAAACAGTCCCATTCGGTCTTTGTGCTTAAGTCATTTCATTCTCCTCCTAGTTCCTGCAGCATTTGGGTACATAACAAATTCTAAAGAATTTATGTACCTCATTTCACACCCAGTGGAAACCAAACGATAAGTCATTTTACTCAAATCACATAGCAAATGACCACTTCTAAGGCCAGTCATTTAACAGCCTCCTGACCTGTGATTGGCTGTACCCATTTACATTTGTTCAGGAGCATAACTTCCAGACAGAGTCTCACACCTCAATATAGTCATTACTGCGATTGAAGTATACCCAATGAAGAAAAGGGTCACAACGTATGACACCCTGAATTATCAAATAATAAAGGGCCACCCAAACCTATGTCAAAAATAAAATATTTATTGTATTTTACTAGGATCTCTTTTGCAATGGAAGAATCTTAATCCTTCAAATAACAGTAAAATACAATAAATATTTTATTTTTGACACGGGTTTGTAGCATACCAATTACCTTGATAACAGCAAACAGATTTACCTTTTTCAAGAAACAGCCAGGTCCATAGGCAGGACTTTAATGGAACTGAAGTGCCTGGGTCCTTCCAGAGTGAGAAACTTTCCATAGTGCAGAAGACCATAATATTCAAAGGAGAAAAGGGCCTCAGCAGGACAACACAGCTCCTCGGTGCATCTCATCCACAGCCTTCCTAGCTGCAACAAATTGTACTGTAATGTCTTCGTCACAGGGCAACAGACATTGTGGCATTTCTAATTACTCCTTATTATTATTATAATCTTCATTAGCTGAAGCCAGAGATCTTCTACTTCACTCCTTTCTGCTTCAGTCTTCTTCCTTGTTTAGCAAGACATCCATATCTTTGAAAGGCCTTAACCTGCTTTAGCCATAACAGATTTTCAGGGAGAAAACTCATCCCCTAATCCGAGCAACACAGTCTTTCTACCAGCTGGAATATTCTGGCTGCTGAGTTTGTGTTGTTGTTGTTTTGTTTGTTTATTAAAAAAAACAACACAAAGCCTCCCCTCCCCCACCCCCACAAATACTAACATATTTCAAGAGTAGTTCTACAAGCTTTTTCTTTATTATACTCCATTTCCTTTGTTATGAGTCACTTACTTTTCTGTACAACCATTTTAATGTGCACATGAGAATAAAGCATCTTTGAACCTCAGTTCAGCTATTCATCTTTTTTCACGTGTGCCTTTCTGACACTGGACTTTCTGAAGCCTGTATATCATATAACAAGAAGTTTCATCTGCACCTGTTGGGAATCAAGAAATGCAAAGCCAAAGCAAATTAGTTTAATCCGTGGCACGTGCAGAGGCAACATTTACTGTTTTTTCAGTTTGTTTGTTTGGTTTTGCTTTTTGTATGTTTTGGGTTTTTGTTTGTTTGTTTGTTTCATTTCTTTCTTTTTCTTTTTGACCTATTTATTAGAATTCATCTAATTTAAGATGTTGTCAGAAAAATAAACACTTTAACCAGCAGGTAGCAGGAGAGATCAAGGAAAGAAATTCAGCTTATTTCAATACAGCTAATTTTATCAGAAGCTTCTTAATATTTCAGAGCATACAGGACAGATTATTACCAGCAGAATCCAGGGTTCTTTCTATAACATGTTTAATGCTATGTAAGACAACATAAAGATTTAGCTGTAGAAAAGTAATTTAATATTTTTCACTTTCATGCAGTTTTATATTATTTAAAATAATAGCAAGAGAACAATTAGCTTATATTCTCTGTATCTGTAAACACTTAAAATATCTATAAAATCTAATATGTCAAAAAGTGAAATAAAAATAGGTGTACCATCTCAATTTCAAAGTCCAAATGAAAAAGGATAGACTGGTGGAATTCAACCCACCCCCTCAAAAAAAATCATTTGGGATTTTTTTACCTCATTCTCATGTATTTTATTTACTTTAACAAGTTAAAAATCCCAGATATATGCTGTATTTTTCTCTGAGAACCCTTTAAAATGTATGTATAGTCCATATTCCAAAAGCAACTCCTCTTCCACAGAGGACTACAAGCACATACAATAATAATCACAGGAATAGCTCTTATATCCTGCTGGGTTTTGCAATTGTAAAAAAAAAAAAAAAAAAAAAAAAAAAAAAAAAAAAAGAGAGAGAGAAAAAGAGAAAGAGAGAGAGAGAGTCTAATTTTAGGAGCAATGTAAAGCAAACATCCTTCCTTTATTTTGACAAGAAATTACTAAAAGAAACCCCACTTCAGGACTTCAGGCTGAAATGCTATGCATGTAAGCAGCTTAAAGACCTGTTTTAAGACCTGCTCTAGCCCTGTCTAGTGTGAAAAATGACAGTGGGACATCACATGCAAAACAAACAAACAAACAAACAAGGTTTTCTGTAAAGATAAGATTGAGGCTTGTTCATGGCACTGAGTTGTGTGCTGGAAAGGGGTTCAGATAGGCATTTCTTCTTTTTTTTTTCTTCTTTTTTTACATATGGCTGGAGTAAATATTTGTGTTGAAGCAGTTTGCTGCAGGATACAAAGATCCATGCATTGCTGATCTTAGTGTGTTTCTCTGCAGCTTGAGTACAAATATGTTGATGCTGTCCCTGAACTTCTCCCTTTCTGTGACATTTTTGCTAGCTCTAAGAAAGCCAAGGCACAAAAGAAATCAGACTGGGAGTCCTTGTGCTGCCAGAGCTTTTCTGAGCATGAAGCTTTGCCATCTTTTGAATTGTGTAGCAAGATGAAACCTAAGAGACATCTAAAGCACCTTGCATAGGCGATTCCCATACATTTCTGTAGAAATGAGAAATGTACAGAGTGGAGGTGTAAACACACTTCTCCCTACATATAACTAGAAATATGACAGAAAATGCAAAATATTCTCCTTGCTGTTCAGGTTTTCTTGCTGTACTTGACAATTTCCCACTTGGCCATTTGGAAATATATTTATTTAGGGTGCTTTTATTGTCCCCTACCACAGGAGAGAACTATCATCATTTTGACTTGCTCAGCAAGAAGGGACATACAGGTGTTAGACAGTATACTCTACATTTTCTGTTTCTTTCATCTGAGTTTGAACCTCTGAATTCTGATGCTGTCTGATTATTTAATTTAATGATCAACCAAATAATTATTTTGAGAGAGACTGAAAGCCCTTTGCACCTTTTTTTTTCTAGAATTACTGCATCCATTAAATTAACAATAATCTTGCACTGAGCACAGAAACGAGCATCATTCTCTCCATACTGAGCTCACAAAAACTTTTATGCTCATATTTCCCTTTAGTGTCATGAATTGTTGTGCAGAGCAGGATTCTTCTGGTGTGTTTCTTCTACCTGTAACCCAACTGTTTGCCAGACTATAGTCAGTGGAGGGAAACAATTCATAAGTAGTTTAGGGAGGCATGAATAATGTGCTAGGATTATTTCTATACACAGTGGTGAAACATTTCTCTTCTGTGATAGATGAGGAAAAAAGCTAACTCAACCTTTGTAGATATAAGTTCTCTGTAGCCTTTGCAGATATAACACTGTTCTGATGCAGCTTCCTATGCTGAAACTTCAGCTCTTTTCTAAAAGTGTCATTCTGTCTCTTGGTAGTGTGAAGAGGGAGACAGAAGAAGTGCAGATAAACAGCTTGCTCTGGATAAGAAGAACATAGAGCATGAACATCAGTTTTTTCTTCCCTTTTGCTAGATAAAAAGGCTCCAATTTGTTCTGTGGGTGGCAAACAGGAAGTTTCTTAGAGCAATGCAATTACTGACAGAAAATGGAAGAAAAAAAATCCCTTGCTGACACATAGCAGAGAAGAAGGAAAAACACTTCTGAGCAATCATTCCGAATGAATTGTGTAGAATTTCACTAGCAAAGGGCTTGCCTTATTGGTTTTCATTGCTTTGGTAGTATTTTCTATTTTATATTTATTAATGGAATATTTCCTGAGGAGGGAAATCACAGCTACTTTCAAACTTACCTAGGAAGCCATACCCTATGTTATTTTCACTGCAATGAATGTCTAGAACTTCTAGCATACTTCAGTTATAGCTTTAGTGATTATGTTGTTTGGTATAACTGGATGAACACCTTCCAGTTTCTTAGGTCTGTGTTAAAAGGAGAAAGGATGTGAATCAAAAACTTTAAATAAAACAAAACAAACAAAAGAAAAAAAAAATAGCTCAGAAGAGGTGAGGAGGTACAATGATCCACTGCAAGCCATTAAGATCCCTAGCCTGAAATGTGCATGACCTTTACCTACAAAGAGGAAAATTCCCTAGCTCCCTGAAGTCGGTACATCTGTTGTGTGACTTAGCATTACCCAGACATATATGTGAGATCTTTAGTGCGTGAGATGAGAATGGAGAGTAATGCACCATTGCAAACAGCCATGAGCATTAATGTCAATCAAAGAAAAAAAGAGAGAAGACCACAGACTCTCTTGGATAAATGCATTTGCAAAAGTAGGAAGATGTTCACATCAGCTATTTCCAGGCTTTAACACTGGGTGGAGAGAGAACATTGGAGAGTCTTAAGAGCAAGCTTTCATTTTGGGTCAATGGCTCTCTAGAAGTTGTACTTATTCTAAACCAGCAGTGGTGTTGGGAGCAATTTCATATACCCAGGGCTGATTCATGTTTGAATAATACTCTCTTAGACAAAACCTGTGTAGTTAGATGGAGAGGAGGGAAAGGTCAAACCACATCATTACTCGTAATTTTTGCACCATTTTCTGTGCTGTCCAAATGATCATTTATAACTCTGAATAGCTACTAGACTTAACCTGGGCTGAACATGTTTTCCCATATGCACATTGTCATGGCTTGGGCTGGGATAGAATTAATTTTCTTCACAGAGGCTTGTATGATGCTGTTTTGGATTTTACTTTTTTATTATTTTTTTATTAAAATAGTGGTGATAGCACAACGCTTTCATTATTGCTGTGCAATGCTTGCATATAGTCAAGGAATTTTCTGCTTCTCATACCACCCGGCCAGCAAGGAGATAGGGAATGAACAAGAAGCTGGGAGGAGACACTGACATGACAGCTGACCCAAACTGGCCAAACTTTGGGTCAGCTGACCATAACTAGACCTAGACAGTTTCTGAGAGGGCACATGGTCCTGATAAAAGATCCAGCACAATCTTCCTAGGAGTAGAATAATAGAAGTTTAAGAGCTGAAGAGAAATTGTGTGTCTGCATATATATTTGCTTCTTCCACCTGTATTTTGTGGTCTATTAAGGTATTGCTTTTCCCATTATCTTTCTTCTCTATACAATGGCTGGTGCCAGAATTCTTCACTGGGTACAGATACCTCTCTTTTCCCCAAGGGCAGATAAAACATTTAAAGTGGTTAAAGGAGTTAAAGCAGTTTAAACAGTTTGTTCCCGTTTTCTCTTTTGTCCCCAATTAATGTAAGCCAGCACAGTCTACTTCTTCCCAAAGGAAGCTAATCCCTTCCTTCTAGAAGAAGGCCAACATTTTTTTATTTTTATTTTTTTTTCTGTAGAGGAAACAAGAAAAGCAGATTGCACCAGGTTTTACTACAGTAGGGTAGCTGGGTTGCCTCTTCAATATCCACCCTTAGTTCCATTTCTCAGAAACATCATACTGGACAGCTGTGACACAGTCCTCTTATTTCATGTAGTCTGACCTGAAATGCAGTCTCAGGGGAGTTATGGGCCTGGTTACTAGTCTAGATTACTCCAATGACAGCTAACTGTAGTCATTGTGGATGAGTGATAGACTGTGGTAAGAGTCTGAGGGATGAGTACTTCCACCTCACAATTCACAGAGCTGCAGATTCAAACCATCATCTCAAAGGCAGAAGTTTCTCTCCATTTGACTGAGACCTAGATAATAGGTTCTTGGGCAACTGATATTTTGGAAGATTAGTGAGGGGATAAGTGTTCCCCTCTGATCTGTTTGCCAGTGGTGCACAGAGAAATGTGAAATAGCTGACTACAGAAGTATCATACAGGTCATGTATGTCTTCATGCTGGAAATGAGGGATCTAGTGTCCTGTAACTTGGTGAACAGGTATTTAAAACAATAGTGACTGATGTCTTTATCTGGCTGATATATTTCTGTATGGCTGAGTGCTATGTCATTCAGTAGTTAGACATCTGTAGATCCCATTCTTTGCTTGTGCATTGCTACAAGATTTTCATTCAGTCAAAGCTCTCAGGCACAACCAAAGACTACTCAGGAAAATGACATTCCTTGACCTTCACAGAGAACCAGAAATAGTATTCCCAGTCAGTCTTGCGTGAGAGATTGGGAAAATGTATGATGTGGAGTGCAAGACAAAAAGGTAGAGGGTGTCATCAGAAAATCAGGATAAAAATATGAACAAGCAAGTGCTTCTATTTTACATTATGGGGGAGGAATGGGTTAAAAAAAAATGTTTAAAAATTACTAGTTTGGGATTTTCTGTGCGAACTTCACTCATCTTCTGGGTAGGGTGAGAGTCTTCATCTAGGGGTTTGCGGGATCTGAGGCACTAACCTGACAAGGTTTAATTAAATGGACCTTATTATGCACTTCTTGTAGAGTCTATCTTGAAGCCAGCAGTAACTCAGGCAGTATCTGAAAAATTTGGTTTTCCCTTCAGGATGTGGTTAACTTGTTTTTCAAAACAAGGGGGAGTTCGCCTTGCATCTTGCAAGTTAGTCATAGGTGTTAACCACAGCATCCTGCCCGTTGCTTCTGAGAGCAAGATGAGTTGGGGAATGTGTGTGTTGGGGGTCTTTTTGACTAATAATCAAGTTGCTGTAGAAACTGTATCACTCCATCAAACCATCATATGTTATTTTCTGTTTGCCCCTTCCTAGTATTAATGAGTGGAAAAAAAACATGCTCTCGTCTCTTCTGATACCTATATTTTTCTTCCTCATGCTCCTAGCAACCTGCCTCTTAATTGATTTTTCCTTAGACATATGTCTCTCTTTGCTGTGATCCAGAATATCATGCTGGGTTCTCTCTAAAGTGATCTGAAAGACAAAATGTCATTCAAATCCGCTAAGTCTAAGATTCATGTCCCCTTCTATATCTCTTCAATGAGTCAAGGAACCCCTTCACTTCCCTGTGCAAACCCTAGAAAAGACAAATTCAGTCAACAGTAAATCTAGGTTATGAACAATGCATTTCTAATCTCACTGGTCATTAGAACTGGATTTCAGCAATCTCTATTACAAATTCAGATGAAAGAGCAAGCACAAACCACAGCATCTTGGTGTAATAAAATTTTATTTTGATGATTGCTACAGTAACATAAAAAGCAGATGCCATACACTTTGCAAAAAAGATACAAATTTAATAAAGAAATGTAAATAAAAATGTTACTACAGTTGAACATTATCTGGTTGAAGTGTATCCTTTCAGATCCAATGCAGCTCTTCTCATCTGTACTAGAAAATTATGGTTATTAAATGTATCTTAAAATATATATATATAAATAACAGCTACTGTGCCGCTCTCAGAAGTAAAATATCAGAATAATGCAACTTTGTTGTAAAAAGGTATTTTTAAAAGTTCATATATTGATATTGAGGTTTCAATTTTTTTTCAAAACTATCAAAGCAGGTTGGATGCTTCCATGCAAAGGACAGAAAAGTGGAGGGATCAATTTCTACTTAGCTGACAGATGAGGAAAAATACTTTCCTCTGCTCACAGAAAACAAGAAATAGCAAAAGCAATTACAACTCTAAAAATTACATAAACTATATAGGTAGGAGTCCACACTCTGAAATGTCTTAAGGAGATGGTGCTGTGCTGTGTTCTAGATGGTTGTTGTCAACAGATTTAACATCAGCTCTTCAAATTGTACTGCTGGTAACTGCTCTCTCCTGCTGTTTCTCAGCTTTCTTCTGCCTTGATTCCTCTTTGCCTGGAAAAGAAGAGTATGTTTTAAATTATATTTAATGCATATGGGTGTATGTGCCACTGTTTGATTGCTGTTAGATCAAGATAGGTAGATTTACAAAGCTTAATCTGGATAGTCTTTTGTGCCACTTTTGGTTATATTAATTTTAAAATTCTCCCTCCTCCTCTTTCCTGCTACATGATTGTGTTTTGGAAGCCTGGCTTTTGATTCTTTATTCATCTTGATTTTTCTGTAGCCCTTATGTTCTGCCAGATGAAACAATCGTTAAGATATTTCTTAAACATTTCTGATAAAACCTGAGATGTTCTGTCAAAGCAAGCTTGCTGCAAAGCAAATCTGGGGACCAGCAATCTAGAACTGAGCTATGGATTCATGAAAAGGCTTTGTTTTTTTGGTTGGTTGGTTGGTTTTGTTGTTTGCTTGTTGTTTGCTTGTTTCCATAAACCTACAACATTTATTAATGAAAACAGGAGTAGATGAACAGATGTCACTCCTTGTGGCGTTTGACAAGTACACAAAGCCAAGTAGTCATTACTGGCATGTGCTTCCAATTTTTCCACAGATGAAACAAAGCATTTCCTTACCTCAGAAAAGAAACAACTTGATGCTCATGAGTGTATTGAAGGCAATACTTTTTGCCAGCAGGACTCGTAAACCCAACACAGCCATGGACAGCATGTTTGTTTTCTCTGTTTGGATATCTCCTTAGTGAGAGAAAAAAGATAGGAGAGATCATGATCTAGAGTGGGATGTTGTGACATTGGCAGAAAGTGGAAAAAAGCACAGGCAATAGTGTCAAGGAGAGAAATGGCAGTAAAAGAAAAGATGGCAGAGAAACATGGCAAAAACAAAGGCAGAGAATGTCTGTCTATATTGGATTTTCATAGAATCATAGAATGGTTTGGATTGGAATGGACCTTAAAGATCATCGAACCCCAACCCGCCTGCTAAATCAGGTTGGCCAAGGCCCCATCCAGCCTGGCCTTGAACATCTCCAGGGATGGGGAATCCACAACTTCTGTTGGCAACCTTTTCCAGCGCCTCACTACACTTACAGTGAAGAACTTCCACCTAATGTCTAAAATTAAAGGAGAATTGATTTAGATGAGGCCATTCCCCCTTGTCCCATCATTATCTACCTCAATAAAGAGTCCTTCTCCATATTTTTTATAAGACCCCTTCAAGTACTGAAAGGTCACAATAAGGTCACCCCGGAGCCTTCTCTTCTGCAGACTGAACATCCCCAGCTCTCTCAGCCTTTCTTCATAGGAGAGATGCTCCAGCCCTCTGATCCTATTTTTGGCCCTCCTCTGGACTCGCTCTAAAGTCCACATCTTCCTTTATGCTGGGGGACCCAGAACTGGGTACAGTACTCCAGGTGGGTCCTCGTGAGGGCAAAGTAGAAGGGAGAAATCACCTTCCTCCACCTGCTGGCCACTCCTCTTTTGATGCAGCCCAGGTTGCAGTTGGCCTTCTGGGCTGCAAGCATGCACTGCTGGCTCATGTTGAACCTGTCATCCACCAGAACCCTTAAGTCTCTCTCCTCAGGGCTGCTCTCAATGAGTTCTTCTCCCAGTCTATACTCCTGTCTGGGATTGCACTGGCCCAGGTGCAGCACCTTGCATTTGGACTTGTTAAACCTCACTAGGTTATTATGGGCCCACTTCTCAAGCTTGCCCAAGTCCCTTTGGATGGAATCTCTTCCTTCTGTTGTACCAACTGTTCCACTCAGCTTGGTGTCATCTGCAAACTTGCTGAGGATGCACTCAATCCTATCATCTATATCATTGATGACGATATTAAATAGCACCAGTCCCAAGATACACTCCTGAGGGACACTACTTGTCACAGGCCTCCACCTGGACATAGAGCCATTGACCACTGTTTTTTTTCCTCCTGATACTTTGTAACTATAACAAGACTTGTCTGTTACTAGAAGTTACCCAGAAAAAGTGGGTTATGTTTAATGAATACAATGAATACATAGTATTCTGATTTCTCTGTCCCTGAGAAAATACATTTCCATGCTTTTAACCCCAACATAGTAACATAACTTTATAATCCCTTTAGTAAACTAACCTTTTGAAGAGGTGTCTGTGGTGTTGCAAACATTTGATGTTATTGGTTCTTCAACCACCTTTTCTGTAGCATGATAAAGAAAAGACATTATAAACAAAATCTGACTTGTAAGAAGAATTAAAGACAATGTTCATATTACTTTTCCCACAAGATCAGGTGAGTGGTATGGTCTGAGGCTCAGCAGGCAGGTCACTAATATTAATTTGAGGAAAACAAATCTCAGTACAGTTGCAAGAAATAAATTTTTGAGTTACTTTGTTTTTACTATTTTTGAATGAGCTGCATGATGGGAAAAGTAATGCAAAAATGTAAAAAGTTGTTTAAGAAAAAAATAAAAACTTTTTTACTTTTTGTTGGTTTTAGAAAAACTATTCCACACTGTGTTCTAGGAAGTTTCTGCTATATGTTGAAGTATTTAGCCATAAGTTAATATAAATTTAAAAAAAAAAAAAAAATGTGTCTTTTTTTTTTTTCAAAAAAAATAGCGAGTCTTGGAAAACACTGCCTCCAGAAATAAGTTGCAATTGTACCACAAATTTGTACCTGATGATGTTGCATTGGCTGGAAAACTTTTGTCCTTGAAGTTGGCTGTGCAGGATACCTCTGAGTTTTTTGTCACATTGACCACTTTAATAGTATTGTATGTCCCCTCTGATGTCACAATGGGTGTATTCTGTTCATATATGACTTCAGGAGGTACCATTTCCAAATTGATATTCTTCGGATAGAAATTCCTTGCCAAACAAGCTGCTTTCCCAGTACTGCCACCTTTTTTAAGTGCATCTGATTTTATCAGAACAACTTCTGGGTCAGAATCTTTCTGATTTCCTGTTTAAAAAAAAAAAAAAAAAAAAAAGTATTGTTTGGACCTGATTTGATTTTATGGAACTCTTGCCTGAGAGCTAAGTCACCTGCAATTCATGTACACTCCTCTATTGACTAATTCCTGGAATTACCAATGACTAACTGCCTTTTTTGGTCCATTTTTATCTTTCTGCTTATTCCAAAAGAACAGATAAAATACAGAAAAGATATATACGGGTAGGTTTTCCATAGAAGCTTTAATTCCATGGGATCCTAAGCTTCCTTTTGCTAGAACTCATGCCTGTACGTGAATTCTTCAGTTTGTAAGGCACCAGAAAATGAGAAGAGAACTTTGAAGGATTCAGGTCCAAGAGATAAATTGTTCTGCTTACTCAACAACTTAATTACTAAAAATAACACATCTATCAAGAACAGTCCTGTATACCCCTGAGACATAAGGGAATAACTGTTTTTCTTTTACTCACTCTCACCTCCCCAGAGTCTTCTTCTGATGTGGCTAAAAGGTCTAACCATAGCAAGAGTGGTAAGGCAAAGAGAGAAGTCAGTTTGTTACGTCACCATTGTGCGAGGTTACTCCAATGAGGGGCATTATTTGCAGAAATGAAGTGCTGTTGCTGGAGTGGAGAACAAGGTTGATCTTTTCATTAACAAATGCTCAGATACAGGAAGGTTATTTGTCTCTAAGGCAGAAAATTAGGAGACAAGTAATCAGAAGTCTCTGAATCACTTATCTCTACTTTTCCAGGAATTTGTGATAAGGTCAAACACTTTAAATTGTGGGGGAGATTTTCCCCACTAGACATTGTACAGGTGTAAATCATTCCAATCCAGTCTAGAGACACTGGAAAGATACTATAATTGGTACTTGGTTCAAGAAAAACTTCTGTACCTGTTTCAAAAAGTGTGAACTTTCTCATCTGTGCACTGCTATATTGTTAGTCCCACAGCCTCAGGAGCAGTTAGAAGTATAATGCAAAATTAGCATAACAAACTGGTTTGAGCAGAACACCCTGAGGCCTATAAACTTGATGCCTATGGACAAATCTTCTTACAATCTTACTTACAATAGTGTACTAACCTTCAGTGGTAGCTCTTTAGGATTAAGATATTAACAAACATCAAGGTAAAAAGATATGCTCTAGAACTGGAGTTTTGAAAGAACCTAAAAGATGCTGACAAATGTTCACAGGATTTGATATCCTAGCCCTCTCCTGTACCTTTCAGCAGAATTGCACTGGAATTTTCAGAAGCTTTTTTTTTTTCTTTGAATTATTTTAGTAGTTAAATTCTTAGTTCTGAGCAACAAAGAATGAAAGCAAAAGACTTAACAACTGCAAAAAAAAAAAAAAAAAATGATTTTCAACTACACAGCAGCAGCCTTCTCTGGGAATTTCTTATAAGACATAAAAGTAATGAAATAAGATTGCTTAAACTTGAAGTGGAAGGTTTTTTCAGGAAAGAGATTGAAAACTATTTAGTGCATATTATCATAATGGTTTTTAAACTATACTTGCCTTCGGTTATACATGGAGCAACTAGGGTTACTCCACAAACTAATGTCAGGACAAGATTGGCAACATGGACTTGGATTGGCAATGCTAGGTTAAAGGTTAGACTGTATGATCTTAAGAGATCTTTTCCAGTTTAAATCACAGAATCACAGAATGGTTGAGGTTGAAAGGGACCTCCAGAGATCATCTGGTCCAACCCCCTGCCAAGCAGGGTCATCTAGCGCACGTTGCACAGGGTTGCATCCAGACAGGTTTTGAATATCTCCAAGGAAGAAGACTACACAACCTCTCTGGGTGACCTGTTCCAGTGCTCTGTCACCCTTACAGTAATGTTTCCTCATATTCATCTGGAACTTCATGTGTTTCAGTTTGTGCCCATTGCCTCTTGTCTTGTTGCTGGGCATCACTGAAAAGAGTCTGGCCCCATCCTCCTGGCACCATCCCATCAGATATTTGTATACATTGATTAGACCCCCCTCTCAGTCTTCCCTTCTCCATTATTCTATGATTTTATGATTCTAACATGAATTATAATAAAAACATGAAACTGAAGGGATTCATCTACTATGCCTCCTTGACCAAAAGAGTTCAGCTTATCAAAGGCTATCAGGCATTAATATATATATATTTAGAATAGAGTAAGTCCACTTTGACAAGTGCATCGTGATTCTCTTTGCTAAAGAGAGGTCTATTAGGCTTTGCATTCTGCATGGCAACTGTGTTGCATTCTGCTTTCCTCAAGTCTAACATTTTGTTCTTCACAAGGTATCTTTGCAAGTTCTTGAACAGGTACTCTGATTTTACTCTCTCTCTACTATTCACGTCCCAGTACTGAAGAACTGAGGTGCAAGCCAAGCATTATTCTACCTTAACTTCATGGGTTGGTTCTACCAATGAAAATAAGCATAATTCCATCCTTGTCAACACCTAGAGCGAACAGATTCCAAAGAGGACTGAAATCTTCATTGAATTCCTTTAACCTATTCAGTTTAACCCAGGCTTTGAACCATTTAGGAAGATCAAATTAGTACAGAAACATTGTCTAAGACTCCTTTTAATGTTTTTGCATAACATTATCCTTTTGCCCCCTTAGTGCTGTCTTTCTAACCCTGACAGAATAGAAATTCTTAGGAACTTAAACGTCATCCTCCACAGGACTTTTAGTTCCCTTCAAACTGTCCAAGCATGGCTGTAAAACCTAATAATGACCATGGAAAGCTTATTAAAGTGCATAAGTGAGTTGATATTAGGTCCCAAACAAATTCAGCATGGACTTGCTCTTGTGGAGTCCAATTCTTTGGGAACTTCTATGAATAAGCATGTTTTTACACTTAACATGTCTATTTGGATATCAAAGGAGCATGCAAAGAAATCCTAACACATGGGAGTAAATCTGCTTTAATTTTAGGAGGAAGAAGAAAAGGAAAGATGTTAAAATCCAAACACAAACAACTCAGAAAAGGCTCATGAGAAAAGAATACCTACTTGGCTCCACGGTCAGTTGAGTCCCCTTCCCAAAGATAAGAGGAGCAGTAACACACAATTACAATGAGTAAATCAAAAAAGACTCATTTTGTTATTCATCCCACATACATTTCCCTTCCAGGTGTTGTAAAATGTTTTTACCAGCTACTGTTAGCCCTATGCTTCCCCCTCATACCTACTCCCCCATTATCTGAGATCTTTAAAGGCTTTTCATGCTTTCTGATCTCCAGTATTTCTAAACAACCACCAGTATGACAGGAAACTGCTCCTCTGGCATAACTGACTGGGTCAGATCCTCAGCAAGAACAAATGTTCACAGTACAATGATCATTAATAAAGAAGAATTATTTCTTCTATATCTCCAGCAGTCTCAACTGAGTCCCATTATTTTGCTTTACCTGAAAATACATCCATGAATTCCTACCTTACTTGCTTTGGGGAGAGATTTTTATCTTACAGTCTGGAAGAGGCATTTTATTAGTACAAAAAGTCATAGTTCTTTTTTTTTTTTTTTTAATCTTACAATGTTAAGATAATGTTAGAGGCCTTAGTTTTCTTAATTAAAGTTTTATCTAGAATAAACAAAACCAAAACCAAAATCCTTATCTGACCTTAACTGGACATTCAAGAGGAGAACATGCCTTGAGTATACTACTATACTATACTATACTATACTATACTATACTATACTATACTATACTATACTATACTATACTATACTACCATTTTCTACATACCTTTTATCTGTGGATTCTCAAAAAAACAAACAACAAAAAAAAAACAGTAATCAGGTATGTCTGTTCTTAGCATCTTTGATGCTTAAGGCCTATTATCTTTTACTGTCAAGCATCTTATCCTAGTCTTTCTGCAGCTTTGGAATTTTCATCCTACCCTCAGCTAGAAAAAAAATAAAAATAAAAAAAATTGAAAAGCATGAAAATTGCACTCAGCTGAAGTTTTATGTAATTTTGGACCAATATTTCTGAGATTATAGATAGGAAAAACAGAGAAATAATTACTTAAAAGTATTTCAGGTTAGAGAAGACAAGGCTAGTATATTTCTTTTGCCAAATGATTTGTTCTCTAACCCATACTGTAGGAAACTCAATGAAAACATTTAAAAATTTAAGTAATGTATTGTAAGAATTTCCCTAAACCAAGAATATCTTGATAGAGTCAATGATTCATATGCTCCCTTCAGCTGATTAGAAACATCTTTTCTTGTCAGTAGAACCAACACTTTGAAAAGCCTACGTATTGGAGAACAATTTTTGTCCTTTTTCCTAGAAAACAAGAGCCATTACACAGTACTTGCTGATAATGAGAGGTCACAGGAATTTGGCTAAACTTTTTTTAAAAGACACATATATAACCTTTATGTGAGAGACAAGATTGTCATATTAGCATTTCTGTGTATGTCTGAAACAAGAATACCATTGTTCAGACTTCTACCTGCTAGTCTGTGTTTTGCTGGTTGTTTTTACCTGCCAAATACTCTGGAATATTTTACCTCTTTTGTTGACAAATGCAAAGTTAAATACATGTAGGCTGATGATAGAATAATGAAATCTGGAAGTATCTTCTGGTTCTGCATTTACAGCTGAGGATTTGTTGTTTGGGAAGAACAGACCTTTCTTCAGAGTAATACATTTGTATGCCATTATTCCTTTGCTATTGGGGTGGGATCTAATTGTTCTAAAACAGACATTTATTCTATAGCAAGATATCCTCCTGACCTGGATAGATATTAGACAGCACCTAAGACAGCCTCATTATCTCCTTCGGGAAAGAGAGCTAGACTCATTAGGGATACAAAATGACACAGGACATTTTTGCAGAATTTTAAAGCCATGACGACCTCTGAAAGCATCGTAACAAGTTTTAAGGTATGCACCTGGATGTTTAGGATAACAGAGATCAAATTCCCCTGGTGCCCTAGCATTCACACTGCCACAGAGAAGGCTGGGGTGACATCTGTCATTATTGTACATGATGAAATTCCAAATAAAGTAATAAAGTCAGGAAGAATTACAGCTTGTTATGACCCCTATTCCTCCTCCCCCCCCCCCCCCCCCCCCCGCCATGCATTTGCAAAGTCTGAATAGCCAAATCTCATTCATTCCACGTGGTCTTAGATGTGAGGCAGGTCTGAAAATTTAAATTATTTACTATATTAATTATTTACTATGTTATGCATACCTGCTCAAAATGAGACAGTGAAAATCCACTGAAGAACTGATGAGGATAAGACACTTTACAATAAAGCTGGGACAGAATGCTATACAGACTGGGAATTACGACGTTAAACTTAAGTAATTAATGTACAACAGGTGTTTGGGAATCATGGATTAATGGTGATATACGGAGGTAACCTAGTTGTTCCTGTGAAACCTTCCTAAGCTGGTACAAGATGAGGACTCAGTTTGAAGCCCTGGCAAGAGAGACTACGCTCCAGGACTATTACAGCAGAAAATTCTTACAGTGAACGCAAACCACTGGATCACTTTAACACAATTTTTAGATTTAAAAATAATGGTACTTACTTGGTTCGACTGTGAGAGTGGTTCCACTTCCAAATACAAGCTTATCTGTTACCACACTGTTCATACCTAGTCAAATAAGTAACTCTTTCCTTGCTGTATCTATAAGTTCGTTTAAATATAGGAGAAGAAAAACCAGATACTGATCCTATTGATCCACATATAAAATCCCATGAGGGTGTTTTAATCCACACTTTCTTCTGAACCTGGAAGGGAGCAAACAATAATTGAATAGTTCAATGATTTCAAATAGCTTGATCAAGTACAGAAATCCCAAGTTCTCCCTTTCTTCCATGTTTTGGCAACTCTGTGAGATTTATTTTTCCAGGATAAATGAAAATATGAAAAGAACATTGGATTTGTCTCCCGACATATTTCAGGCTTTTATGTAATTTTCTTTCAAAAACATATAGCCATTTTTCCATCTTTCAGTTTTTGTACAGGGCCCTATATTGTTTATATCATTGTGGTACTCCAACCCCAAAACACAACGATATATTACATTACAAAAACTCCCTCTTTTGTCTACACAGAATTTTGGGTTATACTGGCAGTCACATGACTTCTTGAGTGGTTTCTGTACTTACATACCACATGAAGAAATACGGTATGGCTTTCAAGAAGGAGTTTAGAATAAGATAAAGAAGGTAAAATTTAAAGTGGGGACTTTGGGATTACATATCACTTCTGAAAAGTCTCATGGAGTTAAGCTTGTAATAAAGCAGGAAAAACAAATAAACACTGTATCTTTAGTATTATTTCAAAGCATTTTGGAAAATTCTTCGAGGTTGCAGAAAGGTGTCTACGTTTTCATCTTGAATTTGGTTTCATTGCTCAGCAAGGTGACAAATGTGTTTGATGTTGACACTTAGAGTTGGTGTCTGGGGGTCATTTGGTGCCTTAGAAAGTCTTAATCCTTTTTTTAGGTAAGACGAGAAAGTAGAGAAAATTATTGTTCTTTGTAAGGTAGAGATACTATACCCGCAGGACTGGCTGTCAAAGAGAAAATTGTTTGTAGCAGCTTGATCAAAGCCTTCAGGATGATCAAGCCGTTCACTATTAGCACTATCTAGACCTAGAAAATTGTACAGAGTATAAGCAGAGGAACATACACTGTGTATGAATGTATCTGTCTGTTCTGGGCTGGTTTAAAATCATGTGGCTCTTTATTTGGCTCATCTAGGAATCAGAGGTGTGATGATTAAATGCCTTTTCACTATTGTCCAAGATGTTACAGTGAGGAAAAAAAAAAAAATGAAAAAAAAAAAAAGTCACTTCTACAGTTGTCTTGCAATGCAAGAATATAAATTTAAACATGAGAGAACAGACAAAGTAATACTTAACCAACATAGTAACCCCTTGGTACACACAAAGATCTGTGTGCATGTTCTTTCATCACAGAAAAAGATAATAAGAGCAGTGTTTGAAATACACACCCTTCTTACTGTGAGGTAAACTGAGGATTTATTAACAATCTGTAACAATGGAGACTTCAACTCACCATCTTCCACGATGCTTCCAAGGGCTTAAAGGAATGCAACTCATTTATATTTCCTCTGACAGAAATGGAGGTGGCATCTTACATATGGGAATCTTTTAGAATGATCCTTGAAACACCCTCCATGGTGGAAAGATGCTGACACTGCAGCTGTTAAGACCAGAGTAAGGTGCCGTGGTCTTCTAGCCTGTAGAATATGTGTGGTCAATGAAGATCTGTGTCACCAAAAAAAGGAGTTGTGTGAGGAGGCCAACAGAGATGAAAACAAATACCCTGTAGTTTCAAGAGCCCAACTCCCAGTTTCTAACAGAGAAGCAGGTTGTCTGTATCCACCAGTTTGGGAAAAGGAGACTCCTGTGACGATGAAGGCTGGGAGCTGTGATTTCTGTTGCTCCACCTGAAGGTTTGCAACTACAGTATAGATTTAGTACCCTCATAGTAAACAAGTAGATAGAACTCTGTGAAATGAACCATATGTGCCCATAGGCCACGAATCACACAGGAGCACCAGAAAAAGTGGTGAGTGTTAGTAGTGGGAGGCTCCCTGCTCCAGGGGATATAAGCCCCCATCTGACAACCTGACCTGTCATGTAGAGAGGTTTACTACTTTCAAGGCCTCAGATCTGGGACACTGACAAAATTTATAAGACATATAGACTATTAACCCCTGCTGCTCTTTCATGTGAGTACTAATGAAACTGCCAGGAGTCCTGGAAAGTAGCCAGCATGACTACGTGGTTTGAGAGGTGATGGTCAAGGATACAGGGGTTTCTATTTCATCCTATTGGTGAGGAGCAAGGAAGTGAGAAGGAGGAATGGGTGGATCCTGCTGGTTGAGAGTTGGTGACAGCAGGGACTTGGTTTCTATGGCCATCAGACCAATTGGACCAAGGACTGTGTGAAAGAGATGGGATCCACCTGACTAAATGGGCCAAAAGCTTCTTTGCCAATAAGCTGAATAACCTGGGGCAAAATAAAGTCTTCACATGTGACTGAGTTCCTCTCTGAAGTGCCTGGGCAATAATACATGCAAACCCAGGAAAAGGAAAACAAGATAAATTTAATCCCAGCTTGTAGTTGCAGGGCTATGATCTCACTGAAATCATAAGATAGTTCATATGACTCAAGAATTGAAATGCATCTTGAAGTCTAGGTTACTGTACACTGCCTGGGCCTCCTATTTAGCATGGCCCACATGGCCCAGTTTATCCACCACAGCCTGGTTGCAAAGCTTTTGGATCACAATGGTTTGGTGGGAAAGCTACAGAAGTACTGTAGAGGATGGAGACAGGCTCATTAGGAAAGACAGGCTGAGAAGGTGGGGAAAGGGAATTGTTCTTTCCACGACAGGCTATCTGAAATGCATGGTTCTGCTTTGGGACACACAATGAGAGAGCTGATAGCATATGGGTCAGGATTAGAGAGCAGATCAGCATGACTGATATGATGGGTGGCTATGACAGATCATCTGATCTGGAAGAAGGAAATGAAGCCTTCTGCAGACAACTGGAAGAAGCCTCACGTTCTGTGGTTCTCATGGGGGACTTGAACCATGCCAAATATCTGCTGGAAGGAAAGCACTGCAGGACACAAACATTCTAGCACTTTTCTAGAGCTTACTGTTGAAAACGTTATGTCACAGGTGATAGAGGAGCTGGACCTCATCCTTGCAAACAAGGAAGAATTGGTGGTAGATGTGAAGGTCAGTGGTAGGTTTTGCTGCAGTGATCATGCAGTGTTTGAGCTCAGAGAGGACAGAGAAATGCAAAAAGCAGAACCACAGCCCTAGACTTCAGGAGAGCAGAATTTGACACCCTTGGGGATTGATCTGCTTAGAAGAATCCCATGGGTGATGGTCCTGGACAGAGGAGGGGTCCAGGAAAGCTGTAAATTCCGAAGTAAATATATTGGAGATGCATGTGTTTCAAAGTCCTTGTTCTGATGTCTGGTAGCTCGAAGATTACTAGTGGGAAGTATCCTTTGTAGTCTCCTGCTTTTGTACTATTCTTCATGCCTCTGCTTCTTTATGTTTTTGGATACAGAGCTAAAAAAGAGTCAACAAATCTTACCTGCTATGTGATCTAAGAAAAGGAAGAGAACACAATACTGAGATTAAATAGAAACACCTAAAATACAGTAGTTCTATCACTACCTGATCAACTTGAGTTGACAGGCAGATGTCCAAAATCACATCATATGCAAGATGTGAAATCTGATGTGAATGTCAGGGTTTTGTATAGAAACTAGGCTTGTATAAGAATGTCTTCCCACTCTGAGTCATGCTGGGATTCAAATTTGTGTTTGTGAATACAGTTGTCTTAAGAAAAAGAGTCTATGCAGGGTACCATGTTTCTGCATTTGAGAGAAGTCACTGAATAAGCCAGTTTGTGTGCAGCGGTTCAGTCTATTTCAGTCACTGTGGTACGTAGTCCACACAGTGGCAGACCGTTCTACAAAAACATCTGTTGTTTTGTTGTTGGGTTTTTTTTTTTTTTTTAGAGTCAGGTGTTCTCCTTTTTCAAGTCCTTTGAATAGATATATTTTATTTTCCTCTTTCTCTCTACTGTTATACTTTTGAATAATCTAAAACTGTTGCAGAGAGGTTGTTATACTCTAAAACCCATGTTGTCAGCATTGTTTTTTTGGCAGAGTAATATTAATCTCTGATTATAATATTGCCCATACTTGTCATAAATGATGTTGTTCCTTCTGAGTTGTTAGAGCTTTTCTCACTTGACAGACCTTATTTCTGGTTCATCTTTTAACAAATATAATGAGATTTGGGGTGAAACATTTTAAAGAATATCTGGGGACCAGTTGCACCAGTCCTATTAATCATAGAACCATAGAATCATGGAATCATTAAGGTTGGAAAAGACCTTCAGGATCATCTGGTCCAGCCATCACCCTACTACCAATGTCACCTACTGAACCATGTCCCAAAGCACCACGTCCAACACTTCCTTGAACACCCCCAGGGATGGTGATGCCACCACTTCCGTGGGTAACCCGTCCCAATGCCTGACTACTCTTTTCAATTTAGTTTCATTCTACATTTCCCAAGTCTTACTGGACTTTAAAGCATTTGTTTCTAAAGCCTACTGTCATGTCAAATAAAAAATGAGTCCATATTTACATTTTTTTCAAAAGTTATTTTGTTTTCACTGATGTTTTTTTAATGGATTCTGTTTGCATGGATATGCTAAAGTTGTTTATTTACTAAGGTATTTAATCCACAATATTTCTTGTTTGAGTGCCATTTTTGTAAATGTTTCTGGAGGTGGGTTTTTTTCCTGATTCTATGCACCAATTTTTCTCACTTTCTCTGATATGGTGAAATAGATTTCTTGGCTACTGAATTGTCTATATTTTGGACATCTTAACTACTTTTATGTGACTTTAGCTGAGTTTGAGAGTACGTAACATCTAGTCATGGATGATTACAGTTGTCTTTAAAAAATAAAAAATAATAAAAAATCTGATTTTGATTATTTGGCTTAATGGCTATCTGCAACTGTGAAGCAGTTTCTGAATCAATTCCATTTCTAAAACACAAAAGGAAATAGTATTTCAACCTGTTCACATATCTGCCTGGTTCCATGCTGTATTACTCAATTTGTTTATTAGCATTATTGTTGTTGCTAAATACAAAAGTGTATTTCTCATTTTTAATCACTATTTTTAATATCAGTGCTGCTATGTTTTCTGTTGTCAAGCTGTGTATGTTCATCGCCACTTTCCTTCATTGTGTCAAATTGGTTTCTCCTTCTTGCCTCACCCCTCCCCAGAAAATGGCTGAGTTGACTGATGTGATACTCTGTCTCTTGAACTGTCTGCAGGACAAAGAGAAATTCTAAAGATCTCCAGTGACATGCCTGGTTAGCTGCAGGTGCCTGTCCCACCCCCTTGCTGTCAAATCATACCAGGGCAGCCTTCTTGCCACTGAAATCTGAGACATAGTATAACAGCCCTTTCCCATGCCAGGCCTTTGGGTAGCCACAGAAACACACCTGTCTTTTACAGCCTCCTGCAAGCCATGCACTTGGGTTTATTTGGTTTAAAAGATGAGTTCTGCTTTTGTGTTTTTTTTTCTTTGTCCTGGTGCATGCCCTCCAAAAAGTTGCAGGAGGCATTCCAATACTGACAGTGAGGTGCTAGAGAGAAGGTTTAGACTATTTGTCTTCTACAAGGTGATACTGAAGACCTCTCCTTCAGTTCTGTGTCAGAAGAAGTAAGAGAGGGAGAGCCTCTTCCTCCAGAAGAGTGTCCTAAGCAGATGAAGACATAGATGAAGACATATTTTGTATAGGGAATAGTTGTTTGGGTTCTTTAAGCACTTGCCGAAAGGTCTAATAGGCATTTTTAGATAAAAAAACTATCTTGACCCATTCAGCATAATAATTCTTAGCCACTAAACAATCTCCATTTGTATTTTAAACCAATTTCCCTTTTGGAGGAACAGCCCACTCTGAGCTTAGCTCCCAGAACACCTACCTGATTTCATCATACATATTTAAAAGCATGTGTCCATAGCTCTCATTGGAAGGAGAGATGATTCTGGGATGCAGCTGTCAAGAAGGTGATTTCTCTCTTAAAAGATACAGTGGACATTATGTTCTTTTATGGACAGAACCATCCCATATATTCAAACTGTCTTCCAAGGCAGAAATGCTACTGGTCATTCGTTTCCTGTAGACAGTGTAGGTGATCTTAAGAAAATTGTTATTTAAGAAGACCAAACAGTAAGTCACAACATTTATTTGGGAGTGAACAGATAAAATCAATGATTTAAAGCGGGATCTTTAATACCTGCTTGGGAAAGTCCCTATGCTGCAGACAGCTACAGAAAAGGAAGGTGGTAACAGAAGAACTAAAAAAGCATCTGCTCTGTATTTATAGCTCTTGAGAGACAATTGATATTGGCCTGACAGGAACTGTACTGTGTTGAATGACTCAGGTTAATCCATGGCAATGATTATTCCACAAAGCCAAATGTGGTAATCAGGGTAAAGACGGGGGATAAATGACCCCATATGCCTCACCGCAATCAGCTCCGGATAGGCTTTGGCTTTCCCAACCCTAATCCTGCCTGATCAGACAGGGTGTCTAAATCCCTCCCAGATCACCTGCCTCTGTTTCGACCTCTTGCACATTTCTTTTCTGTTTCTGAGTTTGTTCAAGAGCTCATGATTTTAACCTCCTTTGCTTGATTTCCTGTTTTGTCATGATGAAGTAGAAAGTCTAGAAAAGTGCTTGGATTGCTTGTTCCTTCCATCATATATTTGGCATGGTTCAAGTCCCCTATGAAGACCAGGGCCAGTGAACATGAGGCTTCTTCCAGTTGTCTGCAGAAGGCTTCATTTCCTTCTTCTTCCAGATAAGATGATCTGTCATAGCCACCCATCATATCAGTCATGCTGATCTGCTCTCTAATCCTGACCCATATGCTGTCATCTCTCTCATTGTGTGTCCCAAAGCAGAACTCATGCATTTCAGATAGCCTGTCGTGGAAAGAGCAATTGCCTTTCCTCACCTTCCCAGTCTCTTTCCTAATGAGGAATCATAGAATCATAGAATGGTTTGGATTGGAAGGGACATTAAAGATCATGTACTGCCAACCCCCCTGCCATGGGCAGACACCTTCCACTACACTAGATTGCCCAAAGCCCCATCCAACCTGTCCTTGAACAATTCCAGAGAGAGGGCATCCACAACTTCTCTGGGCAACCTGTTCCAGTGCCTTACCAATCCCATGGTAAAAGATTTCTTCCTAAACTCTAATCTAAATCTACTCTCTTTTAGGGTAAAGCTATTCCCCCTTGTCCTATCATTGCACTTCCTGATAAAGAGTTCTTCTGCACCTTTCCCATAGGTCCCCTGTAAGTACTGGAAGGCCGCTAAAAGGTCTCCCCAGAGCCTTCTCTTCTCCAGGCTGAACAACCCCAATTCTCTGTCTTTGTTCATATGAGAGGTGCTTCAACTATCTCATCACCTTCATGACTCTCCTCTGGACTTGCTGTAACAGGTCTATGTCTTATTTATGCTGGGGGCCCTAGAGCTGAACACTACTCCAGGTGGGGTCTCACAAGAGCAGAGTAGAAGGGGAAAAGCACCTACCCTGACCTGCTAGCTGCACTTCTTTTCATGCATCCCCTTCTTTTGATCCATCCCCTACAGTATTTCTGCAAGCTATCCCACCAAATCTCCATGATCCAGTACCTTTGCAGCCAGGCTGTGGAGGAAAAACTGGGCCATGCTAAACAGGAGGCACAGGCAAAGTACGTTAGCCTGCAGTACACCATACAGCCTCTGAACTTCCCAGTATAGCAACTATGGTATCATAACTTGTTACAAATTGGATCATAAATTTATTCCACTCTGCTGCAGTTCTGCTCCAATGAGTCTAGCACCACACTAATATGCTCATCCCTTTGTTTTGCTCCTGAATCTGCAGTGTGAATCTGTTCCAGGAAATCTCCACTGCTCCCTTAGGGACTGGAAGCCTTCTCCATAGACATCTCCTTCTTTGTAAATCTGGTCCAGAGAACAACATGGCCTCAACAACATGGCTTCAGCTTAGCAGGAGCCCAGAACTGCCCTTAGGACCTTTGCAGCTACAGCACAGGACACCTAAGTGGACCAAGCCCTGGCACAGTGTCATGGTTTTGACTGGTACCACCTTTAGGGGAACACTGCCAACTCCGCAGAGTGTATGAATCTATCCCCCTGCAACCCCATCTTTTCCCAGGTACTACAGCCTGGCTCCCTGGGGAAGGGATCTAGGACAGGGCTGGAAAAGGGAGTTGCATAGGTCAGAGGAGCCCATTGGAGACTTGAGGGTGGGAAATGAAGCAGTGGGATGCAGGATTAGGGTGGTGTAGGGTGCCCTGAGCAGCTCGGGGCTTTCCCAGCATGGCAGGACATGCCAGGTCCTCTAGAGCCCCTCAAACCCATAGATTACTGGATTGTTGTTCAGGCCCAGGGCACCTTCCATACCCTCTTTGCTGGGGTCCCCAGTGAAAATTCCTGCTGGACTCAGTGTCCATACGTGAACAGGTATGTACATGGAGCCACAACTAAAAACAAATGGAAGGGACTACTCAGGTCCAAGGGAAAATAAGCTCTTCAGCTCAGCTCCTGGTGCTGCACCACTCTGGGACTCCCTAAACAACATGAGTTTTCAAGAACCAATTAAGATCTGGCTTTCCATGTTCAAAATACAGTCCTTCAATACTTTTGGTGTTTCTTCTGAACATACTCTTCCCTTATTGCCTTCTGACTGTGAGAGGGACTGAGAATGAAGAAAGTTTGCAATGTGTTCATGGTTTTCTGTGAGCTTGTGAAAGATTCTGCTGCTACAGCAGTACCTTTGTTCCCTTTTGGGAAAGCTGACCTCGATGAGCCTTGAAAAGCTTCTTGAAGGCAACCACAAAAGACCTGGCTGGATTTAAACCCCCTCCTTTACATTTCTGCCTATGATTCAACCACTGTGCAATTTTCCAGCTGTCTGGTGCTGCAGGTGGCTGTGTCTGCAGCTGCTGGTGAGAGCACGTCCAGGGAAAGGTCATTCCTGGAGGAGCCTGCAGACCTGGTGACTCCAGTCTGGAAGGATGAAGCAAAGTGTTGGAGTCCCAAAAAAAGATATTGTAGCACTGCATGCTGCAAGTCTCTGTCAGGAATCTGCCAAATCCAACCTCAAGTGTAGTTATGACTACACCAGAGATGAGACAGGTAAATGTGAGAGACTCTGTGATCTTCCCTACTATGGGCCCAGAGGCCTCTGCACCTGGCAAAGGGCACTTAGAGCCCCGGGTGACAAGGATGAACAAGCAGTGAGAGCTCAAGCAATTGTTTCATCCACTCTATCATTTTCTCAGGCTTCTACTTGTGATCTATGGCATCAAGGGACTGTAAAGACATATGCTCAGCAGCTCTTGCTCCCATTATATTCTCAGATCTGTGAGAGAAGCCCATGAACAACAACAACCAACCCAGAATTTGACCAGAGGATGAAGCACTCAGATGTGTGCACAGACTTTCATGTTATCAGGGAAAGAACCAATTGGAAATAATGTAAACCTAGCTTTGTTGCAATACTGCTTTGTTAAGCCTACAGTACACTGATGTGTAAAATGTCTCACTTTGGATGAAAGGCAATTTTGTCTTTCCTGAACTGTCTTCCATGAGAAACTACAGACATCTACTTTCTTACAGTGAGCTCCCAAAGGACCCTTTGTACTCTCCCCTTTTCTCCTGTTCACCCCTCAGAGAACAATACTTGTGGGCTGGACTGGATCGAACCAAGCTATACCTAAAACCAGACCAGGGCTTATCTGTTGGGCAACTACAGGACACACATCCTACCAGGAAACAATGGAAACAGGGAAACTTGTTTCCAAAGGTGATGCTTCGGGAACGTGAGGAGGAGACACAGGAAGACACCAATCAGAAGTGTTAGAGCTCCTTTGGGGACAGAAACAGGTAGAATACGTCTCTCAGAGTCAAATGATTAAAAACTGTACGTTGTAACAAAATGGCTCTCTGGGAGCTGCCCCAAACACCCGTGCAACTTGTTTAGGCTCCAGTGCCAAGGGCCAGAGCCCTGCAAGCAGGATTCAGTTAAAGCTCAGCTAGATTTCCTGTCCCTGTGTGAACAGCACAGAAATAGCGGGCTGAGTCCTGGACGCGCAGGTTATTCAGTCAGAGCTGTCCTGGACTTGGAATTCTCTCGAGCGGCTGTGGCTCAGCCCTTCACTGCTGGGTCACATCTAATATATGAGGAGTCAGGGCTAATATAGGACAGCCACTGAAGACTTCCACCAAGTGCCTGACGGTACCCCAGAACACCGTAAATTGCAAAGCTGAAGCCAGATACCCGGCAGGAGAGTTGCACAGATTCCCCTGGTACTTGAAGACGTCCACGAGACTCCACCAGCATCAATTCGGCACATATGCCTGCAGAAGGAGAGCACAGGGAGTGGGGCAGGGTGTACCAACGGAGGAAGGATGTTCCCCAGAAGCTCCGGTGACTCCAGCCCAGCACAGGCTGAGCTGCCAACCCCCTTTCTCCCCACAAAGACCCTGGCCAGAGGCAAGGCCCCAACTGCCCTCCTGGAGACTCAGATGGGGCTGCTCCAAAAGCGGCCCTGACCCCGACAGCCTCCCTCTCCCACACACACCGGTCCCTCCCCGACAACGACGGCGAGCACCAGGCTCCAGTGCGCCAGGTGGGGCAGCACCAGGAGACGCTCCAGGTCGGTCAGGTCTGCCTGCTGTCAGGGTCAAACCCAGCCCAAGGCCCCGGCCCCAGTCCCTGCCCCGCTGCCCTCCCTGCCCACCACTCACCTGCTGGCCCGACTGTTGTGGGATCCAGTGGGGCTCACAAGGGCAGATTACAGGGAGA